>MU224024.1:159651-172804 GCA_018584345.1 Thuja plicata | reverse complement strand
GAGGGTTGAATTCCTAATCAAACCTTAATGGAATGTGACAAGCTTAAGGGTAGCTTAGGATTAGGATTAAGGCTTAAGGGATGTGATTAAGGAGATAGAGATGGGAGGAGAGAGAATGAGTGGAGAGAGGATTAGCTAATTAGGGTTAACTAGCTAATTAAGAATAATTAGCATGTGAGAAGGGGTTGGGATGAGTTTGAACTCATGGTTGGGTATTTGAGATTGGTTAGGTTTGATGGAATATTAATAAAATGAATTGTTGCAATAACATATTCACTCAATAATAGGGATTTAATTAATTATTTAAGCTTTTGATTGCTTTGTAATAATTAATTAGGACTATAGCCAAATTGAATAAATTAGGCTAGGGGATTGATTTTTTCAAGTGATGACGTATAAATAGGATTTCATTAATTCCATTTAAATTAATTACCTGAGCCAGGTCTTGATTTGAATTGATTGGTTTGATTGGCTCAGGTGATTAATATAAATTAGTGATTAGATCACTTAGGAGATTAAATCTGATTCAAATGAATTATGCTAGCCGATTGAAGAGTTGTTTGGACATAATTGGGGGTATGATCACACTTAGGGAAAATAGGGTCTATGGTAAGAGCAGACCAAATCTAGGTGGTTACTTTTGCCCCTCCTTGAATTGATGTGCGAGCAGTGGATTGATTCAAAGAAAGTTTTTGATTTTTGACTTTAGAAAGATTGAGAATTTCGTTCATGATCAAATGAAGTGCCTAAAGAGATCAATCTCGCACTTGATCGAACTAAACTGATAGAATTGACTTTGAACTTGGTTTTCATCCAAAGATCAATAAAAGATCTTAAAGATACCAATTATGAACTTGGTTATCATCCAAAGATTGATAATACTGATTTCGAACTTGGTTGTTGTCCAAAAGTCGGTATGAAGTTGCCAGGAGCTTAATAAGAATCTTTTAAAAATGAGGAAACACAAGATATATAGATTATGAGAACCAAAAATTTCTATCCAACAGTCCTGACTTAGTCAAGAAAACTGTCAGGCCCCTAGTTTGTTTGATAACAAAGTCATTTTTGATGCTATTTTGAGCAAAAATGTGATTGATGATAGTGTGATCATGCCCCCTCAGGAACGAAATTGAAGGAAAAAGAATGAAATCCCTCTGTTGAAATAATGTAGCACTTGCATTGAATGGGTAGATTAAGTAAGAATAGATTATAAGAAGTGAAGAAATGGGGGTGTGTTAAAGAGTAAACACACGAGTACCAAGTTAATTACATTTTGAAAAGATGGGTTCGATTTTGTTCCCGATAGATCAAAGATTTTGGGAATCATGTAAATATCTTGGATTTCAAATGAATTAAAAATAGAAAGGATTTTGAGCTCAAATTCTTATGTTGTTCTTTAAAAAATGCGTCATGCAATCTCTTAATGTAGCTACATGCAAAATCTTAGGACTGTCACTGATTTGCAGATATTGGAATATTTTATCATCATTCGGCATTTTTCAGAATGGATACCACTTGATAGTACAAAAATCTCTAATACCCACTGATATTATGAAAGTATGAATACTATGTTTATTGAAATGTTAGAAATAGACTTAGGTATCAATGCATAGAAGCAAGGATAACAAAATTGTCACCTTCCTTTTATTATCTCAGAATCTGCATAAGGAAAGATATTGGACCCATAATAACCTTGAAAATTCATATCCTTGGGTACATTATGCTTCATATACCTTAGTGAGAATTTGAGTTAGAAAATAAACAAGGAAATTGTTTCAACCTCACCATAGTTTACACATAACAAAGATCAAGATATATGCGGCTATCCACCCATAGTGGCAGCTCTTACCATAAACATCCAAGTTAGGTGAAATTTATAGGATCATTTGGAACAATCACCATATGTAGAAAACCAAGAAAATGTTATTCCCCCATCCTTGTGACTCTTTGTCTTTGCGCAGATGTCATGGAGTAACTTGAAAGACATAACAACTATCAATCGTGAATCAATCAAAGAAAACTCATAACTGCTTAGATGCCCCTAGTGAAAACATTAAGGGTTCATAAAAGAGTCATAATCAAACCAAGATCAAACTGTGTTTTAGGTAGTATTGATAAATACTATTGATTCATTTTTCAAGTGCAGTATAGATTCAACAATCAAAAAGTTGGAATTCAAGCAAATAGGTGTTCAATATCTGTGTACATCATTATTTCTTGTTTGCAATCCCATGTAGGTCTTTGAAACACCGTTCATGTTAGTGCAATGTTTGTGTCACCTTTGTGTCATGAAAGTGATAGTGGTAGTGAAAGTATCAAAAAGCATTGTATCATGAGACAAACCATCTTATGATGATCTAGCAGACGCAACTTATCAGACTGGAAAAGATGCCCCCAGTGCAGAATGACTTGATCCTAAGACAAAAATGTAGACAAATCCCAAGCGAGGATAAGATAGTTGTTTAAGAAATGAAGTCAACATTTTAGCACAGGTGTAATCATGAAGGTGTTGTATCAGTACTGCATTGATAGATGGAGTGCAAAACACAAGTGACACCTAATTGCCAGGTTTTCACCACTTGACAAGATCTTTTCTTTCTTTTTGCTACCAAGATGCCTATTTTACCAGGTTGTCATCAAGGCTTTTTTTTCTTTTTTTAGTTTTTTTTCTATTTTTTCTTTTTTGAATGTTTTTGTAGTATCAAGGTGCCTGTTTACCAGGTTTTCACCAAGGATACCTTTCTTTAGGAATTTTTCCATTGTTTTTGGATTTCTTCAAGATCAATTTCTAAATGTTTTTGGTATTTTTTGATAACTATTTACTATATAGACTCTGCTAGCCAAACATCAAGCATAGAACCACTTCAAATGTAGAGTATTGATAGGATTTGGAAGAACGTCTCCCTCAGGTGTAGCTAGTTGATAAGCTCCAGTCCCAAAAGTAGTAGTGATAACATAAGGTCCTAGCCAATTAGGTTCAAATTTTCCCTTCTATTCTCTATTGGGCTGGTTCTTAGGATTCTCCTCTAGGACGAGATCCCCCATTGCAAATTTTCATGGTTTGACCTTCTTGTTTTACCCTTTGGACATACGTGCTTGGTACACTTTTAGGTGATCGAACGCCTGTTGTATGCGCTCATCAAGTAGTTCTAAATAATTCACCCTATCGATGCGGTATTGCTCATCAGTAACAAGACCTTGTAACGATATTCGCAAGGATATAATTTCAACCTCAATAGGTAGTACCGCTTCAACACCATAGACTAGAGCAAATGGCGTGGCTCTAGTTGGTGTTCTGATGCTTGTTTTGTAGGCCCATAGTGTTGGATTCAGTTGTAGATTCCATTCTCATCCAGACTTACTGATAATTATATATAGGATCTTGAGAATATTCTTATTAGATGCCTCAGCCTGTCCGTTACCTTGAGGATAATAGATAAGGAGTAGTGTTGACTGATGTGGAACTATTCACAAAGGTCATCAATGTGTTGATTTTTAAATTGACCCTCATTGTCTGTTACAATTGAAGAGGGTATCCCATATCTACAGATAATGTAGTTTAGAATGAACATAGCCACCTTTTTGCCAGTGGCTTTGATTAGTGGCACGACCTCGACCCACTTCATAAAATACTCAGTGGCCGTAATGATGAACTTGTGTCCATTTGAAGAATTAGGATATATTTTTCCAACCAAGTCAAAGGCCCATTGTTGAAATGGCCAATGTGTGATAAAAGGTATAAGTTCTCTAGCAGGAGCATGGATGAGATTTCCATGTGTCTGACATTTATGATAGGTTTTTGAAAAATGAATAGCATCTTTTTCCATGGTAGGCCAGTAATAGCCTACTCTGAGTAGTTTCTTAGCCAATGAAAAGCCATTTGAGTGTGATCCACATACACCTTCATGGGCTTCTTTTAATGTGAGATTGGACTCTTTGAGTTATAAACATCTAAGAAGCGTACCATTGAGACCTCATCAATATAAGTTATTAGTTATGAGGACATAACATGACGCTGTCCTAATCAGGGATCTTTTCTCATTTCTAGATAGATCATTGGAAATGGTTTGGTCAGTTAGGTAGGCAATGATATTAGCATACTGAGATTGGTTTTGGGTATTCAAAGTACAGATTACTTGGTATTCAGGGGTATCAAAGGCAGGATAGGATAGTTCTTCCACCAAGAAGTCATAGCGAAATTGATGTTCCTCCAGTTGTAACATGGATTCCAAGGTAGCCATAGCATCTGCAGCTTTGTTTTCTATTCTGGTTATCTACTGGAATGTGATGAAGACAAAGTACTTCTTTAAGTTGTCAACCAGTTGCTTGTAGGGTTTCAACTTCTCATCTTTCGTATGATAATATCCATTAAGTTGATTGATGATGAGCTGGGAGTCACCATATATGTGTAACTCTACAATATTCCATTCCATGGCAAGATTAAGACCATTGACCAGTGCCTCATATTCTAAAATGTTGTTTGTGCATGGGAACATCAATTTATAAGACTTGGGTATCTTGTAACCTTGAGGATTTATAAAGAGAAATCCTTCCCCAGAGCCTTGTTATGTGAAAGAACCATCAAAGTACATCTTCCATGGGTACTTAGTTAGATGCATAATTTTTTTGTCAAGGAATTCAATCCTTAGGGGTTCATCATCTTGAAGCAGTGAATCAGCTAGTTGATCAATGAGGACTTGTCCTTTAATAACTCTCCTATCCACATACTCAGTGTCAAATTCACTTAGAATGGGGACCTATTTTTCTAAGCATCCTATTAATGTTGTTTTTTCCAAAAGGTACTTTAGAGGATCAATCTTAGCAATAAGCCTTACTATATGAGAGAGCATGTAGTGTCTCAATTTTTTTGATGCGAAGATGACTGCTAAGCATGCTTTCTCAATAATGTTGTAATTGAGCTCATAGGAGACTAGTGTTCTACTGATGTAGTAGATAGCTCTTTCTTTCTTGGTTTCATCCTCTTGTGCTAATAACACTCCTAATGATGTAGTTGTAGCTAAAATATAGAGGAGTAATGGCTTGCCATGAATAGGCGCCATAAGAATAGGATGAGTAGCTAGGTACCCTTTTAGTTCTCTGAAGTTGGCTTCATAGTGTTCATCCCATTTGAAAGTGACCCCTTTATGTAATACTTTGGTAAAGGGTTGTGCTCTATCAGCAAGTTGTGACATGAACCTCATGATTGATTGGACTCTCCCTTGTAATTTCCTCATTTGACTGATGTTGTGGGGAGGAGTCATCTCTAGAATAGCTTTCACTTTTGCTAGATCCACCTCAATTCCCTTTGCTGAAACTATAAATCCTAAGAGTTGTCCTGATTGGATGCCAAAGGCACATTTCTTAGGATTGAGCTTGAGTTGAAATTGTTCCATTTGATCCAATATCTTTCTTAGGTAATCAATATGAGTACCTCTTTCTTTGGATTTGGCTAGAGTGTCATCCACGTAATCCTCCATGTTCTTATGCATCATATCATGGAATATAGTAGTCATTTCTTTTTTATATGCAACCCCTACATTCTTTAACCCAAATGGCATGATGTTCTAGAAAAATATGCCCCATGCACATGTAAATGCAGTCTTATCTTGATCTTCAAGGGCAATTTTGATTTGATTATAGCCCGAGAATCCATCCATTAGTGAATACATCTGGTAGCCTGTTGTGAGGTCTATTATCATATCTATATTAGGCAGTGGGAAGTCATCCTTTGGACATGCCTTGTTTAAGTCTCTGAAGTCCATACAGATCAAGATAGATTTATCGGATTTAGACATTAGGACTACATTAGAGATCCATCATGCGTAGGCAATGACTCTGATAAATCTAGCTTTTAACAATTTCTCTAGCTCTTCTTTGACTAGTAATACAACATGAGGATGCATATTTCTAAGTTTTTGTTTCACGGGTTTGATCCTAGGAGCTATAGATAAGTGGTGCATGATTAGATTAGGATCTAGTCCAGGCATATCCGTATAAGACCATGCAAAGTTGATTTTCTTTTCCCTCGGGAACTCTGTGAATTGTGTCTTCCCTTCTTCTGCCAAAGATTGTGCAAGGTGTACTATTTGTGGATCTTCAATGGTGCCCAAATTTACTGGCTGTGTTGGTTCAATTATAAATGAAGACCTTTCCTGAAAGTGTTTGGCAAGGATATCAAGAATCTCATCCTTTGGCACCTCTGAGAGATTTTCACCATTGGATACGTCTTTTTTTTTTACAATTTTAGGATCTGACACTGCCACAACATGGTTTTCACCATCAGTCCCCTTTTTCTTTTTATTTTTCAAGGTTTGACTGAGAAACCTAATATCCTCCTATGACATGTTCTCTCTCTTTGCATTGGTGGAAGAAGGGTAGGGCTCACAAGCGTTTAGATAGAAAGGCAAGGTGTAGTCATTGAGAAAGTTGAGGATAGGCATAGGATCTGCACTAGTCCAATCAATTAGGTACGGGTTTATCAAAGATAATGTGTCAGACTCTAGGAAGGACAACATCGCATTAGCATCATGACTATTAACTGACATAACATGTCATGCCAAGTTAAATTCTTTGATGTTTAGATCAATAAGAGCTAGGTCATCAACAAAAGGGTCATTGTTAGTTATATTTGGACCAAACTCTAGTGACTCGTCAGTAGAACTCTCATCATCATCTCTCCATGAAAGGAGGCTTCTTGATTATAGCCTCTGAAATTCTTCTTGACTTATGAGAACACCAGTCTCTTCATTAATGATTGGGGGAAGGAACTCTTCCTCTACTTCAGGAGTATCAGCGTTGTTGGGAGTAGTGTTAGAATGTTCATGAGGTGTTGAGGGAGCTGCAAACATGTGAATTGTATCTAATTAAATGTCTTCTATGGAAAAAGATAGCTCATCCCATTCATAATCATGAGAGTCAGTGACCTCATCATAAGATCTGTTTAAGTATTCAGCAATGGTTATTTGATGTACCCGGTTAGCTACCTGCAGATCAAAGTGTGGTAGATCAAGGACATGTGAAACCATGACCAATTGCCCCTAGTTAGGATGTAAATCCTATCATCAAGGTGTGCTTATTGTATCTATTTCTATCAAGGGTATCTTTGAATCATCTGTTGTTGAGTCTCCTACCTCTTGAATGGGAGGTTGTGCTTACAAAGGGGTGCAAAGATCTTGTGGTACCTTAAAGATGGGTACATAGCACTCTCCTTAATATTTGGGATTCTTTGTGCCAACATGTAATAACCTTTCATAGGACCACTACTCTAGTTCATATGTTTCATCACTTCCTTTGTCTGAGGTTGGACTATCTTTTGAAGTAGGTTTATCAGTTTTAGTATTAAAACCCAATCCTATTGTCTCTGGTATTCCAAAATTCCATGGGTATAGGCTCAATAAGCCTTCATCTTGTGTCATTTAGAGGTCCATTTCCTTTGTATCCTATCTGTTTGAGGAAATCACATCCCTTTCCATATTATTATGGGGATATTTCTACATGTTTGACCTCAGCTTCCATTGGTTCTCCTTTGTAAATCCCATCCAAGACTGCCTGTTCTTCTATGTTATATAAAGAAGATGTCGATGCCTTTATCATGCCAGTTACTTTGTGAACTTCTGGCTCCTTGAATGCAGTAGGTGTGAATGTTGAGGAAGGTTTTCCATAGGATCTTGGTGATACCAAAAGTTCTTTCAGTGAGGGAGTCAAGTCCAACTTGTATTCTCCCATACCTGTTTCTTCAAGTTTTAAGGTTTTGCCAGAACTCTTCATAACCATGTCCTTGGTAGTTTTAGGAGCAATTGCATCCATAGCCTCCTTGTTATGCGTGATCATACTACCTACTTTGATATTATTACAAGTATAGTTAACATGTGCAGTAATAGTTACTTCCACCCCATTATGTGGGAACTTTATGCACTGGTGATAAGTAGACGGCACAACTTGAATTTCGTGAATCCATGTTCTTCCCAACAGGATGTTGTAGGCTAAGGGTGGATCTAGCACCTGACATGTGACATTCCTCTCAATTGGTCTGACTCTAATAGGTAGAACAATAAGACCTTAGAGGATATTTCTTCCTCATCATAAGCTTTGATAGTTATTTTGCTTCTAGAGTCAATGGTTTGTTCTGAAAGACCCAATCTCTTGATTAGATCAAGGGTATAGATATTTAATCCTGCACCTCCATCTATCAACATGCGTCTAACATGGGATTTATGAATGAGGAATTTGATATGGAGGGGTTGATTATGTGGATGTGTCAATTACTTATCATCCTCTTCAAAAAAGGAGAGGTAATGTAGCGCTAAGATGTGATTGACCATCACTTGGAATTTGTCTATATCAATATCCTTTGGGACGTTAGCAACATGTAGAGCTTGTTCTAGGATTTCTCTATGTACTATGTATATTTTGATTAACTCAAAAATATAAATTTTGGCAGAGGTTCATTGCAGTTGGTCCACCAAGTCATACTTTTCTCTAGGAATAATAACCATGTGTTTTTCAGCTGGTTTGGGAATAGTAATGATAGGAACCTTGGACATTGATGTTGGTTTTGGGAAAGAATTGGGTCCTTTGATTGTGACCTACACTTGGCTCCATGTCACTGCATTCGAGTGGAATGAAACACCTTTGATTGTGACCACATTAATTGATTCATTTTTAATGTATAGCATATTGATCACATTGTCATTGTTGGAATAGGTTTAGTTTACTTTATTACCTTTTTCTTTAGATGTGTCCCCTTTGTCGTAATTAGGGAATGGTTTATTGAATGTTGTATGATCTTCATTGGTAGTGTGGTCATCCACTTTGATCTTACCTCCCTCGATGAGGTCTTGAATGACATGTTTAAGCTTAAGGCAATTATTAGTCTTGTGTCCTTTGTTTTTGTGAAAGACACAATAGGAGTTATCATCCTACCACCTGGGTTTGACCATTGGTTCCCAAAGTTTGGAATCTAGAATAGTAATAACTTTGTTATCTAATAGTGTTTTTAGAATAGTTTCAAGGGGTTCTCCCAAAGGAGTGAATGTTCTTTGAGGTCTTGAAGTCCATGTCTGACCCTTGCTATTATCATTGTTTTCTTTGGGTATGGGAGTTATTACCTTGGCATCCTTGCTTTCTTGCATACTGTTAGTGAGATTGAATACCTCAGGTTTAGGACCAACATTAGATGCATCTACTACACCATCATTGACAACATTCTTGTTCTATTTCCACCATTTAGGCTTGGAGTTGGATTTGTTGGATTTGTTTTCACTCTGAAGAGTGATCTCCCCCTTTCTGACCATAACTTCTTCGATACAGATGGAATTTTTTATCATTCTTTCGAAGCTAGGGGAGACTTGCATTTGTAATCCATAGTTCAATTTAGGCATGAGGTTATTAACAAAGATTTCCATCTTCTTAGATTCAGGGATGGCTCTTGAATATCGTGCAAAGATCTTCCTCCATCTTTGTAGGAAGTGTGTAAATGATTCACTGGTCTTCTATTTAGTATTACATAGGTCCATCATGGTCACATCATGTTGTATGTTATAGGAGTAATGCTCGATAAAGCGTTGAATTAACTCCTCAAAAGTTTTGACCTTAGGGTTCAACTTTGAGAACCACTCCATGGCATTACCTCCTAGACTTCCTGGAAAGAGTTGCATGAGGTATGTAGGTTCATGCATGTATTCGATGCTTAGAGCACAAAATTCTCTGACATGATCATGTGGGTCAGTTTCTCCTATATACTTTTTGTACTTTGGTCTTGCCACGTTGGAAGTAAATGGAACCATAGTAATACTCTTATCAAAATGGAATGGACAAATGGCGTTCAAATAGTATTTTGTTTTGGGTTTCTCTTTCTCTTGTTTGAGAGTCGCAAGCTCTATTTGCATCAAAATGAGTTGTTTGGTGAGAATGGATATAGGATTTGGTACCTCCTTTTCTTTTTGCTTTTCCACATCATAATCCTTAGGTAATTTGACACCCGTGGATGCTAGATGGAGGAAGTATTTTTCTTTATCCTCACCAATTATCTATTCCATCATCTTTTGGAATTTCCTACTTTTCTTGAATTTATTTCACTCCTCTTCAGTGATGTCCTCTTCACTGCCTTACTCAAATAAAGGACAGTCAAACTTGGGTTCTTCTTCATCATTAGTATCTTCAGGCTTTTGGTGTTTTCCAATTTTATAGTCCTCAAAAGCCTCACTCCATCTGCAAGTATCGCTATCCATCAGTGGAGAGTCTAGATCAAGTAGGAAATTGCGAGAGTTTCTCATTGAAAGTGCAATAATTTAGGAGGAACTTTTGATCCTTTAGACATGTACTTGTTTCATCTTGTGTTAACCATGTGGTTATGTCTCAACTTTCATCAATGTTTCCCAATAGTGTCAGGTAGAGTCTCAAATTTTTCAAGCGAGTGTGTCTGGGTAGAAGTGTTGTTTGTGTTTGGTGGAAGTAAATGATTACAGTGTCAGAGGGTTAGAATGCCCTGATAGTGAGCTGGGAATCAAGTTGTAAAAAATTGGGTAGACCACACGTATTGAGACAGATTGTAAGAGTCCGACAGGACATGCAAGGTAGATGTCTAAAAAAGTTTTTGATACAACCACAGTGAGACCAAAAGAAGCAATAAGGATAGACTAAAGAGTCAAAAGGGGATCCGAAATAAACTATCTTCCTGTGAGAGGCATCAATGCAAGTTCCCACTGTCAAATGTTGTCAGTTATGTCTTGGGAGTGCGTGGAGTTTGTTTGATCGAAGATTGTGTTTTGAGGTTTCGCCAATGAGTGAAAAACACATGTAGACCAAGGTTTTGAATTTTGTTGCTTGTTTGAAGATGTTATTTTTTTAATGATTTTCAGTCACATCAAGCATTGTTGCATTGTTAGGAGGGTGAAACATACACACATCTTATCCCTATTTTCTAGGTGGAGGATGAAAATCATTTCTTGTCGACTTAGGTACACACTCAAATGCTAATCAGATTACAACCATCACCAAGCACACAATGGCTCAAGTCATGATGTTGTATTAGCCAACTCCAAACACAAGTGAGGGCACGATATGATGAGTGTCTTGGGGAAATTACTTTTTTCCTTGCACAAGGATTATCACCCTTTCAAGGATGAATCAGGAACTCTTTCAGTTTAAGTGTTGTTTATTTTTGGGCAATCTATTTGAAACCATCCCCCATAGAATTTCACAAGGAAAAATTGAGGCGTATAGCCCTATGAGTACTTAAGTATATGTAGTCTCGCAAGCAAGATTTAAGTGGCTCTGTTCTACACATACCCAAGCATGTTCAAAGAATGATGTCAAAATTCTATGAAAAAAACTGGCTCTATCTTCTGAGGCTTTAGCCTACGAGGAAGCAATTATTTATAGTGAGTTGGAAGGGTTGGCGTAAAACTTGTCCTCACTTGGGTCATTCCTGGGAGATTTTTTCCTCAACCGGTAGGCCCTCTACTATTAAATAAACATACAAAGGATTGGTGAGCTTAGGATGTCTAGATTTCTAATTCTTCGAAAGAAGAAGAGCATACTCTCCTAATCCATGCCATTTTCTCCCAAAACACGCAAATCAATGTTCATTCCTTCAAGCTATGTTGAGCTCGATTTAGGTTGTTCCTATTTAAGAAAATAGAATTCTTTGAACGTAAATTTGCTTGTTCAATTGACCACAGTGTTAGATGAGTAGCTTGTTCAATTTTTGATCCCAAAATGAATTAAACGATTGAACTTGTTCTTTGAACCACAAGATTTAGTGATTTGTGTTGTTCATTTACTGATCCCAAATTTAGATGATGAGGTTTGCTTTATTCAATTACTCCAAATTCCTTTCAAATCATAAATTGACTTGTGAGTTTCTGATTTTCCTTACAAAGGAAAAGAACATATTCCTCTGGTCAATTTAGTATAAGATTGGAAAATGTCTTTTAGTTTCGAAAGTGTAAGAAAAGAATATAAGTCAAGATAAGGGATCAACGATCTGTAAAACCACAAGTTAGTATCTTTTTTTTACTCTCTTAGCTCTGACAGCAATTTGCAAACACAAGTTAGGCTAAAAATAGGATCACAATCAGGGAAACAACCAAGTTAGTAAGTTAGAAATCAAATTTGCAATTGTTAGAACCCTATATTTCTGCCCCCTGGACGATAGACGATATTTCAGAGACCCAAAATGATAAACCCTGAAAATGATAAAAGATTAACCCAAAATGATAATCTTCACCCAGGACGATATTCCTTTTATGCAAAATGATAATACATACCAAAAATGCAAAAAAAGTTACCAGAAATGATTTTAAGGCCAAATTTTACCATCTGGAAATGCAACGGTAGATGATATTAAAAATCCCAGAAATGATAATTTGCTCTCGGAAATGATAAAAGATTTACCAGAAATGCTAAGTTGCTCCCAGGAATGATAAGTTGCTCCCAGAAAAGCTAAACTGCCTGCAAATCTTAAAAATGTCAAGGGCAGAGAGAAAAATTTGATGAAATTTTGAGCAATCATGCCCCACGGTGGGTGCCAGAGATGTGTGTGTGATTTTTGTACCTATTAAGAGACCCAACACTTCAATAAATCATTGCATTAATGAAAACAAGGGGTTAGCAAACATAGCAATCACCAAAATTGATCTATTGCTTCCTATCTAGGAGGAGTGTGAAAAATGACATAATAGCCCTCAGATTATGCATATTCTAGTGACAAATACAACCTAAGAATGGAAGATTCAAGTGTAAAGTAATCTAAATGATTCAAAAACATGCATTCTAGCTATAGAAACAGAGATAATAACAAAATAACTAAGAAGCAAGCTAGAAAGCACTATGAAAATTCTTAAAACATGAGCAGCATAAGATTGCTTCTTCAATTCTCCAAATATGGGAAACATGAGGATGCTTTCAATTGTTCAAAATTAGGATCATTACAACAATATATTTCATAAAATCAAGGGCCATTTGAGCTCAAAATCCATCCTATTTATAGGATAAATGGAGGAAGGGGAGAAGAATCTAGAAGGCCTGCCATTAATGAGGGTGTAAGACTCATTAATGAGGTATGGGTGGAAGGAATATGTAAGAGCCATTAATGCTTCATTTATGAAAGCATTAATGAGGTATGGGTGAGGGTTTAAGAAGCATGGGTGAG
>MU224024.1:110227-157461 GCA_018584345.1 Thuja plicata | reverse complement strand
CCTTTTGGATTCTACATCAGGCATCTACCATTGTGACAGGAGTTTCTTCATTCTGGGGGGACTTTGGTGTCTTATCCCTCTCTCATGGGGGGGGCTGATTGTACTTATGGTCTTGAGAGAGTCTCTTGAGCCATTTCTTTTCTGCATTTTTCTCTCTTTTTGGAGAGGTGTTTTTCCCACTGGGTTTTTTTCTTTGTCTCCGGTTTACAGAGATTTCCTTGTATTGGGTACCTGATCAGGCCTTGTTGTCGGGACCCTTTTGTCCTGCTTTCATAGTTGTGCTAGGTTAGCTTACCCCCTGCGCTTAGCTTAAGGGGGGGTGTTAGAGTAATCATTAGTTTTCTTATTAATTAAATCATGTTGATTTAATTAATTAAGTTATTACTCTTTAGTGCTTAAGCTTTCTCTTAGGTGCATTAATAATTAATTCTTTTATTAATTATTAATGTGCAACCTAGCTTTTTAAGGATTTAGGATTTTGTTCACCTTTATAGGTTGAACCTTGTAATTCTTTTTTCATTAATTTAGATTATAATTTTGCTCTCACTTTCTGAGCAACTTCTGAGTTCTGTTTTTTCCTCCTTCTGCTTCTCTCTTGTAACAAGTTATTTGCATGCAGGTATTCTTGGTATTCTGTGGATTTGTATTTCTCAAATCCTAGAAGAAGGGGTTGGGATGAGTTTGAACTCATGGTTGGGTATTTGAGATTGGTTAGGTTTGATGGAATATTAATAAAATGAATTGTTGCAATAACATATTCAGTCAATAATAGGGATTTAATTAATTATTTAAGCTTTTGATTGCTTTGTAATAATTAATTAGGACTATAGCCAAATTGAATAAATTAGGCTAGGGGATTGATTTTGCAAGTGATGACGTATAAATAGGATTTCATTAATTCCATTTAAATTAATTACCTGAGCCAGGTCTTGATTTGAATTGATTGGATTGAATTGATTGGTTTGATTGGCTTAGGTGATTCCTGTAAATTAGTGATTAGATCACTTAGGAGATTAAATTTGATTTGAATGAATTATGCCAGTTGATTGAAGAGTTGTCTGGACATAATTGGGGGTATGATCACACTTAGGGAAAATAGGGTCTATGGTTAGAGTAGACCAAATCTAGGTGGTTACAGTATGTTAATAGTTTTATTATTTCAACATTTCCAGATAGTGAAATTATTACTTGTTAATGCTACATTGGAACGTCCCTTGTGCTTCTAATCATCTTATCTTTTATTCAATTTGGTACAAATAGAATGTTTCCTTTTCAAGGGTTTAAGGCATGATTTTTTTGGAATGTACTGTGCGATCTATCATCTTACATCTTTTTGAGCTCTTTTTCTTTTGAAATTGAATCATGGAGTGAGATCCGAAAAGTGTACGATGAAAAATTGTCCACAAAATCAAATCTAGACACTTGCATATAATATAGAATACTAGTTTTGATTTGTAGACACCCACACCTAATACTATTTATGATTGGAGTATTTGGAGCCTAAACTATCATTGGAAATTATATCAACATATTTTAGTTTGTGACTTTGAAATCTATATTCATGTTATCTTTATTTTGTTTGGAATTCACTTATATGGAATGTCTTAATATACTTAAAATGTGTGTGGTACACTTTAGTATAAATTTAAAATATAATCCCTATAAATCTCAATTTATGTTTTCCTTCACACTATTTATATACATTCAACAATTATAATCAATGTTAGGTTTATAAATAGGGTTATGTTAGGATTAAAATTATGATTACAAATATTTTTTTTGCATTATAGTTAGAATTAAGATTTCTGTTACCCAAGATTACAACATACAAAAGGACAAACACAAATAGGAAAAGATTGCATTTTTAGTCGAGTCCAATTGACATTATCTTTTAGGTATTGTTTATCTACATTTCATTATTGCATTCAGTCAAATGTCACCATTGTACTCTAAGTATTGATCACATTTCTGAATTTCAAATTTATAATTGATCAATTACATTGTACATTCAAACTTAATGTAAGATACAAATGTCTTTTCATGTTTCACATTTCATGTCAATTAAAAGAGTACATTTGTAGAATAGAAAAACATGATAAAAGTATGGAGTAGGGGTCCCATGCATTGCCTTGATGTATGTTGGTTATTAGCTGGTTGTCTGTCAGGTTCTAGGTCTCCAAGTCCAGGTCTGCATCTTTATTAGGTCTTTAGGGTTTCACCTGCATCACAAGAGAGAAAAATGGTGTTAAAGATCCAGCTAAATCTAAGCAATGCAAGAGACACAAACAACATACAATAAATTCTTCTAATGTTGCATATCAATTTGAAAAAAATAATGCAACAATGAAATATACATCCACATTAAGTGAAAGATAGTATTAAAGGGACTTGTTTTCTAAACATGAAACCTTTTACTATTAATGATCACTTTTATGTATATTTCTCTTGTTTTCACAATCAAATATTTGAATGAAAGGGACTTAGTATTTCCATCTGAGAAACCTTTTTTAGAATTAAGGAAACCTGTTAGTTCAACAAACACAAACAGACCAACCAATATTCATGAATGAATGTCATCCTAGATGACACTCACACACAAATATTAATTGGTTCATTTTGTTTGCTAACCTAATAGATTGATTGGTGATATGTGTGCAAATAGGTGGATGTGTAACTGAATGCAGATAACAAAACAAATGCAGTGAGAGTCATGAGCCTGTGCTCAAACTTCACATGACCATTACATACAAAAAAGGTTGTTTACTTCTCAAGAGGTTATAGTTCATGTTCATAAAGAAGGAGAAGATGTAGATGGATGAAAGAGCCAATAATGTTGCAGGAGACACATGAGCAATCAGGGATTCTTAATAAACTAGAATAAGCAGAAATGGTAGGGTAAGATGTTCACTGTCATCATGCAAATGAGAAATGGAAGTAATGTTGTTACGGTAAATATACAAATGCAAATAAGGCATAAGAGTTCATTTTAAAAAAATCAATATTGGAAAATACATGCCTGGTGGTCAATCATGTTGCCATCATTTCTATGTTATGAAGTATTGATGTTTATGCTTATAAAATAGTAAGGTATGCAAAAAATGATGATACATAACAGAATTGACGGTTTGTAAAGAAGATACAAGTAAAATAAGCAAGAATTGCAATAACAGTGTGTTCATGTGCTTTCATAAAGTGAATATTCGCAGGAAATGACTACATGGTAAGCAAGAAAGAAACAAGGCATGTTCTTCATCTAAGAGAAATCAAATGATGTTGTAATGATTCATGATTTTTTTAAAAAGAAGGTACAATATCCATGCCCTCAATGCAAATTTCAAAGATGTCTTTATGCAAAATATTGGGCAAACTATCTAATTCTGGTGTATTGAAATAGTAATGATATGTGTATCCATCAATGGGAGAAATGTTGTTTTAGGTACAGTGTGCATATTTGAATAAAATTGAAGTAAACAGTGTAGTTATACACTATTTCTTACATAGAAGGACTGCATATTTCAAAATGATCAAACAGTAGTGGATGGGAATAAAGCATAAAAAAACAATGATGCATATCAAATATGTCATATTTTCATAAAATATGCTCACGGTTTCACCAGTGGAATAGTTTGTTACTTATTTTTATAACATTATAAGCATGCTAGAAAGGAAAATTTTATGTGTTTTTCAGACAGAACAAAGAGATGGATTTTGGCCTGGACAGAGGAGCATGTTTTGTGCTTACAACTGTGTTATTGCATTTGAAGACATTAAGTGGTATGCTTTTAAGCATAAAAGATAGTCATGAAAAAAGCTTGTGGTCTTATTACAAATCAAGACATCAACAAACTTGCACATCTTCAAGTTCACTTGCAGATTTACAACAAACAGTCATGTGGGTATTTCTATTTTTATTGCTATTTATTAAATAAAGTGGCAACAAAACAACTTAAGTGACAACAAAGCTCAAATTCAAGTAGTATTTCATGCTACAAGGGAGGATTCAATATAAGAAAACAAAGCAAGAGAAACCCTATTTTTTTGCCTAAAAAGATGCAAATATTTTTAAAAACCCAGAAAATATGGAGGTGTTAAAACTCTAGAAGCTTGGTAATATGCAAAAAAAAAATAAAAAAATCTCAGTTATTGACTACAACAGTGCATCTATTTTATATTAAAGCTACAGTGAACAAGAGTGTGAGGGTCACTTAACATGAGATAAGATGCAAGAAGATGCCAAGTATCGTGGGTACAGGCCAACAGAAGAGTGGAGCCCGAGCTCTTTAGAGTTTCAAGCAGAAGTGGTCGTGGTCAAAGATGATTCTTTCTCAAGTTCATTCATGATACACCATAAACTGGGGATGAGTCTGAAGCTGTGGCTGAGATATGCCTAGTTTTGAGACCAAATTCCATGGGTAGTGCTACACCTCTCAACCACAGCTTAGACTTAGTCCAAGCTTATGGTGGTTGTTTAAACCATCAGCTTCAAAACTCAAGTTCAAAGCATGCATCCAACACCATATGTCATGGCATTGAAACCTTCAAGTCCAAGTTGTTATAGCATCTCCCAGGTCATGGGAGTTAACTTACTATTAGAGCCTGAGTTTGAGCAAACAAAAGACCCCAAACTCTAGCATTATCAGAGAAGAAATCAACAGAAGGCACCATGTGTTATGGAAAATCAAACTCAAACATATTTTTCCTCATAGAGCCTGAGAAGCCCGAGCTTCTTTACACAAATTTGAAGCAGATACAGTGCGAGTGATTATGGTTTTCAAATTCAACATGGTGGCGCTATAGAGAAAACCCTAAGCATTTTGAGACAAATGAACATTATGCAATGTGTTTTACCCAATTTTCAAATCCACTGTCAAAGATGGATTTAATGCATTTTCAGTTAGCAGTGCCTCGACATTCCCCAAGCAGTGCCATGACAGTATTTGTGGTGCCATAAAGACAATAGTCTATCCTTTTGGTGGGTGTGTTTTGTGTCAGCTATGAGCTATTGTCAAGCTAAAGTTATCTAAACTTATCTATATTATGGTCGAGTTACTATAGGGTTAGGGTTTGTTCATATATTGTGGTCGACTTAATGGAGTTAGGTTTTCTTACTATGTTGTCAGGTTATGTGTTGGGGTTTATGTAGTTAGGGATTATGCATATGTTATGCTTTTGTAATAAAGTTGGTGATTTGTATAAAAAGATGTATATCTTTTATGTATCAACTTTAGGGGCCATATTTTAGGGCTTGATTTTAGGACACTTATTAAACTTTTTGTTTAATAATTTGCTATTTTGGAGGATTTTTGGAGGGAGAAGTATTTTCAAAAAATTGGGTCATATGGGCTATATAGTGGGTTGGTTACTTCATATTCAGAGAGTTGCATATTTTGGAGAGAGGGCATATAGTGAAATTTTTGTTCCTAGATGTTTTGGAGACTGTTTTTGTAACCCCACTTTGTCAGATTTTGAGGAGAATAAAGCATATGATTCATTGCTCTACATATTTTTGAGTTTTAATTTCAGCATCCTATTTTCATCTTTCTTTGCAAGTGTTTATTTAATTGATATCCAAGAGGAGTGAGTGTATACATATTCCTTCTCAAGGAGATCAACAATTTAAAGCCTCGTAAGGAATCTATATGTTTGTTGACTGGTCAAGCTATTTGTGGTTTAACGCTAGTAGTGAGACTTGTGAGCCTATATGTTGAGTAGAGATATTAAGTATCAAGCCTTTGGTATATGAGTTGGAGTTATTTTTTTATCCCTCAAGCAAAGTATGCATCCATTTTTGGTTTATCACCTCAATTTTACTTTCAAGTGTTTGTTTTCAGAAGTTTCCTTCTTCCCTTTTCCCATTAAGTTATCAGTTAGGGGGTGATATTCCACATCAAATAAGAAATGACCTATAATCTAGAGACTCCTTCTCATTCATAGTCCACCCACAACTAGAGAAGGTTTCCATTGTTAGGATAGAATACTGTCAAAGCCCCAATGCCTAAGTTGGGGTGGTAATTCTAAACCTAAATAGTTTTTGGAACGCTCGGTGGGACAGAACTACTTCTTAGTTCACTGAATTCAGTTGCAAGTTTGAGTGTTTATTTAATGAGAAGGACTCCAACAAGATCAAATAAGGAGGGTTTTCTGTACCAAGAATTGCAGCCAGGTAGAAGGGGAGGTAGATCATCCAGAAGAGGAAGGACACCACAAGATCCAAGAGGTAGATCTTCTCTATTTAATTCTAATTTTTCATCATTTGATAATTCCATTTTTGAAGATCAGGTTGCAAATTCAGATGAACCTAAAGAAATTGTTGAGGATATCAGTTTCACTAAAGATTTAAGTGCTCCTGATAATTTTGGATTAGAGTTACCTAGTTTTGAAGATTTACAAAGAGGTAATTATATTTTCTGAGCATCTACAAGTGGCACTACAACAAATCCACCAAGTTTGAAAACATATCAAAGGAAGGTAATTCATCTTACCCAGCCTTTTGTTACACTAGATGTTGAACAACAAGTACCACCAGTTTCAGCAATGGCAAGAAATCTTCCATTTGTTCCTTTTGATCAAGGTAGTCCTTTGAGGATTGCAAATCACAACAACATACCGTTGGCTGCCTTGAAAGGCTTGACATCATTTACTGAAGAAGCATAAGTGACTACAATTGAAAACATCAAAGATATTGCATCTCTTTGCAATGTCCATCATGTCATGGAGGAGGATGTGGCTTTGAAGCTATTGGCTGCATCACTGAAGGGTAAAGCACTTGATCGGTTCAGAATTCTTCCAGTGAACTCTATTGCTACTTGGGATATTTTGGGGGAAAGGTTTTCTAAGTTCTTTGAAGATAAGTCTGACAAATTGTCTTTGGTGGAGCAACTAACTACCATTAAAAGGGCTCCACGAGAAGAGATAAGTGATTTTAATCTCAGATTTTAGAAGACTTGGAATAGGATTCCTGCCACGGTAAGACCCTCTACCGAATATGCATTTTTGTATTTTCTTAAAAGCTTGAATAGTGATATTTTAGTAGTGATCCAATCCATGGGAGGGAATTCTTTACCGCAAGCTTTTGATATTGCAATTAGGGTAGAGAATAGCCTTATTCAGGTAGGAAAGATAGCTCCTAGGCCACCTATTCCTTTCTTTCCTAGTATCCAATCCAATATGACATTGATTACCCCACCTTTAGTTCCATTGCCATCTTATAAGAGTGAAGAGATAATGCCTACTGTCCCTTCCAATGAGTTGCAAAGCATAAAAGACATCTAGCAAAATATTGAGAGCTTATTACAAACCTTTGGAAATGAGCTAGTAAACTTGAAAAGGCAGCAAAGCAATCCAATAGCCCATACTCAAAACTAGTTTTCTAGTTCTTTATCCCAACAGCCTAATCAGCCTATTTACCAAGGCAACAAGCAGCAATACCAAGGAAATAGCAATGCCAATAGGAAAAATTGGAACCAAAGGCCTTATAGACCTTATAATCCTGCACCCCTTAATGTTGTTAGAGATATTGTTCCTAACCAAAACAATCTTGTTGTTGATTATGAATGGTGTTATCCTTGTAATGAATCCAAAATCAGTCTAAGTGCACTAATGGAGTGCTTAATCAAGCCATAATGGTTCAAAATATGATTGATTCACAACCTACTGCATCCACTAATGAGATTTAACAACACCTTGATCTGACTACTCCTGACACTGCATTTTTGAATTGGCAAGAGGAAGAGTTCTATGGAGTAAGCAGTGATTCACCTATATTAGCAAACACAAGGGCCAAGAAGAGAGCCCTAGAATCAGAGCAGCCAGCTGCTAGGATTGTTGTCACAACTCAATCACCACTCATTCCTCCAGTTTCAATCCTAAAGTGGCCCTCTACTCATGCAAACAAAGAAACACAACATCAGAGGCAAGCAGCTCAGACCATTAGTAAGTCACCTCATAAGGTATAGTTTGTTGTTCCCTATAATATTGTTGATAATATGAAGAAGATGAATGTTTCTATTTCTATGTGGGATTCATTAGCTATTCCAGGACAAGCTGATTTATTGAAGGAAGAACTGTCTAAAGAGACAACAAGTTCACAACAAGATGTTCAACATCCTTCTAGAGTGGTTATGGTTAATTCACAACCCTCTAAAGTTTAGGAAGAGGTATTTGAAGAAGAAAAGAAGCCTACTAAAGTGCAGCAACTAGCAGCACAAGTGAGTAAAAAGACTGCAGATTTGAAGCAATCAACAGTAGTAGTTGATAAAAAGCCAACCAATGTGCAAAAAACAACAAAAAATGAAGGTAATAAATCTAAAAATAATAAACCTCCTCTTTTTTATGTTTCTTTGATAATTGGAAATAATTTAGTGCACAATTGTATGGTTGACAGTGGTGCAACCAACACTATCATGCCAAAGAAGATAGCTGACTTATTAGAATTGAATTAGGAACCTCTTGAGAAAGGAGCGGTTCAACTTGATGTTACTTCAGTTAAAACCTTAGGGGTTGTTAAAAATGCAAGCTTGACCTTACACTCATGTCCAAATTTTTCAATTTCTCAAGATATTTATGTCATATATCTTCCACCTTATTTTTCCTTATGTCTGTCAAGGGACTTTACAGCCAAAATAGATGGATATTTCTCATCAGATTGGTCCCACTTATATTTTAGAACTAGATATGGTACTAAGGTAACCATAACGTTAGAGTTATGGTCCAAGGATCACATAGAGCCTTATAATCATATCCCCACCAATGAAAGTTGTGTGATTATAGATCCAGATGAGATCAATGATAGCTCAGCTTATAACACACAGACTAAGGAGTACCCTGATATTGTTCTGGATGAATGGGAAACTAGAATGGATCAAGATGATGATGTGTTTGATGTTGGTTTTGGTAATTACATTATTTTAGAGTCGGATGCAGTTGTGCCTAATTTGATCAAGGTTCCAGAATTTTAATTTGATTTATCTAACCAGTTATGGGATTTGTATTTTGATGGATCAAGGAATAAAGATGGATTTGGTGCAGGGGTTATGTTAGTTTCACTTGATGGTGATAGATTTTATGCTACATACAAGTTATCTTTTTTTATGTTCTAACAATATGCTTGAATATGAGAGTCTGATTCAGGGATTAGAGTGGGCAAGGAAAAGAGGAATCAAGTGTTTAAGGGAATTTGGGGACAGTGAGATGATAGTAAAATAGGTAAGAGGTGTCAATACTGTAAATAATGATCTTTTAAAAATGTATAAGTCAAGAGTGTTTGATATTCTGGAAGATTTTGATGCTTTTAATCTCATTTCCATTCCTAGAAAGAGAAATCAGCATGCTGATAGGTTGGCTGGTATTGGTGCACATGCTTCAATTACACAAAATAAAGGACTGATTTCAGACTAGTCACATGTCAAGATTGTTGTTAGACCATCTATCCCAGATAATGATATAAATTGGCAAGTTTTCAATACTGATGAACATATCTTGAGTTTTATGACATAAATAGATGGTTTCTTAGCCTCCAAAAATGACAAACATCATCAGTAAATGGAAAATCAAATCATTCAGCTAAAGACTAATAAGCTTCCAAAGGGATTGGTCAGCCTAGAATCAGTTTTTAATTCTGATGATCAGTACAGAAAGAATAAAACCAGCTTGCTGATTAAAGATCATTATGAAGAAGTGGAGATTTTCAGAGAAAAGTATCTAAAGGTTGGTAAAATAAATTCTCCTGAAGAAAAAGAATTGTTTATTGATCTTTTTAAAGAATATGGTGATGTGTTTGCATGAGATTATGTTGATTTGAAAGGATTTGATCCTCAACTAACCCAACACACCATAGAATTAGAGCCAAATGCAAGACCAATCAGGCAAAGGCAAAGGCCCATAAACCCCAAATTAGAGCCTTTAATGTTGAAAGAACTAAGAAAACTCTTAGATGGTGGTATAATATTCCCAATTAAGCATACATCATGGGTTTCTAACTTAGTTCCAGTAACGAAGAAAAATGGAGAGATAAGACTTTGTGTAGACTTTAGAGACCTTAATAGGGCATCTCTGAAAGATAGACATCCTCTTCCTTCTATGGAACAGATCCTTCAATATGTTTTAGGTTCTAAGAGATTCTCACTCCTAGATGGATATTTTGGTTACAACCAGATTTTAGTTAAAGCGTCTGATCAGTTTAAAACAAACTTTACAACTAAATGGGGTACAATGGATTACAGGAGAATGCCATTTAGGTTGTCAAATGCAGAGGCTAGTTTTTAGAAAGCAATGGACATGGCTTTCAAGAATTTGATGTATAAGTTTGTTCTGGTATACCTAGATGATGTTACAATTTACATAAAAGTTGTAAACCAGCACATAGATCATTTGAGACAAATTTTGCATAGATGTAGAGAGTTTGGGATCTCTCTTAACCCTAAAAAGTCTATTTTTGCAGTACATGAAGGTAATCTTTTAGGGTACCAAGTGTCTAAAGAAGGTACAACTATTGATCCTAAGAGGATCTATGCAATTTTAGAACTACCATTGCCAAAACATAAGAAAGGATTGTAGAGTTTTATTGGAAGGATAAATTTTGTTAGGCGCTTTATTCCTAATATTGCAAATTTGTTGAAACCTTTAACTTCTATATTGAAAAAAGATGTTCCTTTCAGCTGGACTATTGAGGGAAAGAGGATTTTTGAACAGATTAAACATGCTTTATCTTCAACCCCCACTTTAACTAATCCTGACTTCTCTAAATATTTTATTTTATATGCTTATGGTGGTGTTGACACTGTTTCAGCAATGCTGGTGCAAAAGAATAAGGATGAACAGGAGCAACCAGTTGCATTTTTTAGCAAAGGTATGGATGATTATGAGCAAAAATATAGTTATGTTGAGAAACATATACTAGTTGTTATAAAGGCCTTAAAAAAGTTTAATCATTTGGTTGCTAGGCATAGGATACATCTAATGGTTGCACACCCTAGCATTAAAGAGTTTTTATTAAACAAGGATGCCAATGAAAAGAGGGAAGTATGGATAACAAGAGTTATGGAGTATGATGTGCAAATCCATGTGACCAAGCTAGTTAGAGGCAAAGGTTTATGTGCTCATATGGTAGAAGGAGAAGATAAATTTGAAGCCACTAAAGAGGCTACCATGCCCCAAGGTAATTCTATACTAATCAATGATTCAACATCCTGGTTATCAGATATGACCAGATTTTTGCAAATTTTTCAATGTCCAATAAGTCTTGATAAATCCAAAAGAAGATACTTTAGGCTTCAATCTATTCCTTATGTTCTAATTGATAATATTCTTTATAGGAAAGATTTTGCTGGTATGCTTCTCAAGTGTATAGACTATGTTGATCAGAATAGGATCTTGTCTGAATTCCATGATGGATCTTGTGGAGGGCATTTCAGCCCTAAGACCATAGCCTGGAAAATACTAAGATTTGGCTATTATTGGCCAGACTTATTCAAAGATGCTCATTCATGTGAAAGAAAATGCCAAAAGTGTGCTATGTTTGTAGGAAAACAAAGGTTGGCAGCATTGTCATTGAAGCCAATCATTGTGGATCAACCATTCAATAAATGGGGAATGGAATTTATAGGTCCAATAAATCCTAATTCTAGTGCAGGACATAAGTGGATCTTGACGGCTATACATTATTTTACCAAATGGACTGAAGCTATTGCACTAAAGGAATCTTCTGAAATTGTTGTTTTGTATTTCTATGATGACATTGTCACAAGGTTTGGGGTCCCTCAGTCAATAGTGTCAGATAATGCTATAGCTTATGTTGGATCAGATATAACAGAGTGGGCTGTCAAGAATGGCATTTATTTAAATACTTCTTCTAATTACTATCCACAGGGTAATGGTCTTGTAGAATATACCAATAAAAACCTAATCAGGATTATCAAAAAGACTTTGCAAGGAGACAAGAGGGATTAACACTCTAAATTGAAGGCAACCTTGTGGCTGGATAGAATAACACCTAAGAAGGTTATTGGGAATTCACCCTATGTCCTTGTTTATGGAAAAGAGGCCACGTTGCCCATATCTATAGAATTTCCAGCTTTACAGCTAGCTAATCAAATGTTGTTATTTGAAGAGGAAGGTCCTCTTAAGTTGAGGTATGTTAATTTGTTACAGCCTGAAGAAGAAAGGAAAAATGCATTGGAAACTTTGAAGTTGAGGCAAGCACAAACTAAAAGGTCTTTTGATAAGAGAGCTACATCTAGGAATTTTAAGGAAGGTGATCTAGTACTCAAGTGGGATGTACTAAATATCAGGCCAGAGAAACATGATAATTTTTGGTCAGGCCCTTTTGTTATTACAGCCTGCAAGGAAAACAATGCTTATCAGTTGTCCACAGCTGATGGAGAAGTTCTGTGAATTACAGTTAATGGAATGCACCTCAAGCTTTGATTTGAGGGTTAGGTTTAGTCTAGGTTTCATTTTCAATAAGTGTTGTCCAAACACTAGGTATGTAGGTTGCATAGGTCTAGATTAGATGAATTTTCATTTCAATAATGGTTGCATTCATGGTTTCTAATTTTCTAACTCTATTTCCCAAGGATAATTCCACAGGTTATGTCTAGCAACCAGACATCCCGCAGAAGTCGCCAAAATTGTTACCCAAGAATACAACATACAAAAGGACAAACACAAATAGGAAAAGATTGCATTTTTAGTAGAGTCCAATTGACATTATATTTCAGGTATTGTTAATCTACATTTCATTATTGCATTCTTTGTCAAATGTCACCATTGTACTCTAAGTATTGATCACATTTCTAAATTTCAAATTTATAATTGATCAATTACATTGTACATTCAAACTGAATGTAATATACAAATTTATTTTCATGTTTCACATTTCATTAAAATTAAAAGAGTACATTTGCAGAATAGAAAAACATGATAAAAGTATGCAGTAGGGGTCCCATGTATTGCTTTGATGTATGTTGGTTGTCAGCTGGTTGTCTGTCAGGTTCTAGGTCTCCAAGTCCAGGTTTGCATCTTCATTATCTCTTTAGGGTTTCACCTGCATCATGAGAGATAAAATGGTGTTAGATTCAGCTGGATCTAAGCAATGCAAGAGACACAAACAACATACAATCAATTCTTCTAATGTTGTATATCAATTTGACAAAATCAATGCAACAATGAAATATACATCCACATTAAGTGAAAGATAGTATTAAAGGGACTTGTTTTCTAAACATGAAACCTTTTACTATTAATGATCATTCTTATGTATATTTTTCTTGTTTTCACAATTAGATATTTGAATGAAAGGGACTTAGTATTTCCATCTGAGAAACCTTTTTCAAAATTAGGGCAACCTGTTAGTTCAACAAACACAAATAGACCAACCAATATTCATGAATGAATGTCATCCTAGATGACACTCACACACAAATATTAATTGGTTCATTTTGTCTACTAACCTAACAGATTGATTGGTTATATGTGTGCAAATAGGTGGATGTGTAGCTAAATGCAGATAACAAAAGAAATGAAGTGAGTTTCACGAGCCTATGCTCAAACTTCACATAAGCTATTACATACAAGAAAGGTTGTTTACATCTCAAGAGGTTACAGTTCATGTTCATAAAGAAGGAGAAGATGCAGATGCATGAAAGAGCCAATAATGTTGTAGGAGACACATGAGCAATCAGGGGTTCTTAATAAACTGGAATATGCAGAAATGGTAGGGTAAGATGTTCACTGTCATCATGCAAATGGGAAATAGAAGTAATGTTGTTACAGTAAATATACAAATGCAGAAAAGGCATAAGAGTTCATTTAAAAAAATCAATATTGGAAAATATATGCCTGGTGGTCAATCATGTTGCCATCATTTCTATGTTATGAAGTATTGCTATTTATGCTTATAAAATAGTAAGGTATGCAAAAAATGATGATACATAACAGAATTGACGGTTTGTAAAGAAGCTGCAAGTAAAATAAGAGAGAATTGCAATAACAGTGTGTTCATGTGCTTTCATAAAGTGATATTTCACAGGAAATGACTACATGGTAAGCAAGCAAGAAACATGGTATGTTCTTCATCTAAGAGAACTCAAATGATGTTGTAATGATTCATGATTTTTTTTTAAAAGGTATAGTATCCATGCCCTCAATCCAAATTTAAAAGATGTCTTTATGCAAAATATTGAGCAAACTATCTTATGCTGGTGTATTGAAATAGCAGTGATAAGTGTATCCATCAATGAGAGTAATGTTGTTTCAGGTACAGTTTGCATATTTGAATAAAATTGAAGTAAACAGTGTAGTTATACACTATTTCTTAAATAGAAGGACTGCATATTTCAAAATGATCAAATAGTAGTGGATGAGAATAAAGCATAAAAAAACAATGATGCATATCAAATATTTCATATTTTCATAAAAGATGCTCATGGTTTCGCCAGTGGAACAGTTTGTTACTTATTTTCATAACATTATAAGAATGCTGGAAAGGAAAATTTTATGTGTTTTTCAGACAGAACAAAGAGATGGAGTTCGGCCTGGACAGAGGAGCATGTTTTGTGCTTACAACAGTGTTGTTGTGTTTTAAGACATTAAGTGGTATGCTTTTAAGCACAAAAGACAGTCATGAAAAAATCTCGTGGTCTTATTACAAATCAAGACATCGACAAACATGCACATCTTCAAGTTCACTTGCAGATTTACAACAAACAGCCATGTGGGTATTCATGTTTTTATCGCTATTTAAGAAGGTGGCAGAAAAACAACTTAAGTGGCAGCAAAGATCAAATTCAAGTAGTATTTCATGCTACAATGGAGGATTTGATATAAGAAAACAAAGAAAGAGAAACCCTATTTTGTTTCCTAAAAAGATGTAAATATTTTTAAAAACCCAGAAAAGATGGAGGTGTTAAAACTCTAGAAGCTTGGTAATATGCAAAAAAAAAAAAAACTCAGTTATCGACTACAACAGTGCATCTATTTCATATTAAAGCTGTAGTGAAAAGAGTGTGAGGGTCACTTATCATGAGATAAGATGTAAGAAGATGCCAAGTATCGTGGGTATAGGCCGACATAAGAGTGGACCCTGAGCTCTTTAGAGTTTCAAGCAGAAGTGGCCGCGGTCAAAGATGCTTCTTTCCCAACTTCATTCATGATACACTATAAACTAGGGATGAGTCTAAAGATACATGGCTGAGATAAGCCCAGTTTTGAGACTGAATTCCATGGGTAGTGCTACACCTCTCAACCACAGCTTAGACTTAGTCCAAGCTTACGGTGGTTTTTAAAACCATCAGCTTCAAAACCCAAGTTCAAAGCATGCATCCAGCGCCATATGTCATGGCATTGAAACCTTCAAGTCCGAGCTATTCTAGCATCTCCCAAGTCATGAGAGTTAACTTACTATTAGAGGCCAAGTTAAAGCAAACAAAAGACCCCAAACTCCATCATTATCGAAGAAGAAATCAATAGAAGGCACCATGTATTAAGGAAAATAAAACTCAAACTTATTTTTCCTCATAGAGCCTGAGAAGCCCAAGCTTCTTTACACAGATTTGAAGCAAATCCAGTGCCAGTGATTATGGTTTCCAAATTCAACATGGCGGTGCCACAAAGAAAACCCTAAGTGTTTTGAGACAAATGAACATTATGCAATGTGTTTTACCCAATTTTCAAATCCACTGTCAAAGATGGCGTTAATGCATCATCAGTTAGCAGTGCCTCGATATTCCCCAAGCAGTGCCACGACAGTACTTGTGGTGCGACGAAGACAATAGTCTATCCTTTTGGTGGGTGTGTTTTGTGTTAACTATGAGTTGTTTTCAAGCTGAAGTTACCTCAACTTAGCTATATTGTGGTCGAGTTACTAGAGGGTTAGGGTTTGTTCATATATTGTGGTCGACTTAATGGAGTTAGGTTTTCTTACTATGCTGTTGGGTTATGTGTTGGGGTTTATGCAGTTAGGGATTATGCATATGTTATGCTTTTGTAATAAAGTTGGTGATTTGTATAAAAAGATGTATATCTTTATGTACCAACTTTAGGGGCCATTTTTTAGGGCTTGATTTTAGGGCACTTATTAAACTTTTTGTTTAATAATTTGCTATTTTGGAGGATTTTTGGAGGGAGAAGTATTTTCAAAAAATTGGGCCATAGGGGCTATATAGTGGGTTGGTTACTTCATATTCGGAGAGTTGGAGATTTTGGAGAGAGGGCATATAGTGAAAAAAAAATTCCTAGATATTTTGGAGACCATTTTTGTAACCCCACTTTGTCAGATTTTGAGGAGAATAAAGCGTATGATTCATTTCTCTACATATTTTTGAGTTTTAATTTCAACATCTTGTTTTCATCTTTCTTTGCAAGTGTTTATTTAATTGATATCCAAGAGAAGTGAGTGTATACATATTCCTTCTCAAGGAGATCAACAATTCAAAGCTTCCTAAGGAATCTATATGTTTGTTGACTGGTCAAGCTATTTGTGGTTTAACCCTAGTAGTGAGACTTGTGAGCCTATATGTTGAGAAGAGATATTAAGTATCAATCCTTTGGTATATGAGTTGGAGTTATTGTTTTATCTCTAAAGCAAAGTCTGCATCCATTTTTGGTGTATCACCTCAGTTTTACTTTCAAGTTTTTGTTTTCAGAAGTTTCCTTCTTCCCTTTTCCCATTAAGTTATTAGTCAGGGGGTGATATTCCACATCAAATAGGAACCGGCCTAGAATCCAGAGACTCCTCATTCATAGTTCACCCACAACTAGAGAAGGTTTCCATTGTTAGGATAGAATACTGTCAAAGCCCCAATGCTTGAGTTGGGGTGGTAATTCTAAACCTAAACAATTACAATAAGGATTACGATTATATCACACACATTAAAATAATGTAGTCCACTATCACACGCATCATGAAAAATGATATAAAAAGGCATCTAAATACAATAGTTGAGATTTTCTTAATATTCATACATTCTAAATACTAATGTTGTACTAATGGTGCATTATTCATATAGATGTGACGAATGTGATGAATTTTCCAATGTGTCAATGTGGTGTTGGCCCCTGCTTGTTGAGGACCTCTAAGACAACGACCAATCCAGGGCATTAATTTTGGGTATGCCCAAATAGTAAAAAGGTTTGCAATTGAAATATATGTTAGGTTTCAAAATAATGTAAGGATTAATATTTATAAAAAGAACTAAAATGTAACTTTGGTATTGTAGGGCCACAATGGTTGTGATTACTTTAGGTGGGTCGATGATGCCCCGTCTACATCCACCTCGTCGACAACTATACATGATGAATGAGAAGAGTGCAAGTCATGCAAGGTGACGAGGGCCGCAATTGCATCAATGGTCAAAGATGAAATCCTCTTTCTACGACGCCTTATCCTATGCCTTATTGTCATCATAATCAGACTTGTTTTTTGGGGCTAGATGTGTAAATGTGGTTAAAAAAGGACATATTTAAATTATTTTTGTATTGAAACGTTGGACATATTTAAATTAATGTCATGACTATTTTGGAGTTTTTTATGGATCTATAATTTTTTATGTTAAAATTAAACAAATTATATTAATGAAAAAAAATAGAATACAATGAAAAATTAACCTTATTCAAAAAATTGCAAAAGCAAAATTAACATTCTTAAATTAAAAGAGTTTTTCACTTTATTTAGCACACTCCTAGGGGGCTAACTAATATGGGAGCACAAGTATCAAATTATCAATCTTCTTGAGATTGCCTAAATTACAATGTTGGACTTATCTTGTATTCAACACTCATATGCATTTTGAACCTTGGTGGATGGCATAATCAAGGAACATACCATCATCCTCACAAATTATGCTTAAACAATTGAATTTTAATTTTTTTCATTAATTTTGTAATAAATGAATTGATATATTAGAATAAAAAAATATTAATTTTAAAAACACATTTTTCTATCAAAAACATTGTAATTTATCAAAATAAATGATATTTTTAATTAACAAAGGTTAGTAACATTGGGGTGAAAACTTTTGCAATGCTCACTAAACAAAATACGTGCTAATAATTATTCTATATCGTAATTTGTGATGTTATTCATCATTCGTTATTTTTCTTGTAAAATTAAACAAATTAAAGGAAAAAAAATTATAAAACATTGAAATATTAACCTTATGAACAAAAAATTATAATTTTCACCATGCTTTATGTCCTCCTAGAATTGTCACTCTGCAGGATATTAACACTCCCTCTGCTAATGCTCCAAAAGAGTCAATGGCTTCTCATTCTCATCCCACCTCTTCCTCCAAAATGCAAACTCCTGTGTGTAGTAAACCCAAGAAAGACAAAGTGGGTCTGGTGGGAGGAACTCAAATCAAAATTGATTCGGAGGAGGAAGAAGATAAAAATGATAGCAGGAGGAGGTCCCACAGAATTGCCTCCAACACTCAGTTTAAACAAAAAGCCGTCAGAAAAAGGTATCTGGAAGATGAAGAGGAAGGGGGGAACTTGAAGGAGGAAGAAAAGAAGTAGTGAGGATAAAAAGAATGGGAAAAAAATTAAGAAGGATGATGACAAATTTGACAAAGACAGGGACAAAGTCTCCCCGTTTATGGAGGAAGCTGAGAAAAGCCAGGAATCTTCCCAGATTTTGGTAAGTTTCAAACTACCCACGGTAGATTTATCTAAAAAGAAGTTGTTTGATGAAAAGCACTTGGAGTCACCACTTACAGCTACCTCGCCGTCTAGTCCGTAGGTGAAGTCATATACTAAGAAGGAAACTAGGGGTAACAAGGATGAGGCCCTGGAGGAAAGTAAGGTGGAGGTTGAGGGTAAGGTTGAAGCTGAGGGTGACCTAAACCAAATGCGGGAGGACATTAAGCAGATTCAGGCCTCCTTTCAGGTTTTAGTTTCCAAAAAGGACCTTTGGGAGGTTAAGGAGGAAATTAGAGAACTGCGTGAAAGTTTCAACAGAATTGTAGAGTTCGCGATCAAAGTTATGCATTTGGTGGCTATGACTCTTCAGCTACTGCACATGGAGAAAGCAAAGACCCCTAGGGAGGTTCAGAATGATAGGAAGCTCTTCCAACTCCTTGCAGAAGATTGGCTTAAGCTGATGCTTAATGAAGGGGGTAAAAACCCCAAGTAGTTTTCTGTTCCTTTTTTATGTTTTGGTCTCTTTACTATTTTTTGGGTGGTTGGCCGTTTTGGGCCTGTTACTTTGTTTAACGTTGTTGGCCGTAAAATTGTTACTTGTTCTCTTGCTTATGATATTTTAAACTTTGTTGATACTAACGTGCACAAACTGGTTACCAACTTCATAGTGAAGTTGGGGTCTGTTGATGTTAACAGGTTGGTTACCAACTTCATGTTGAAGTTGGGGCCTATAGTTTCTAGTTTCTGGTTTTTTATTTTTTAAAAAGGGTTTGGCTGAGGGTATGTTGACTCTGGTTATGTGCTGGTAGTCTTGCACTTCTCGTGATGGCTATGTTCTTTTCAGGTCAGCCCCCTTGTTCTGGATGTTTTTTTTAATCAAAAACCTTATTAACAAAATTGAAAAAACAAAATTCCAATTCCAATTCTAGTTTTGTGGAACCAAACGCAGAATTTGCATCTTGTAAGTCATTTTCCAGGTGAACCAAAGAGGACAAGCCCGCATTCTAGAATTCATTTTCAAAATAGCAGAATTCCATAATTCAGTTAAATTCCAGAATTGACTATTCCAAAATACAGCGAAACAAAGGGCCCTTAATATATTCAATTCTCCATTTCCAGACATCAAATCCTTCATAGGGGAGAGGACCCAATACTTGAACGCGTTCTAATAGTTGTGATAGCAGTTGTTAATTAAATACCCACACTTGCTGATTTAATATCCAATATTTTTAACAACATTGTACCAATAGTTATGACTTTAAAGTTTCTCTTGCTAATGATGACTACCCATAATTGAATGAAATGTGTCCCTTTTTCTAAAAAGAAACCATAGTGTGATGCCACATCAACTGTACAAGTATTGGGGTCCCTAATGCACTACAATTGGTCTCACCTTTTTTTTGGGCTATTTTGGACACCTTGGAAAAATAGCATGCTGATGTGACCCTGAAACATTAGTTATAAATAGGGGACTTGCCAAGTAAACTGCTGCAAAAAATGGGAGTGATTTGAAATTTCCATATAAGATTTTGAGAACTGAAAAGTTAGGATGCTCAACTACGAGATACATTACAAAGTCATAAGATATATGCCACATATCTTAATATAATCATATCTCTATTTCCTTCATAAATATATGACATATATCTTGAATGTAATCTTGTGGGAATCGGAAGGTGTGAGAGAAATCTGCAACCCAAACATAATTCTGGAGTGTATCCAGTGCAATGGCTTCTACAATCAATCTACATCTCCTGCCTCATTCTTTCCATCGGAAGTCCTTCAAAATCTCCCCCTCTTCCTGCACATGTAAACTGAAGCACCCATCATCGTCTTCACCAAATCCAAACATCATCATCTCAAGAAAGCTATTCCATGTCCTCAATAAAGAAAGGGATTGTCTGAAGGATTTCACAATCCTTAAAGGGGCTGTAACCCAAAAGAGGTACTTACCCCACACTTCACTCTGCGAATTACTCATTGATCGCCTGAGTCGTGCAGGGCATTTGGAGCACATGCATGTCGTTTTGAGCTTAATGAATAAGCCAACAGAGTAAACCTTTCGCAACATCATTCTGGGTTACGTCGCTGCCCGCATGGTCGACCAGGCACTTGGAGTCCTTAGCAAAATGGATGTAGCACGATTCCCACCAACAACCAATATCTACGACACTTTGCTGATTTTTCTTCTAAATGAAAACAAGTTTACGATGGTGGAATCACTGTATTCACAAATGACGTTTGCTGGGATCCAACGAGATGTTAAGACCTTTGCTATATTGATCAAGGCCTATTGTAAGGTTAGTAACCCGACTTCTATTTTCAGCTTATTGAAACATATGGCATCCAACTTTGGTTTTGTCCCCAATGAAATAACATATAATTCTTTTGTGCCTGAGTTTATTTAGACAGATAGGATGAGCGAAGCCCTGGAATTATTGAAGAAAATGGAGCCAAATGGATGCACTCCTGATATTGTGACTTACAACACGCTAATCAGTGGTTTCTGCAACAAGGGCCAGATGGAGGAGGCTGCCCAACTTGTAGAGGATATGTGTAGAAATGGGGTCGACCCCAATATCGTGACTTACACTATATTAATTAATGGGTTCTGCAAGCAGAGTTGGGTGGATGAGGCCGCCAAACTTCTGAAGGAGATGCGTGAAAGTGAGCTTTATCAAGATACTGTGACTAACAATCCTGTAATCAATGGGCTCTGCAAGCAGGGGAGGATGGAGGAGGCTGTTAGACTTCTGGAGGAGATGCATGGAAGTGGGATTTTCCCAAATACTGTGACTTTCACTACAATAATTGATGGTTTTTGCAGTAGGTAAGGAAGGATAGAAGAGGCTGTTAAATGTCTGGAGGAGATGTGTTGAAGTGGGCTTTACCCAAATACTGTGACTTTAACTACAATAATCGATGGGTTTCGCAAGCAGGGAAGGATGGAAGAGGCTGTTAAACTTCTGGAGTAGATGCGTGGAAGTGGGCTTTACCCAAATACTGTGACTTTCAATACACTAATAGATGGATTCTGTAAGCAGGGAAGGATGGAGGAGGCTGTTAAACTTCTAGAGGAGATTTCTGGAAGCGGGCTTTAACCAAATATTGTGACTTTCACTACAGTAATCAATGGGTTCTATATGTTGGGAAGGATTGAGGAGGTCTTGGAGAAAATGGACCCAAACGGGTGCACTCCTGATATACTGAATTACACTATATGCTAATTGATGGATTTTGCAACAAGGACTTCTGAAGGAAATGCCTGGAATCAGGTTAAATCCAAATACTATGGCTTTCAATACGGTAATCGATGGGTTCTTCTAGCAGGGAAGGATGGAGGAGGCTGTTAAATTTTTGGAGAAGATGCGTGGAAATGGGCTCAAACCAGATATTATGACTTTCAGTACACTAATCAATGGGTCTTGCAAGCAGTGAAGAGTGGAGGAGGCTGCTAAACTTCTGAAGGAGATGCATGGAAGTGGGCTTTACCCAAATACTGTGAGTTTCACTACACTGATTGATGCATTCTACAATCAGGGAAGAATGAAAGCGGCTTTGAACTTTTGGAGAAGATGCGTGGAAATGGCATTTTTCTAGATACTATGATTTTCAATGCATTAAATAGTGGGTTATGCAGAGCAAGAGATCTAGACAAGGCAACAAACCTGCTTGAAAAAATGGTAGGAGAGGGCATTCAGCCTGATATTGTTTCCTATAATACTGTAATTTTAGGTTTGTGCATTATGGGGAGGTCCCAAGATATATATACATATAATAGTGTGCTCCGTGCAATGCTCACATAGGGAAAAGCAGAAGCAGCTATTGAGCTTTTAAATGAGCTCGCTAGCAAGGGGTATACACCTAACAATTCTACTTTTAGTATCATTTTTTTAGCTTTGCAAGGATGGCAACCTCAGTGCTGCTCTGAAGTTCATATATCGCATGGTTGCTAAGGATTGTATTCCAGATGGTAAGACTTATTATGTGCTAGTGAAGAGGCTTTTAAGGGAGGGGAAATCTCGTCAAGCAACGCAGCTTATGAAAGAACTGGAAGTAAAGGGCTTCTATTGTCAAAGCCCATCACATTCTGAAATCAGTTTTTTAATAAATCAGTGATTCTTAGGCTATTTTTGGCCTGCTATAATAATTGTTCAAATCAGGAAATCACATTTAAAGAATATAAAACACTACTCCAATATTTAGTTACCATTTCAGCGATTGTTCATAATAATTGTTTTTGGCTGCACAGAAATGGGCTCTGATTATTGATCTCTATAGTATTCAGGATGTGAGCCTGTCATCAGGACCTCAACCATAAAAGGGATGATTCATGCTGCAGCAAGGATACAAAATCTATGCTAATTTATAGGAGAAATGTTGGAGAAAGTCCAAATTGGAGAAGCAATAGAATTTATTGAAATTTGTTGGTGAAAAGTTGCCATTTAGAGATCGTGACTTTTATGACACTCGTTGAATGTTTGTATCTATTGGGAAAGGGAAAGTATATGGTAAAGCTTGTTATACAGTAGCAGTGCCTTAAAAAACAATTGCGAATGACTTTTCCAAAAATAGGGAAAGCGTAAGAAACCATCATTAAATTGTTGGATAAAAATCTTAGTTTCCGATTCGGGTTCGGGGACGGATTCGGGCTTGCAAATTCGGTTCGTGGATTCGTGAAAAAAATAAAATTCCATTTGGGTTCATAGGGATTCTTGAGTGTGTGTGTGTGTGTGTATATATAATAAGAGAAATATACATAATTCTAAAACAGTATGCATTCTAAAACATATATATAATTTCAATGTTTCATAGTATGAATCTTATACAGTATACTTGATCATTGATCTATGTTCACTATTCTAAAGAAAATCATCACATTGAATTACTGAATTACAAAATGCAAATTCAAAATATAGTTCATAACTTCATTAAAATTTGAAACATGATTCAATGTGCATCAATCATGAAATTGTTCATCAATCATCAAATGGATTATCAAAAAAATCCAGATCAATGGGATCTCCAAGAGCTACAAGTGGTTGATCAATATCATTAGTAGAACCAAAAATGGTTCCACTACCACTAGAGGGTATTGTGTAAAGACCCCTACCAAATAGGCCTTTAAAACCTCTAATGCTGGACTGAGAGATTTCGTCAAACACTTGGCAAACTACTGCTGAAAGTCAAATACTGAACATAGGAAATTGTTGTGCAACAAATCCAAACAACTATCTGATGTAAAATGATGCAAAAATGCACTAAACTAAACCAAGACAATTTCACAAACACTTGGCTAGCAAGTAGAGATAAAGCTGGAACAATGAACTCAGAATTGCAAAATAGTTCTAATGCTGAAAGGAATTATTTATCAATTCTTCTTCAAGCTCGAACATTACATCATATGCTATCTTTCAGCCAATATGCAAACCCTTAGCATTCAATTTCTTCAAATCAGCAAAAAAAATACTTAGCAAATATAACTGTAAGTTCCTTTCTTCTATTCAAATGATTTTGCAAATTACCAACAATAAGAACCTGGAATCAAACTGGCAGAGTTGGACTGAAAATTTCCTGAAGAGACTAGATGTTGATGCTGGGCCATACAGGTCTAAGAATGTAGCCCCCACTTATGATTTTGGCACTGCCTAGGAAGTGACAAAATATCCCAGAACTGAGCCGCCAATAGCCAGGGATCCCTGCGATTCCTTGTAGAAATTTTAATGATTTTTTTATGCTGATCAAAACTGCCACGAAACTGTGATGTAGGTACAGTACAGACTGGAAGAAATAAATACCCTGCTGAAACTCCTCCAAAATGATGCCAATAATTTTCTAAATATCCCTGGATAAAAATCGAACCCTTTGCTTGCAAAAACTTGATTCCTCTCCTTGCCAGAAAGATGAATTTTTGAGTACTCTAGGCTGAGAGCAAACAACTGAAAATACTTCTAATTTAGCACAACTTGAAATGGCTGAGTGCCACTTCCAAAGAGCAACCCTTTAGAGGATCTTTCACCCCCTCAGTTATGCAATCACTTGGGAGGTATCGTTCCCAATGATTAAGCTAAATACTTGTAGACCTTCAAACTCCACAAATGCTCAAGTAGACACAATAGAGAAAATAGACTTCGATGCCCAAATGAAAGACCCGTAGGGTCTATTTATTCACTTTTTAGAAACTTCCTCTAGAATCCACTTAGGCCCCGTTTGTTTGACACCCAAAATCAGGTTTTGATGCCCAAAATCAGGTTTTGGGTTCAAATCGGCTGTTTGGTTCATCAAAATGCAATTTTGATTTTGGACTGAAAATTTGATTTTGGCTCAAAAACGAGCGGCACCATCTTCCCACAAATAGGTGGAATTAGAATTCATCTTCTGGGTTTTGAAATCCTATGCATATAAAATGTATGCATACATTCAAATTTGAAATCTAGGAGCACACACGACATTACTGGGCACAAAAAACTTCAGAGCATTCCCATAGAAATCCAGAGCATCCCGACATATAAATTCGGAGAAAAAGCTTTGTGCAGAGAGCAATCCAGAAAAAATTCAAGAGCACGGACCATTTGGTGAACCTCCTTCCCATGAGAATAGTCCTAGCATTCTAAGTCCTCTACCCACTCTTCTCCAACAATGGCCACTGCGACGGCAACAGCCGTGTCTTGACAGAAACTCTTCTTCTCCTCTGTGGAATGTCCTTCTTTCTGGTCTCTTTCACCGATTGTTTCAAAGGCCTTGACAAGAATATTTACTACGGTGTGGCAACTCTCAGAGGGCTCTAGAATTTTTATTATGTGGGTAATGGCATTCCCATTGAACAGGGGAAGTACATACTGAGATTTACTAATTTTGGGCATGCAATAATGTTTGTCCTACGATATTATTTGATCTACGAAATATTCCAAGGGTGCCAAGGTCACCAAGGTGTATTAGATCTTGAGGACACATGACATTACCATTATTCTCAGTTCCAATTCTAATTTTAAAATTGGTAACCAAACACAAAATGGATTGTCTCAGTCATCTTCCGGGTCAACCAAACAGTCCAAATTATCTTCCGAATACACAAAACTGGAATTTCAAAACCTTAGTTTGAGATAATAAGGTTTTGAGTCAAATTCCAATTCCTCAACCAAACGGGGCCTTAACTTTCTAGAGACATCCAAAATATTCTTATGAAGTCCATTTGCACTTTTTAGATAAAAGGTAACTTTATAAAATAAAAGTGCAACTCAACTGAAAAATATAACATTTTGGCCCCATATAAAAAGTAATCATAAAATATAATAAAAATAATATCTCCAAGAGCATAATAAACCATCCAATCCCCAAATAAATGTCAAAATGACTCTCTCATCTAAACCATCTGCCTACGAGAGTCTGTAATAGGCAAATCCACGGAAAATATCATGTCGAACTAAAGAGGGGACATGACAGTCCGCCCCTCCTGAAATTGCTTGGCCTCAAGCAATCTCAAGGCTGGATGCTGCAAAATTGCTTCTCCCTCCCAAGTAGCATCTTCAATAGGCAAATCTTTCCACTTAACTAGATAATCTCTGATCACTCTCCTGGGAAGCTGCTTCTCTCTGCTATCCAGAATGGATTCTGACACTAAGATCAATTTCCCCTCATCATCCAAGGGAGGTAATACTGTAGAAGGAACCACATTCTGACCCAACAACTTTTTGAGGCACGAAACATGAAACACATTATGCACTCTACTGTCTGCAGGAAGCTCCAACTCATAAGCCACCTCACCAACTCACTTGACGATCCTGAATGGTCCATAATAGCATGGCTTGAGTTTCTCTGCACCACTCTTCTTGAGAGTGGACTGCCTGTATGGCTATAGCATGAGGTAAACCATATCATCTACCTCAAAACTACGCTCAGTCCTCTTCTAGTTTGCATACTACTTTTGCTGGTTCTAAGCTCTAGCAATGTTGTCCCTGAGAGTAGCAACTATATCCTTCCTCTCCTGTAATAGTTCACCTACACGGGGTACCCGACTGTCACCCAACAACAAATCTAAGAAACAAGGTGCCTCATAACGTTAAAGTGCCATGAAGGGTGTCATTTGTATAGTCATATGGTATGTAGTATTGTAGCAATACTCATAGAGATATATCCATCTGACCCAAGCTCGCTATTGAGCTGCCACATAATTCCTTAAATACCCTTCCACCCATTTGTTCACAATCTCCATTTGACCATCAGTCTATGGGTGATAACTGGTGCTAGGTGTAAGCTCGGTGCGACACAACCAGAATACCTCCTGCGAGAAGTGACTCATGAAGTGGTTGTCCCTATCACTCACAATGTTCTGAGGCAAACCATGTAATCTAAAAACTTCCCTGAAGAAGACCTCTGCCACCTGAGATGTTGAGTACGTAGTAGTGATAGGGAAGAAGTGAGCATATTTTGTCAGCCTATCCACCACCACATAGATACAATTGTGCCCCTGGGCCTTGGGAAAGCCCGTGATAAAATCCATGGAGATGCACTCCCACTTCCTGTCAGGAATAGGAAGTGGTTGTAGGAGCCCTGTTGGATAAGTGTGCTCTTGTTTGTTCTATTGGAAAACAAGACACTCATGCACATACTGCAAAACATCGGCCTTAAGCCCCTTCCAAGTGAATCACTCCCGAACTAACCTATAAGTCTTGAAATACCCGGGATGGCCTATTGTAGGTGAATCATGGAGTGTTCTCAAAATCAACTGCTTCACTTTCGATCCTGGGACTAAGTAAATCCTATTCTTGTAAATGATCAAATCATCTACAAGAGTGTACGTGGTGTCGATCATTGTCCCCTCCACTATATCAGAGGCCCATGTGTCTCTAGCATATTCTTCTACAATCAAGTGTCGCCAATCCTCTGATATCTGAATCATAGAAGTGAGGTGTGGCCTGCGAGATAAAGCATTTGCAACAACATTTTGTGTCCCCTTAACATATGTGATATCAAAATCATAGGCCTGTAACTTACTCACCCACTTCCGCTGATGATCATTCAGGTCCCACTGTCCCACAAAGTGCCTCAAACTGTTATGATCAGTTTTAATACAAAATTTGTTGGCCACAAGATACTATCTGAATTTGGCCAAGGCATGCATGATGGCCAACATCTCCTTATCATATATGTTGAATGATCTCTCAGGCCCTCTGAGTTTCCTTCTCTCATAAGCTATAGGATGCTTGTCCTGCATGAGTACATCACCAACTCCCTCTCCAGAAGCATCACATTGAAGCTTAAATGGCTTCGTGAAATTAGGCAATGCTAATACTGGGCATGTAGTCATTATCTCCTTGAACCTCATGAAACAGTCCTGTGCCTCCTGAGTCCACACAAATGCCCCTTTCTTCAAAAAATCTGTCATAGGTGCTGCGTGTCATGAGTAGCCACTGACAAACCTGCGATAGAATCCACATAGACCAAGGAACCCCCTCAACTGTGTAAGGTTCTCTGGTGGTGGCCAATCAACAATAGCGTGGATCTTTTTAGGATCCATCCGCACTCCCTCCGCACTAATGATGTGTCCAAGATACAACAGCTCTTTCATCCCCAAATCACATTTGGACTCCTTGGCACACAAGGACTCCCTCTATAAAATGCTCAATACTATCTCCAAATTCTCTAAATGTTCCTGCCATGTCCTGTTATACATTAAAATATCATCAAAGAACACTAGCACAAATTTCCTCAATTGATGGTGGAAGACCCTATTCATAGTGGACTGAAAAGTGGTAGGTGCATTAGTCAAACCAAAAGGCATGACTACAAACTCAAAGTGCCCACAATGACATCTAAAAGCAGTTTTCTCAATATCCTGCTCTCAAACTCTGATATGGTGATAGCCTAATCTCAAATCAATTTTTGTGAAATAACAAGCCCCATGCAATTCATCTATCAACTCATCGATGTGTGGGATGGGATACCTATTCTTAATAGTTCTCTTATTCAACACCCTATAATCAATACACATCCGTAGAGTATCATCCTTCTTTTTTACCAAAACAACAAAAGACGCAAAAGGTGACTTACTTGGTCAGATGTGTCCCATCGCTAGCAACTTCTTGATGGTCCTCTCGATCTCATCCTTGAGTCACTTTGGGTGCCGGTATGGTGTGGTCATGACAGGCTTAGCGCCTTCCTCCAGCTCGATAATGTGCTCAATGCCTCTGTCTGGTGGCTTGCCTAGTGGAATCTCGCTGAATACCTTCTCATACTTGATTCTCAATTTCTGAATATCCGGATGATATTTAGTCTTATGCTACTCCTCTTGGGTAGGCATCAAGGTGCATTTTTTTGCCCACTCTATATCAACATGCCTGGCTAATCTCTCCATTCACCTAAATGAGATAGTCCTGACATCACCATTACGTATAGCCTTCAGCACATGAGTCCTACCATCCACCTCGAATCGTATCTCCATATCCTTCAGTCTCAGGGTAACCTCCTCCAAAGAATGTAGCCACTACATCCCAAGTACTATTTCCATGTCACCCATGTTGACCACATGATAGTCTGCCTTGAACTCATAGTTGTTCAGGTGCAAAGGTAGATCTCGCACCATCCTGTCACAGCGAAGAGTATATCCATCAGCTACCTTGACTCTCAATCCCTCAAACTCCTCAGTAATGATTCCACACCTCTCCACAAATCGTGCATCGATGAAATTATGTGTGGCACCTATATCCAACAGAGTAATAACCTTCTATCCAGCCAAGACTCCCCGAAGTCTGAAAGATCCCTCTCTCTGAATACTAGACAGACGTGCCTCCTATAAATGTAGCTCTGGTTCCTCCTTTTATTTAGCACTATCTACCTCCTATTCACCCTCTACCCCATTAGGATCCTCATCATGGTGCTCTGAGCTATCTGAATCTGAACCCTCGTAATAAGCCCACATCACCCGGTTAGCCTTCCCCTTAGGCCTCATAGGACAGTCATGACCAAACTCATAGGGACCTTTGCAAAAGAAGAATAGCTTCTTCTTACGTAGGTCATTAAGTGTCTCCTTATCCAAAGGTGTAGCTGACTTTCCTTTTGAGTCACTAACCTTCTCTTTACCCTTGCTGAATCCCCCTTTGTTATCTCTAAATGATGAAGAACCCTTCAAACTAAACCGGTTTGCCGGAGCTGCAAGTTCCATACTATGGGCTTTCTTCATGGCTTCCTATAATGTAGGAGGATCAAAGGCCTTTACCCACCCCTTAAGTGGTTCAGTCAATCCCTCTATGAATAAAATGACTAGCCTCCATTCTGAAATGTCAGGCACCATCACTACAAGCTTCTGGAAGTCATTGATAAATTTTCCTAAGCCTCTTGACTGTCTCAACTGGGCTAACTCCGAAAATAAACTTTAGGATCCTTTTTATCAAACCTTTCTATCAATCTATCCATGAACTCCTGATAAGTGGTTACCTAATTGTGTTGCAATGTGATCATGCCATGTGTCCACCAATCATGAGCTACCCCATCTAAGTGTAAAGTGGCATACTTGAGTGCTTCAAATTCTAGCATAGTCTTCAGAGATAGGAAAGTATCCACCTTATGAATCCAAGCATGAGTAGTCATTTTCCCACTGCCATCAAATGTGGGTAATGTCAACTTGTTGGTGACTTGTTGCAACTCACTGTGTTTATCTGCCTGCTTCTGCCTGGCAGCTCTGTAGTTCAGGTACCTATCAAATGTCCATCCATCTTATACATATGCTAGTAATGAATTCCACTCATTCCTTTCCTGTTGGAGTTCATCTACAATATCTGTTACCATAGCATCAGGTGTGGGTGCTGGAGTTTCTTCCTTGAATGTAGGACATGTGGGTCTGTCAGCTGTCCCAGACCGTGTCCTTTGCCCATGTTGTGATCCTGCTTTGCTCCTGTCATCCTGGTCATTATTATGATTATTTCTCCTATTTCCCCCAATCAAATGTTGCATCATAGCCATCATTGCCTGTGTACTTGCCTCTATTGACTATAGAAGCCTATCCTGACGCTGTAAAGCATCATCATCTCTCATAATTCTGGGTGGGCTTTGAGAATGTCTATCAGCCATGTTCTTAGCTGTGCTGGTTCCCTATGTAAATAGAGCCCTTTTGTTTTTTCTTTTTAAAACTAAATTGAATGGTGGCTGCATAAACCCTGTCAGGCTGGCAGGAAACCGCTCTGATACCACTGTAAAGACCCCTACCAAATAGGCTTTTAAAACCTCTAATGTTGGACTGAGAGATTTTGTCAAACACTTGGCAAACTATTGCTAAAAGTCAAATACTAAACATAGGAAATTGTTGTGCAAAAAATCCAAACAACTATCTGATGTAAAATGATGCAAAAATGCACTAAACTGAACCAAGACAATTTCACAAACACTTGGCTAGCAAGTAGAGATAAAGCTAGAACAATGAACTCAGAATTGCAAAATAGTTCTAATGCTGAAAGGAATTATTTATCAATTCTTCTTCAAGTTCGAACATTACATCATATGCTATCTTTTAGCCAATATGCAAACCCTTAGCATTCAATTTCTTCAACTCAGCAAAAAAAATACTTAGCAAATATAACTGTAAGTTCCTTTCTTCTATTCAAATGATTTTGCAAATTACCAACAATAAGAACCTGGAATCGAACTGGCAGAGTTGGACTGAAAATTTCCTGAAGAGACTGGATGTTGATGCTGGGCCATATAGGCCTGAGAATGTAGCCCCCGCTTATGATTTTGGCACTGCCTAGGAAGTGACGAAATAGCCCAGAACTGAGCCACCAATAGCCAGGGATCCCTGCGATTCCTTGTAGAAATTTTAATGATTTTTTTATGCTGATTGAAACTGCCACGAAACTGTGACGCGGGTACAGTATGGACTGGCAGAAATAAATACCTAGCTGAAACTCCTCCAAAATGACACCAATAATTTTCTGAATATCCTTGGATAAAAATTGAACCCTTTGCTTGCAAAAACTTGATTCCTCTCCTTGCCAAAAAGATGAATTTCTGAGTACTCTAGGCTGAGAGCAAACAACTGAAAATTCTTCTAATTTAGCACAACTTGAAATGGCTGAGTGCCACTTCCAAAGAGCAACCCTTTAGAGGATCTTTCACCCCCTTAGTTATGCAATCACTTGGGAGGTATCATTCCCAATGATTAAGCTAAATACTTGCAGACCTTCAAGCTCCACAAATGCTCAAGTAGACACAATAGAGAAAATAGACTTCGATGCCCAAATGAAAGACCCATAGGGTCTATTTATTCACTTTTTAGAAACTTCCTCTAGAAGCCACTTAACTTTCTAGAGACATCCAAAATATTCTTATGAAGTCCATTTGCACTTTTTAGAAAAAGGTAACTTTATAAAATAAAAGTGCAACTCAACTGAAAAATATAACATTTTGGCCCCATATAAAAAGTAATGATAAAATATAATAAAAATAATATCTCCAAGAGCATAATAAGCCATCCAATCCCCAAATAAATGCCAAAATGACTCTCTCATCAAAACCATCTGCCTATGAGAGTCTGTAATAGGCAAATCCACGGAAAATATCATGTCGAACTAAAGAGGGGACATGACATATTGTGTATGTCTCATCATCATCATCATCATCCAAATTAGCCAAAGTGGATCTAGCAAGATCCCAAATGGTCGTATCCAAGTCAAAATTCTCAGGTGCTACATCCCAAAGCTTCTCTAGCCCCTTCTTATATTTTGGATCCTTCCGTGCCACGAGGCACAAGTTGTTGTGAACATACACCAAGTCTTCTACTTTTTTTGACGCCAGCCAGTTACGCTTGACTAAGTGGATAAAGGAGTAAGTACTCCAATTCCGCTCGGTCAACAAAATTAAAAAAATACAAGATAAATTCAAGACTGTTAAGTGTTAAATGTACAATGCAAGTGGCAAAGAAAAAGGAAAAAAAACTTTAAAACTTACTTGTGATAAAATCTTTATTGCAAGAGGTTGGAGGTACCTATAATCTTGCCCATGAATGTACCACCATTTAATAGCATCCCTTTTGCTTAGGTCATTGATAGAAATAGAGTCAAAATCCCTTCCGGAGACAAATGATCCTAATTCATCTCTAGCAATATCCCCAATTTCTAGATCGCGAAAGATTTTATTGAGTGCCCCCATAGCCCCCTTTGAAACCTCAGAATCTCTAAATGGTGCCACTCTACCTAGAAGGTGAAGCATGGATTGACTATAGTACCTGGGGGATAAAGAATATGCGAGGAGGTGCAAAGGTGTTGTCATCTTATTCCAACGATAAATAACCATTGCTTCCACCCTTTTGTAAAAGGTGTCCCGAGGATCATTCTCTCTCCTTTGTATGACCTAGGATATCAAATGATGTTCATGTAAGTTATCATTATGTCAATTTAGAATCTAGATATCTCTCAATAAACAAAGATAGAGGAATGAATTATAATTTATAACTTACGGTTTTTATCTTCTCCAACATAGTGTCCATGGACTCATAGACATCCCCAAGGCATGGTTCATCAGTATCATCAAAGCGAAGCATTGTCATGATTGGGTCAGTGAATTCCAAAACATAATCCACACTAACCCACCAATCATCATCCAGTATCATGGCCTTCACCTTTTGGGCCCTTTCTATAGTGGACTGCTTCAAAATGCCCCATTGGTTGCTAATGACCATCTGTGACAATGCAAGCTTTACCTCCACAAGTCGTCTCAAGATGATAGTGTGAGAGGAAAACGAGTTTCAGCCACCTAAGAACATGTTAATAGTAAGTTAGTAACACATTTAAAATATAAATATGTAAACAACACAAAAAAAAATACTTTATTCAATTATGCAAAACTAAATAAAATAAATATTTTAAATTTACCTTCAATAATTCCAAATTTGAAAAGGTTCTAAAAATTACTTGTGACATATGGTGATTTGTCACAAACATTTGAATCTCCTCACCCTCCTCATATATTTCTTTCACCCATTCTATTTGGGTGCCAATTGCTTTCATCACTAAATTGAGAGAATGGACGATGCACAGTGTCCAAAAGATGGGATCATATCTAGCCTCTACCAAAGCACTTGCAGCCCTGCAAACTTTTGCATTGTCCGTAATAACTTGGACAACATTGTCATTACCCACAAACTCTATGGAATCAATGATAATCTTGGATATGAACTCTGCATCTTTTACTTCCCCTTCACAGTCAATTGCCCTCAAAAACATTGAGACCTTGGGGATTACAAAAATTACATTGATTAATGGACGGTTTTTGCAATCTTTCCATCCATCTGAAACAATAGACACCCCTGATTGAATCCAAGAATCTCTTATTGGCTTTAGTTGGACCTCTACATTTTTTCTCTCATTATGTAATAAGGTGGTGCGCACCTTTTCATATCCAGGTCCTTGGTAACCAGGAGGTGCATTATTTATTGCTTGCACCATCTTCCTCCAATAAGGTGATCTCACTATGTTGAATGGAACACCATTCGCAAATAGGCAACATCCAATTTTTTGATCAGCAACATCTCTTAACTCATGTTGAAATTCCCTATCTAATGGGCCTCTCTTGCAGGTGATGATTTGTGGTTGGTCTACATCTTCATCATCCCCAAGAGGAATAGGCAAGAAGGGATGTGATCTAGTGGATGTATGAGTGGGTGGTAGTGTTGTGCCTATTTTATGTTTCCCGGTATAAGCACCTTGTTTCCCTTTTGAAACTAACCTGTCAACATCTTCTTGTTCCTTTACAAAAGAAGCTTTTTGTATAGCTGACAAACCCTTCTTATCTGGGTTTGGGCCCTCACACATGTTAATCCCTTGACCCCCAGGGCCAAACAAATGTAATTTTACTCGGGAGTAGGAGCTTCTATATTGTACATTACAATATTTACATTTCCATATATACCCCCCACCTCCAGGACATTGAGAMATTCTTGTAGTGTGTCTCCATAAAGGAGACCCTTTATCAGTTCTAAAATTTGGAGTCTTATTCCCACCCACTGAGCCTTGACTACTCATTGTATGATTGTTGCAATCTATAACAAAAATGTAAAAAAAAACATTATTCAAAACTTATACAAAAGCTTGAAATTTTTTTAAAACTTTTCAAAAACTTGAAATAATCTATCAAAGATTGAAAAAACTAAAGAATATAGATGAAATGCATACCTTAATCACTCAAATCTGCTATGTGGAAGGTATTTTTCACTCCACAATCGATCTCCTTCGAATACAACCACCTCACCAAGAATGAGAGAGCAAAATAGAGAGCAAAGATGAAATGAAATGTATTTGGAGGCTCCATAAGAAGGGTCATTTTAGGGTTAGAAGGAAAAAAACAATAAAATAAACACTTTTCAATTATTCTAGGCCCACTTTTAAACTTTACTGGCCATGGGTCCTTATGGATTCGCTCAGGTCTACGCGGGATCCTCGAGGATCCTCGAATTCCCTACCCGGTCCGTGCTGGATCCAGGCAAGGTCCATTTTTAGACCTGTGGATCCGTCTGGATCTGCGGGCCACGGATCCATCCAGACCCATAGGTCAAAAAAGGACCCTGCCCGGATCCATCACAGACCGGGCAGAGAATCCAGACCCGTAACGGACCTGGACCTGGATCAGGAGCTATTGCACGAATCTGGTAACTAAGATAAAAATTAATAAATGAGCATGAATTTTATATACAAGTGGAATAACATAACTCTTATCAAAGGAGGAAATATATTGCAATATCTATTATTAGATTTTTCCATTATAACCCTTGTTTGGTATCAAGCAGCATTTAGTTTTAGTGAGGTGACAAAACTTGAGGTGAGGTTTCTTTTCTCATGCTGTCAGGAAACTTTGTAATTGTACATAATTACAACCACATCAGTATAGGTTTGATCATATTAATAATATGAAATATTGTAGCAAAATTAACAGCAGAGATGTTTATTTTTGTGGTTTTGTTCTTCTAACTTGTTTACATTAGAAGATTGGTAATAATCATAGTTAGTGAAAAACTGATATGTATTTACTGAATTACTGACAAATGTAGGAAAAACCATCACTACTGCCACTAATTCTAGTGCTTCTGCTGCCTCTTCTGATGCCGCAGCAGTAGCAAAATTTGAAAGAAGAAAAAGAGAGATTTGGTGGTAATACACATCATACAACCTAGACAATGCTATACTTCAATACAAGTACTCTCTGCATCATTTTTGGTATCAAAGCAGTCAACAATGGCATAGAGGGGAGTACGTATGAATTGGGGACTTAAGGGCAGGAGGATGTTGTCCTTCGTAGGAATGTCGCTAATGACTTAGACCCAGTGGAGAGGCTTATTGAAGCCTTAAAAAGCCAAAGCTATAAGATAAAGATTCATATTTCTTAATTTAAATGTGAGCTCAACCCAGATGCATTTGTAGACTGGGTCCAAGAATTGGATAAATAATTTAAAATTAGGGATATTGATGAGGATGATCCAAAAAGAGTAAAAATTGACACATCCAAGTTGAAGTCGCATGCAGCCTTATGGTTGGAGAACGTGCACATTTTGAGAAGAAGACACAGAAAAGATAAGATGAGGTTTTGGAGTAAGATGCTAAAACATTTGAGAGCTTGATTTTTCCCTCAAATTATCAACAATTATTTTTCAAATAATTTCAAATTTTGAAGTGAAAGAATCAGGTGGTAGAGGCTTATACTGAGCAGTTCATGAGGCTTCAAAATCGAACAGATATGCAAGAGAGTGAAGGAAAAGTTAATGCTCGGTAAGTGAATGAACTAAAGTTTCAACTTCATGGTGAGCTCATATTGTTGAAAGAATCTACAATAGATGAAGCTTATGAATATGCATTAAGGGTAGATGAGAAGCTATACTGAAAGAGAAAATTTATCAATGAGAAAAGTGATAACTATGAAAACAAAGGAAGAGGGAGTTCCTCTAAGAGCGGAAGCCCTTGAAGCATTTTATCAGTGATGAAGCCCACCAAGCTATAGATTGTCTTCAAGATCTCAAAATGGTGATGGTAGATCAAGAAGAATAAAAAACCGGTGAGGAGAATTTGAAGCTGATTTCAGAGAGAGCATAATGTTGAGAAGAACTTTAATATCTGGAGACCAGGAAATTTTTGAAGCTGATTGGAAGAGGAAAAGTGAAGAATTACACGGGGATGCATTCCCTACCTTTGAGGTAGGCATCCCCATCCCCTGGCCATTTTGAAGATGGCAAGGGGACGTCCCTCTGCCATTCCTGTTGCTTAAGAATTGGTTGGAAATAGTCCAAACATCCCTAGCCGTGGCTGGGGACGCCCATCCATTCCTTGTGGCTGGGGATGCTTCTGCTCAAGAAAAAGAAACTTTATTATTACCCATGCACCATTTCCTTGTATAAGAAGATCCTGGAATACATATTTCAGCTTCCATAAATATTAAAAACTATTTCAAGGACTCATCTACAAAACAATTTCAGCTTCCAAAATCCATAAATTTATTTTCTTGCAAATTTAGGATAGAAATTAATTTATAACTATTCAAAAATATTTCAAGGACTCATCTAGCTTGAAAATTTTATTTTTTAGATCACACTTGCTACAAACCTTGCAACAATGATAAAATATTTTCACATTTGTTTGAAAAATATTACTTTTTTGCCCTGCTGGAATTTTTTTAAACATGTCAGCAAAGGGTACATGAAATAGTGAAGCTAGCACAATTAGTATTGAGGTATATTTTTAAAAGGGCTATAGAAATGTGCTTGTCAACATAGTCATACTAAATGGAGAGAACACATATAGAAAATTTGCCTCAACTAAAGTCATCTGGTCAAAAGTCTAAAGAAATGATCAAGAAGCCAAAACATAATCAGATGATGTTTGCAAAATAATAGGATTCAAACCAATGTACATTTAGGATATAGCATGTATGATAGAGCTACTTTGATATGAGTGTATAATTAAATTGTTATATTGTCAAGTGCTTATATACTGACAAAACATTATTTTCTATTGATAATATAGAATCAACTGAGTACAAACAAGATAACCATCAAAAAAATTTCTAACTAACTGTACTAGAAGTATAGATAATACTATCTCAAAGACCTATAATCTAGCATATTTACAATCAGTATATGGTCTGAAGGGCATTCTAACAAATTTTACATTTTAGACTTCCACCTGAATATATATGACCAAAATATATAATTACTTAAAAAGAGAAGTATTTCAGTCCCAGCCTCTCTCCTGCGAATCATCATTATTATTTCTTTGTTTGTACTCATTGATTCTCCACTGATCATCACTATTTTTAGTGTCTCTTTCACCTGTAGTGTTATCATCTCTATTAGCCAAATCATCTCTTGTTATTTTCAGTATTGAATTGTGTATGCAGTAATCCTTGGGTGTTGGGGTCTGTTAAGCTACTATTGTTATGACATTCAGTTCTAGGATTGTTATATTGATTGTCTTTGTTGTTGCTTGTCAGGACAAGAGCATCACTGATTAAGATACCACTTTGGATGTCTTTGGGAAACATCACCATAGCCCCTACCTTTATCAAACTTTGAAACCTCTCTTTTGGATCTTGGATGGTGGCAGTTACCTGTGACATGATAGAAAAATATGTGAGTTTTGAGTTAAACTTAGTAAGATCCCTCCTCTTTGCTTGGAAAATGTCCTCATTCCTTTGTCTCCAAATAAGCCATAAGACTTTAGTGGTAGGTATGTGCACCAAGATGGGGGACCAAAAAGGTGCCAAATACCTTTTTGGGCCCCATCCGCGCATAGGGCACACACCCTATGGCTTGGAGTACCCAAGCCGTAGGGTGCACACCCTATGGTTTGGGAAATTCAAACCATAGGGCGTGTTCCCTATAGGGCGTGTGCCCTATATGGCATGTGCCCTAACTTCTTTCATAAAGTGTTTGGGCAGCCACTTTGTGGCTTATTTTTCTTCTCCAAAGTCATGGCTTTCTATTTTCCTCTTCATAACAGCGTGTACGCGATTCATTGTGAGGTTTGCTCCATCAAAGTGAAGAAAAAAATGGCTCCACGACGTCAACAAGGTCAAACCGGAAGAAGAGGTAAGTGATTCTACAACCATGAATGCTATTTGTTTTGAAATTTAGGTTTAATTTTTTGTTTTTCTTCAAATTTGATTGTGAAAGTCTCTTGTCTTAAATTTTATGTTTAATTAGAGTTTTAAAATAGATTTTCTTTTAATTTCTAGGAAGGAATGATATCCCCATAGAAAATCCTCAACCAAACCCTCCATCTTCTCCTCATGAACAAATGGATGCTGAAAATAACCAAGAAAATGAACCCCAACCGCCCTCACCAATTGAGAAACCTCCTCTTGGAACACATGAAAACTTGATAAACCAAATAGAAAGGAGGAAAATAGAAATAGAATCTTTAATTAGGAGGTTAAAAGATTCTATTGGTACAAATCCTAGAAGGGAAACACTTTCAAAATCATTAGAGTTGATCTTGACCCACATAGGTTCAGTTAGTGGGCAACTAAATTTATGGCACAACAAAAGAGAAGAACAAAAATAATATTATGCAAATCAATTATCATATGAGGACATAAAAAAAAAAAGAAATCACAAAAGCTGACATTTGCAAACTTTTTAAAAAGCCAGGGGAAATTGAAACTCTTAAACTCACAACAAGGGGGATCCCAATTCATTGGTGCTTGAATGAAGATATAAAAACAAATTTTTGGGATAGATGGTGGATGGTCTTTGATTCCCCTCCCTGTAACAATCATGAGGTTCCTATCTATTTCCTGAGGAAACTATATTGTGAGTTTGTCCTGAAGGAAGTGCAAAATTATTTTGACTTTCTAGAGTCTCAAGGTAGAGGTGGGGGATCATCATTTGATAGACCTATGGCACATCATGACCCTAATCCACCTAGGTTTCCTAGTGGCAAGCCACATGTGGATCATGTTAGTATTCCTTCCAATGTGAAGGAACACATGGAGGTGGACATACTAGGCACGATTAGTGCTCTTACACAGACTCTCATTCAGTGCACCACTCCTCTAATCAAGGGTGACCATGGTCAGTCTGCGAGGGGTCTTTTTTGTTGTTCTTGTGGATCCCTGTGCACATTTGGTACTACTGAAAGAGAGGAAGAGGATGATGGACTGATGCCTGATGATTTTTTCAATACAACATTTGGCATTGATACACAGGTAAATATTTGCAAGTTCATTAAATTTATTTGATCATATTTCATTTTTAAATGAATGAATTTAATTAAATTAGTATCTATTGTTTATGATGAAAATTCAGGGAGTGAGTGTCGGTCACCCAGACCCCTTATACACTACCACGTCAACTCCACAAGTATGCATTGAAAAAAATATTTTTTAAAGTATACATTTGATTATTCTATAATTATATGGATGTTTGTCTCATAACTTATTATGCATGTACATTAGTTCACTGCTGGGCCATCGATGTTGACTGTAAACAACGAAGGGCCTCATTCAAATTTTGTTGAGGTATGTTTATTTGCATGTTAATTTTATTTACTTGATTATGTTTAATTAATAAATGAATGAATTACTAAATTAGTAGACAAATTATGATCAAAATCCAGAGGCAAAGTTGTCATGACAATGATCACATTCCTTCACCTGCCTTTGTGATGACATAATTTAGTCCACATGTATATATTGAATAATGCATTATAATTAACAAGTCAATGGTTTGTTCTTATATTAATGGCTGTCTTATAAATTACCATACATGTGCACTAGTTTGATGCTGGAGCTACAACATCAACAGACTGAAGGATGCGATGGCACATTCACAGAGGTATCATTTATTAATTAGTGGGGTTGTAAAATATTATAGGTATTCTTGATAACTACATAATACTCTTGTTGTTTCATTTTCAGTTAATGATAGCGGAGACTCCTCCTTTTGTTCGTGATAGTTTGAATCATGGTGTAGTTGCAGCTATAGCTTGTTCTGACGCATTGACCGAGGTATGAAAGAGATAACTTAATTAGAATTTTTATTTAATAGTTTATATTAAATTTTTAATGATATTAATGTATGTATTTTAAATATTATTTTGATCATTGTTGTAGGGACTCATTACTCCAGATCATCAGCGTGCCCCTTCGGTAGATGTACATAGCAACTATTTGTTAGCGGTAAGAAAATATTTTATTTTATGTCATCCTATAATTAAATTTCTATGTATATTAGCTATTGATGTTTATACTTGTTATTTTATCAACTCGAGCTACAGAAGAGTCTAGACAGGAGGACTAGTGAGTGCACTCACAAGAGTACTGTATCTCCATTGACCCGACGATCGAAGGCAGCCCGAGATTTATTTTCTTCCTCTTCTGGGAAATGACTATATTAGGGATAATCATTGTATGCCAATATGACATTACTAGACATATTTTTGTATATTGTATAAGTGACATGTTCTATATCCATTTGGCTTTCACGATGCCAATTTAACATTATTGGACATATTTGATCTGACATTATTGGACATATATATTTTTCTTCATGCTCTACAAATATATCATGTGTATTGATGTAACTACTTTATGTTTATATGGATGTCTTATTATTTGTAAATTTCTTATCTTATATTTATGTTTGCACTTGTATCTATGTATATTGTTATTGAATAATTCATACTTAATGAGAATATGCATGTTTCATTTCATAAACCTAGACTCATAATTTTCATTCCAACACCTTAATGAAATGATAATAGTTCATATTAGATAAAAAATATCAATCCTACCCGATTTTAGTCCTATTGGAGCATTTTGATCACGTGGACCTATTTAGGGCACTACAAGAACGTTAAGAGATGCACCAGTACATTGTGGTCCTGAATGTTTGAATGAGTTGTGAAGCATAAAAAGGTTATTCTTGGCATTTACATGTCAAATTGAATGTGTCAACGGAGATGGTTTGATATCAGGACAAATGGTTTTCAAAATATGTAATGTTTCAACATTCAACTGCGCAACATTGCACGTTTTTGCATCAACCGAGATTGGGTGTGAAAATGAAAATGGAAGCGAATCTCCAAAATCCAATATAGGTTATTGTAGGCCTCCATGACATAGTCCTATAGCACTTGATAGCTTGTCAATACTCCTTGGGAGCTCCGATAAATGGACTACTAAATATCAATAATTTTGTTGCCTGGTGCACCTTGAGGGACACTTGGCTCCATAGCGATCGACAATGTTCGAGCCTCTTTGGCTTCATGGTAGGGTCATTCATAGCATTCACCTAGTATTCCAGAGCTATTGGCAGAGATGGTTTGATGCCATGACAAGCGGTTTTCAAGATATGCAATGTGTCAGCGTTCAACTGCGCAACATTGCAAGTTTTGGCATCAACCGAGATTGGGTGAGAAAATGAAAATGAAAGTGAACATCCTAAATCTAAGATAGTTTAATGTAGGCCTCTATGAAATAGTTCTATAGAACTTGATGTCTTGTCAATACCCCTTGGGAGCTCTGAGAAATAGACTACTGAATATCGACAATTTTGTTTCCTGGTGCACCTTGAGGGACACTTGGATCCATAGCAGTCAGAAACATTCGAGCCTCTTTTCATCTATGGTAGGGTCATTCCTATCATTCACCTGACATTTTGGAGCTTTTGGCAAAGACGGTTTGAAGCCACAACGAGCGATTTTCAAGATATACAATGTGGCAACATTCAACTGCACAACATTACAAGTTTTGGCACCAACTGAGATTGGGCAGGAAAATGAAAATGAAAGTGACTATCCAAAATATGAGATAGGTTATTGTAGGCCTCTATGACACAGTCTAGTAGCACTTGACAGATCGTCGATACCCCTTGGCAGCTCTGAGAAATGGACTACTGAATATCAGCAATTTTGTTGTTTGGTGCAACTTGAGGAACACTTGGCTCCGTAGCAGTCGGCAATGTTCAAGCCTCTTCACCTCTATGGTAGGGTCATTCCTAGCATTCAACCGGAATTTAGAAGCTGTAGGTAGAGATAGTTTGACACCACGATGATCAATTTTTAAGATATGCAATGTGTCAACATTCAACTGCGCAACATTGCAAGTTTTGGCATCAACCGAGATTGGGCGGCCAAATGAAAATGGAATCTAATCTCCAAAATCCAAGATAGGTTATTGTAGGCCTCTATGACATGGTCCTATAGCAATTGACATCTTGTCGATACCCCTCGAGAGCTCTAAGAAATGGACTACTGAATATTGACAATTTTGTTGCCTGGTGCATATTGAGGGACACTTGGCTCCATAGCAGTCGGCAATGTTTGAGCCTCTTCACCTCCATGGCAGGGTCATTCCTAGCATTCACCCAGAATTTTGGAGCTATTGGTAGGGACAGTTTGATGCCACAACAAGCGGTTTTCAAGATATGCAATGTGTTAGCATTCAACTGCGCAACATTGCAAGTTTTGGCATCAACTGAGATTGGGTGGGAAAATGAAAATAGAAATGAATCTCCTAAATCTGAGATAGGTTATTGTAGGTCTCCATGACATGGTCCTATATCACTTGACAGATCATCAATACCCCTCAGGAGATCTAAGAAATGAACTACTGAATATCGGCAATTTTGTTGCCTGGTGCACCTCGAGGGACACTTGGCTCCATAGCAGTCGGCAATGTTCGAGCCTCTTCACCTCCATGGCAGGGTCATCCTAGCATTCACTTGACATTCAAAAGCTATTGGTGGAAATGGTTTGACACCACGACAAGTGATTTTCAAGATATGCAATGTGTTAGCATTCAACTGCGCAACATTACAAGTTTTGGCATCAACCGAGATTGGGTTGGAAAATGAAAATGGAAGTGAATCTCCAAAATCTGAGATAGGTTATTGTAGACCTCTATGACACAGTCCTGTAGCACTTGACGGCTTGTCAATAACCCTCAGGAGCTCCAAGAAATGGACTACTTAATATCGGCAATTTTGTTACCTGGTGCACCTTGAGGGACACTTGGCTCCATAGCAGTCGACAATGTTTGAGCCTCTTTTCCTCCATGGAAAGGTCATTCCTAGAATTCACCTAAAATTATAAAGCTATTGGCAGAGATGGTTCAAAGCCACGACAAGTAGTTTTCAAGATATGCAATGTGTCAGCATTCAACTATGCAACATTGCAAGTTTTGGCATCAACGGAGATTGGGTGGACAAATAAAAATGGAACAGAATCTCCTAAATCCAAGATAGGTTATTCTAGGCCTCTATGACATGATTTTGTATCACTTTAAATCTCATTGATACCCCTTCAGAGTTCTGAGAAACATACTACTGAATATTGGCAATTTTGTTGCTTGGTGCACCTTGAGGGACACTTGGCTCCATAGCAGTCGACAATGTTTGAGCCTCTTTACCTTCATGGAAGGGTCATTCCTAGCATTCACTGGAATTTTGGAGCTATTGGAGGAGATATTTTGAAGCCACAATGAGCGGTTTACAAGATATGCAATGTGTCAGCATTCAACTGCACAACATTACAAGTTCTGGCATCAATCGAGATTGGGTGGGAAAATGAAAGTGGAAGTGAATATCCAAAATCTAAGATAGGTTATTTTAGACCTCCATGACATGGTCTTGTAGCACTTGAAAGCTTGTCGGTACCCCTTGGCAGCTCTGAGAAATGGACTACTGAATATCAGCAATTTTGTTGTCTGGTGCACCTTGAGGAAAACTTGGCTCCATAGCAGTCAGCAATGTTTGAGACTCTTTTCCTCCATGGAAGGGTCATTCCTAGCATTCAATCAACATTTTGAACATATTGGTAGAGATGGTTCGATGCCATGATGAGTGGTTTTCAAGATATGCAATGTGTTAGCATTCAACTGCGCAACATTGCAAGTTTTGGCATCAGCCGAGATTGGGTGGGAAAATGAAAACGGAAGTGAATCTCCAAAATTTTAGATATTTTATTGTAGGCCTCCATGAAATGGTCCTATAGCACTTGATGGCTCATCGATACCCCTTGAGAGCTCCGAGAAATGGACTACTGAATATCGACAATTTTGTTGCCTGGTGCATCTTGAGGGACACTTGGCTCCATAGCAGTCGGAAATGTTTGAGCCTCTTCGCCTCCATGGCAGGGTCATTCCTAGAATTCACCCAAAATTATAGAGCTATTGGTAGAGATGGTTCAATGCCACAATAAGCGGTTTTCAAGATATGCAATGTGTTAGCATTCAGCTGTGCAACATTGCAAGTTTTGGCATCAATCGAGATTGGGTGGGAAAATGAAAATGGAAGTGAATCTCCTAAATCTAAGATAGGTTATTGTAGGTCTCTGTGACATAATCCTATAGCACTTGACAGCTCATTGATACCCCTCGGGAGCTTTGAGAAATAGACTACTGAATATCAACAATTTTGTTGCCTGGTGCACCTCGAGGGACACTTGGCTCCATAACAGTCGGCAATGTTCGAGCCTCTTCACCTCTGTCATAGGGTCATCCTAGCATTCACTCAAAATTTTGAAGCTATTGTTAGAAATGGTTTGATGCCATGATGAGTGGTTTTCAAGATATGTAATGTGTCAGCATTCAATTACACAAAATTACAAGTTTTGACATCAACCGAGATTGGGTGGGAAAATGAAAATAGAAGTGAATATACAAAATCTGAGATTGTTTATTGTAGACCTTTGTGACACAGTCTTGTAGCACTTGACAGCTCATCGATACCCCTCGGGAGCTCTGATAAATGGACTACTGAATATCGCTAATTTTGTTGCCTAGTGCACCTTGAGGGACACTTGACTCCATAGCAGTTGGGAACGTTTGAGCCTCTTTTCCTCCATGGTAGGGTCATTCCTAGCATTCACCTGACATTCCAGAGCTATTGGAAGAGATGTTTTGAAGCCACAATAAGTGGGTTTCAAGATCTGCAATGTGTCAGCATTCAACTGTGCAACATTGCAAGTTTTGGCATCAACCGAGATTGGGTGGGCAAATGAAAATGGAAGCAAATCTCCAAATTTTGAGATAGGTTATTGTAAGCCTCCATGACATGGTCCTGTAGCACTTGATGGATTGTCAATACCCCTTGGGAGATACAAGAAATAGACTACTGAATATCAACAATTTTGTTTCCTGGTGCACCTTGAGGGACACTTGGCTCCATAGCAGTCAACACCGTTTGAGTCTCTTCGCCTCCATGACAGGGTCATTCCTAGAATTCAACCAGAATTTCAGAGCTATTGGTGGAGATAGTTCAATGCCATGACAAGCGGTTTTCAAGATATGTAATGTGTTATTAATCAACTGCATAACATTGCAAGTTTTGGCATCAACCGAGATTGGGTGGGCAAATGAAAATGGAAGTGAATCTCCAAAAACTGAGATAGGTTATTATAGGCCTCTATTGTTAGGAATAGGATCACTGAGAGGGGGGGGTAGGTGAATCAGTGATCTATCAATTAATAATTTTTCTTGTTATTTGAATCTTTACTTTAATGATTATGTACTGAACTTGAATATCAATGCAAGTAAGATAAATATACACAACACATAACACCATATATGATTACGGGGAAACCCAATGTAGGTGAAAACCACGGTGGAAATTAGTACCCACAAATATTTTGTACTAGTGTCTTATGATCCTTGTTAGAAGATCCTTAACCCTGTTAGGAGTTGTCTTTACAATACATGAAGTATAGTGACCTTGTTAAGGGTCAGACCCTATTAGGAGCCTTTTACAATAATCCTATTAGGGGTGGTGGACTCACTGTCCAAATGGTGAAGGCTACAACCTTCTGGATATTTGATACACACTGTATCTGCAAGGTGAACTGCTACTGTGACACTGCTTGTCTGATCAGTTCCTTTTGTGCGCTGATTCTTTAACCTCTTGTTTATCTCTACAAAAATCTTGTCTTTACTCTAAAAGCTTCTACTTCAATATCTATATCATCAACATATGACAGATATAGCTTTGCTACTTTTACACTCTGCTCTTCTTTTCTTATCTCTGGCTTTCGCAACATTTCTCATCACAAATGACCTTCTATAAGAACTTCCTCAAATGAGATGAACATGTACTCTTTAGGAAACCTTTTAACATCTATTTTTATCACTTACATAACCACACAAACCTTCATTAAGTTGGCTTAACATTAGTTATAACCTCTTTACTCAAACCGAATAGACACGTCTTTTCACACAGTCCGCTCCACCAAATTTTCTCTAACTAATTATCTCGGATGAATGAAGTCATGTGATTTTAACCATAGATTTTTAGGTCACTAAAAATCACTGATCCAAAGGCACAAGTCTTGAGTATGAGTTCAACTTCCATGCCAAAACAATTTCTGTCGGCCCTTTCCATGATCTCTGTCCCGTTCTGCCATTCACTGGTTGTACCTCTTCAATTGGCTGTATCTTCTTCATAATTGAAGATCTGATCATGCTCTCTTAGAATTAGCATTTAAACATACTCATAAGATTATCTTCAAAGGCACATATCATTTGGATAACAAATGAACACACGCTAATCAAAACTATAACAGTCTGTTCCTTGCTCTGTCCTATTTTTTGTACTTAGCCAATTTCTGATCTTCTGATAATGTGTGCTGACTCCAAAA
>MU224024.1:44640-93167 GCA_018584345.1 Thuja plicata | reverse complement strand
CTCTCTCTCTCTCTCTCTCTCTCTCTCTCTCTCTCTCTCTCTCTCTCCTTTTGTGATTCTGTGTCTAATATAGGGCATATGCCCTATAGTGTGAATTCCATATAGGGCGTACGCCCTATAGTGAGTATAGGGTGTGCGCCCTTTAGGGCATGTGCCCTTTTAATGACATTGAATTTTACCAAGCCTAAGGCTTGGATTTTCCTTGGAGTTCTAACCCAAATGCTTGGAGGATTCAAATAGGCATGAGATGTGTTTTCCAGCAAACCTACTAAAAATAACATTTTTTCTTGTGTGCTCCCCATCAGGTTTGCACGTGGTTCAATAATGATAAAATCAAATGACATGATATTGTAGATCTCTCTGATAGCTATTTAACCATGTAATTTATTTTGAATTCTCATTATGTTAAGCATTTTATCTCTAATTTATTTTCTAAGTATGTCTGATTTTTGTCAAAAGCCAACGTGTATTCATTTGGGCTTAGATTTTGGCTCATTCATCAAATTTTGAAAAAAATTACATTTTCAAAAACTAGACTCCATTCTACACACTTTTAAAAAAAGAATTTTTGATTTTCAATTAGTTTTCAATGATTTCTAGGGGGAGCACACAGAAATTTCACATTTTCAAGATGTGTCCACTTCAGAAAATGGCAAAAAATCACACTTCCGTCAAAAAATTAGCAGAAAAATCTGGGATAAACTAGGTGGTGTTAGCTAATTTCTCACTAGAGCGATGAATTTTTTTTTAAAAAAAATTAACATTTTAGGGGGAGCACACCAGATGCTATGTTATGTTTTTTCACAAAAAATAGAACTACTTTTTGTGCTCCCCCTTTTTGAGGGCCTTAATCTCCACCATTTCTAAAAAAAATTAGTAGTTTAGAAACTAGATTCAGAGTAGAACAACTCTTGTTTTTGTCACATTTTAAAATTTTGAGTGTAAGTATCCTTAATTTCTCGTTGAAGTTTAGAGTTTTCTGATTTCAAAAAAAAAAAAGTAGCATCTTATACCTCCTTTTTGGTCGCCCATCTTTGTGCACTTACCCTGGTAAAGGTTAACCAAAATTCATTGAGTTTACTATAGAAAGCCTCCACATAACTAGACAAAACTTCATGCCAAGATAGACCAAGATTATTATTCCACTTGAAATCTTTGCCAAAAATGACAGACCAAATGTTAACAGCCCATTGACACCCAAAAAACAAATGCTCATATGACTCAACACAATTACAAATAGAACAAAAACTAGTACTTTTGACACCTTGAGATACAAAAGACCCAATAGCATGCTTTTTCAATAAAAAAATCCACTTGAAACAATTTTTTTTGGGCTCAACAGGAGAATTCCATAACAACTCAAAGACTAAATGCCACTTATTGCAAGACCAATTCAAACCCTAGGCTTGATTAATTTCACCAATTATGCTATCATTATTATTAAGAAGTTTATAAAAAAAAATTCAAGAAAAGTTACCAAACATAGTGCCATCCATCCATTAAATGTATCTGTTAGGGATTTTTCTTGTATGAATCACAATGCTTGAAATAACTACTTGAACACCATGCCTTCTAATACTGATTCAGAGACAAAAAAAGCCTAATTTCTAAGGACTGGGTAAGGTCCTTCTTCATTTTTGAGTTCCACATATACTCAAGCAGGTTTTACCTTTTATGATTGTTGTTTACATAGTATGTTATAGTGTGGACACTGATTTTCTATGTATCTTTGTCAAACCAACTTATAAATCACTTTGCAAATGACCAAGCATAACCAGATGCAAGATTTAACCATACAAACCATAGTCTTAAATATAGCAAAAACCAGTGATACAAGGATTTTCATCCTTCTTCCTTTTCTTCTAGGAGGGATAACCTAACTGATTCACTCTCTAAGGAATCAACAGAGTGGACACTGTCCTATTGACATAGGTCCTTACTGAGTTTAGTTTGTTCTTAGTAACATGAGTATTTTGATTAAGTTGGTTTTGATACCTTGAAATAACTTGGACAATGACAAATTATCAGACCAAGTTCTGGACCAGTGCCTGTCATTTGGGTTACAGAGTCAAAATAAACTAAGATCTCATAGAAACAAAATATAGTAAGTTGCCTTACAACCCACATGCAATTCAGATAAGTTGCCTTACAAATTATCCTGTCACCTCTAAACTATTGTATCAAATCTTTAAAAAACCATCATGCTCCCTGAAACTACTCACAAAACTTAGTTCTTTCCTTAAAAGAAACTTGTAAGCAATTAGATAGTTACCTTATAACCAAAATGTTTCAGAATGCCTTGCAAACTTAAACATAAAAGAGCATACATAGAAAATAAAGAGACAACAATTGAAGAGAGTAAAATTGCACTGTATTTTATTTATACGATCCAGCTTCCATACATGAAAGATTGTGTAACTTCAAAAGATAGACAGAAATTCAGAACATCTAAATTCTACAATATATTATCTCTTTTCTCCAAAAAATTCTAATATCAAAGACCCTTTACAATTTACAACTCTTCTTCTATATATAGGTTTTTGACCATTTTGGAATCCTTTTCAAAAGGATGCTACAAGCTTTGGATGGTCTCAGGAAACCTAACCCTAAAACTAAAAGAGAGACAAAAAAGAAAGAGAGAGAAGAAGCGGTGGAATGACCAAGTAAAAAAGATAGAAACAGATATTCTTTGTTCTTCTCCCAATCTAGCAACTTGATTTGATTGTGTACATAGTAGATGATAGCAGTTATATCAAGTTTGGATGACCATGCTCTCAGACTTACCTACATTCTCCTTTTACAATAACTGTTCTCTTTGTCTTTAATAGTGAAGTACCAAGTAGTCATCCTTACTCATCATCCAGAATTTCTTCCTCTACTGCTGGATTCTTCTTCTTGGGTGTAGTCATCACTTCCCATGCTTTCACTTCATCATCAGATGGCCACTTGAAGTCTTGAGTACTCTGTACTTGCATCTTTTGTCTATCCCATCTAGCATCAGTGATATTTTTGACATCAAGCAGGAATTTGTTGATGTCAGTCTCTGCTTTAAAAGCCTCATCCAATATTTTATTGAACCCTTCAATATCAACATCTTCTCCCAAGAGAAATGCCTCATCACCAGGCATCTTGCTGTCAAATTCATTCTTCCAGGCATCTACAGCCTTTACTTGGTCATCATCTCCCCTTAAGGAAGGAATAAACCTATTAAAATCATTTGAAAAGAGGCTCAACTTAACCTCTATCTGGTTTAATTTTCCTTTAAACAATGAGAGAGCAATATTGACTCTTTTGATCTCATCTTCAACTTCAATTACTATTTCAGGAAAATCTGGTATTATGACTTGTAAAGATGCTAACTTTTCAAACAACTTTGCCCTAGTAGACCACTTAGTAAAGTAAGGGTTTAGAATGGCAAGGTACCCCATTACCTCGGTGTGTAAGACTGGAAACTTGTTATAAGCATTGATTATAACATCATTTTTATCTTTCAAGATGTCAATTCTATGTTGCAGCACACATTTCAATGCTCTTAAAGCAATTGCATTTCCCTTTTCCTCATCTACTTCTTGTTCCACTGCCTCCTCTGATTTAGGCTTGTCTTCAATTTGTAATGATGGTGGTTGTGCAGGTACATATACCACCTCAAGATTTTCTTCTAACTCTTTTAGCAATTTCTGAATCATTTGATCCCTCTGATAGAGTTGTATCCGACACATTTCTCTATCCTTTGACAAGGCACTGGTCTCTTCCAACAATATGTTGCACCTTTCAGACAATTTCTTAGTTTTGTCTTCATTCAAGTGAGCCCAATGTGTCATGATTTGGGATATTTCCAAATCCCCTGTGTTCTGTACTGACCAGACCATTTGATTCCCCACCATATTTTCTTGAATGTTCACCACTTGGGGTTTTTGGTTTTTGGGACACAAACTGCACATTGCAAAGGCTTGAGACTTTGGGCTATACCCAAATCCTTTTATTACATTGCCCATTTGCACTTCACTAGCCATTTTGAGATCTGGTTGTTTCCTAATTTGATCAATAATGAAGGTGGATGCTGAATCCCAACCTTCAGCCAATAGTATTCCACTTCCTAATACTAGTTTCCTTGCATCCTCCGATGAAATATCCTCACTTTCAGGATAATAATTTTGTAGAGCCATCAATGCTTCATTAGTGATAGTCTCTTTATCATCTACGGTCAGCTCTACTCTAATTTGTTCTTTTTTGTACCATTTGAGGAAGTCCTTAAACTCCTCAGTTTTTACAAAATTATCATCATTTAAGGACTCCTGCTGATGAATCAGTCTCTCATCAATACATACCTTGAGGGGTACTTCAACCTCATCATCCAAGTTAGGTTGATGTTTCTTGCCCTCTCTTATTTCCTTTCTTAGGTTATGATCATATAACCTATTGCCAGGGACTAAGGCCTTAGCCTTATCTTTCTTCTTATTCTGCCCTTCAGTTGAGGGTTGACCTATTTCCAATTTCTGCCTTTTTGCAGTAGGTTCTTCTAAATCATCTGGTTGGGTAGCAACTGTCAAATCTATAATATGACCCTCTGCTCCCTGCAACTGTGGTACTTCAGCAATATCTTTTTGTGATGAAGCATGCATAGTAGGACGTGCATAGTCACTGTCACTACTACTGTCGTATTTTGACTCTGAATGATCAGGTGTCTGAGCACCTTTCTTGTCAAGCACAGTATCAAGTTGCTCTATAAGCACATAATAATTATCTATCATGGCTTTGATTCTGTCAAAATATGGGAGGTCAGGGTAAAAACCCCCAAAAGCCAACCCATTTCTCTTTATTTGCTTCTCTAGTTTCAGCAACTCTTGGATTCTTAGTCTTTTTGTATGAATATCATCTTCATCCAAGATATTCCTTGTTGTGTCTTCTTCAATGCACTCACAGTGGACATTTGTATTAGGGATTGTAGGAGTATACAATCTCCTTACCCCTGCCATAAAACCTTCTGGATCAATGTACCTATAAGGGGCTGCCCCCATCCTGTATTTTTCCAACCATTGACCCACTACATCAATGGCACCCTTGCCAATTGTAAAGTTAGAAACCTTAAACTGCCTAGGGGTTATAATCCCCTTCTTGTGTGGTGCAAAGTGCTCATTATCTGTTAACATCAATTGCCATATGAATTCCATTGTAGCCACTCTTGCAGGCACATAATATGGTAATAAATGAGGTGGGTGAATACACCTATATACCCTAATAATTGTGTAATTTTCTTCCATAAAGAAATCACCTCAATTATGCTTTCCAGGCCAGTTATTTGTATAATCATAGGGCCTAAGCAGTTCTATAACTTTCAAGGGGATTCTTGTTCTGCTGGTCTCCAAACTTTGCACCATTGGATACACAATCCAATTCTGAAAGGCACAGTAGTCACACTCCCTAGAAGTGTAATTCCAAACCCTAACCCAAAATTGGATAGGATTTGGTGCTAACTGGTAGAATCTCTGAGGAGTTAAATTATTAACATCCATGATGAAAAAATTGAAATGCAAAAGGAGATGCATAAGAATTGAGAAATGCAAAATTTTAGGATCCTTCTCCTTTGGGTTCTTCATTCTCTTCTGGGTTGCAATGAAACCCTCATGCATTTCATCTATGATGTGTTAAATATAGTCATAACTAGTGTTATAATGGACCTTTTGTAGGTCTAACACCATCATCAGAATCCCTGCATCAATCTTCTCAGCATCACCATCTATTCCCAACACTCTACAGAGAGCAGATGCAACATACTTAATATAAAAGTGTAGATCCTTGTAATAGTATGGGCTATCCCCGGACATAGGATCTAAATACTTTCTTACTTCTTTTGGCATGTGTTTCAACAACTGACTCCTAGCAATCCCAGGCTTCAAAGTATACCACTATTATTGCCTTGTCATGTCAATTTTGGTAGACATGGTGGTGCATAAGCCGAAGGCTTGCATGAATGAATTTCTATTTAAGATTAAAAGGGAGGTGCCATCATCCCTCCTGATTGTTTTAGACAAAGCATCATAGTGATTGGCCAGGTCTAAGAATAAGTCTACATCCAAAAAGACATCAGGAACAAGCAACCTAGCTAAACCATAGGTCCAAGGGTTTGATACTGGGATGGGCTTATCAGAATTCTTATAAAAATAATTGAAGAGGGAAAAACCTGTTGTCCCTGGAGTCACAACATCTCAAATTTCTTTATACTCATCAATGAGGACATTGGCATTAGCCTTCTTATTCTGTGTTGAACTAGGTAGGAGACAGAGGAATTCATCAGAAAAACTTGCCTTTCCCTTTTGCTCTTCCTCACTTCCTCCACTTGTCAAAGCAACACTAGCAGCCCCACTCATACTTGCAAAATATTGAATCTCCAACTTCTTACTAATATTGAAACAAATCTATCACAGAGACTCCTCAGACTGTCTTGCACACAATTCTAGAAACAATGAACTCTCAATTCTCAGAGAACTTTGCAAACCTTTGAATTTACTCTATTTTGGCAACTGAACTTCTTAAACTTAGAAACTCTGAAATCAAGGTGAATGTAAATGAGCAAGCAATCATCTCCTTATAGTAATCGTTCAAGGTACATTGCTCATGATTCTGGTAACATCAATTCTGTCTTAAATTCCACATACCGTGAACATAATTGAAAACCTAGCCGTAGTTTCCTGAGTGTGATAGGAAAATCAAATTTGTAAAACTAAATCCTTAGCTAAACCTTATAATATTCAAATGAGCTGATATGTCACCCTGGGATTGGCCCTCTGTCATACATCTCAGCTACTCTTTTTCTGCACAGTAATCAAAATTTGGAGATCTGATTGGCCACCAAAATTCATACTAACATATTTAAGACTGGCACCTTTTCAACATCAAGTGACAATGCGACTACATTCATCTCCTCTATCACTGATTTCAATCCTTAACCCATGGTTTATTCGGAGACATAGCAAATGTGCAATTTCATTGTTTTTACTAACCATAGTTAATATTCGGCGATCACGCGACACAGAGCAAATCTAAGTCGCCAGTGGTTATTACTAACCCACGTTACTTTCTTAGACTATGCGACTAACAATTAGTGTTATCTCTTGCCATTATTTCTAAGTCACCCAATGTTATCTTTTCTTTGCCAGACTACGCGACAACCCCTAGTCGCCCGATCGCAGAATCTAAAACCTGAGTACTTAATTTCAACATGACAAGTTATACGTGCCCCTTTTCTGATCTGACGACTTCATGACATACCTTAATTGCCAAGTTGGGAGGACTTTTCCCTTCAGAAACTTCTATTCTCAAACTTCGCGACCGCCGTTAGATCCCTTGATCTCCTTATCCTACGGTCATCGCTTAGTCGCCAAATGATCTTGCATACCTTTAAATCTTTCTCAGACATCGTGACAAAAGGAAAAGCACCTAGTCTTGTGGTCGCTGAGTCCATTTTCTCCTTCTGGTGACTATGTGATAAACCTTTAGTATCCACTCACCTTATGACACATGTCATAAAATCATTCATTCTCTTACTGCACAATGAAGAACTGAGTCATCACACTATTTCTGGCGACAACCCGACTATGCTTCATTGCAAACTGTAAAAGGTTAGTCACCAAGTCTCGGCAGTTTGAACTTAACCAGCCTCTTTTCTGGAGACTACATGACTGAAGACTTTGCCTTGTTCTTTTCATTATACTCATTTAGCGATTAGGTGACCAAAAGGTAATCGTGAAGTCTCATAATATTTTCTTTACTATGGAAAACATCTCGCGATCACCTGACTGACCTGTGGGCCCATTAATATTTTGGTGCTCCGTTCAAATGATTTAGTGATCATGTGACACATAGTGAATCGTGAAGTCTGGGAAAGAACAAGGAATATTCTATTCTGTTATGAGACAATGCGACAAAGGCAAATCACAAAGTCAGAAGGAAAAAGGAATATGCTGTGTTAAGTTGCACGACTAAGCGATTGCAATAAAGCTCATGACTTAAGTGGAACAAAAGGTAACTGAGAAACATAAGAATGAACAACGCCTTAGGGTTTTATTCAAATTTGAACATTGAACGAGAGCTAGGGTTTAATATTTTGAATATTTTCACAGGTTTTAGGCTGAAAGACATGGAAATTTGAAAACCTGGAGAGGGAAGAGCACAAAACTGAGGAAAAAGAAGGCAAAACCTAGAATACAACCAACAGTGGCTCTGATGAGGATTGGCTAAACTAAGTTTATGACAAAGAACCACAGAATCTCTGGTTGTAGACCACCACAAAAACAGAACAAAATAGACCAAGGAAAAAAGAGGAAAACTTACAAAATTTACAAACAGGGAAAAGACTACACATATAATACATATTTACTCATGCACTGCAATGATTTTCATTTGAAGAAAGGTTTCAAAAATTGCCCATGCACAGGCAACCCAAATCCTGTTCCTTCCATATCTTTCAACAAGTATGAGTCTTTGCCATAAGGTTCTGAGATTACATAAGGCCCTAACCATAAAGACTCAAATTTCTTATGCTTACCTCTATCTTTTGCCCTTACATTCCATTGTAGAGCCAAGTCACCAGCCTAAAACTTTCTGTCAGTAGACCTCTTGTTGAACAAATACTTCATTTTCTGTTGTAACCCTATGTTCTCCCTCTGACTCTCCCTTCTGGTTTCATCCAACTCTATTAATTGCATCATTCTATCTTGCATTGGGTCAGAGATTTTTAAATATTCTTCTTGTATAAACTGGTAAATAGGAAACAAATTATTGATTGGCAACCTTGCTGGTAAACCATATACCAATTCAAAAGGGGATTTACCAGTTGCCTTTTTAACTGTGATCCTATCAGCCCAAAGGGCTAATCTCAACTTTTTATGCCATGTTTTCTTATTTTGTTCCAGAGTTCTTTTTAATATCTTCAATATGCTTTTGTTGCTAGACTTGGCTTGTCCATTAGCTTGTGGGTGATATGGGGATGAGTATGATATTGTAATCCCATACCTTTCACAAAAACTTGTCATTTCTTCTGATCTGAAACTCATAGCATTGTCCATCACTAATCTATTGGGCACACCAAACCTGGTCAGAATGTTATCCATGATAAACTCAGTAACCACTTTACTTGTTTCTCTCCTGGTAGGGATAGCCTCATTCCATTTAGTAAAGTAATCAGTGGCCAAGAATATCCAACTATATCCTGCACTAGATTTCTCTTGAAATTCACCAATAAAGTCAATCCCCCACATGGCAAAAGGAGCCTCAGTACTCACTGGATTCAACAATAGAGCACCTGCAAATTTTATTTTGTTGGAAAACCTCTGACAGGGTTGACATTTTCTAACATGCACATATGTGTCTTTGAACAAGGTAGGCCAATAATATCCTGACCTCAAGATTTTATGGGCAGTAGTTCTAGCAGAAAAGTGACCTCCACACTATCCTTCATGCATCTCAATTAGAAATTTCTTAGCTTGATATTTGTCAAGGCACAACAACAAAACACCATTCTTATCTTTCCAAAACAAATCACCTTGAATCAAAACATACCTTTGAGCTTGCAATTTCAAACTTCTCTTTTGATTATCAGACAAATAATCAGGACTCTTAGCATTTTTGAGGAAGAAAACAATATCAGTGTAATATGGTTGCCTCTCTATACTGGTAATGGCTTGGTCATGTGCTTCTGTCTGATTTGATTGTACTAAATCCAAATTTTCTTCTTTCATAAGTTTAGCCAAGCCTTGACCTCTTACCAATTTGGTGATACTGATTTCCAAATTGAACTCCTGAATCCTTGTAATCCATTTGCATCTCTTACCAGTAACCTCTGACTGTGTAAGGATATCTTTCACTGCTGAATGTGGGACATAAGCCTACACTCTAGCACAAACCAAGTAAGGCCTAAAATATTTTATAGCCTTGACCAAAGCATAGGCTTGCTTCTCCATTATTTCATAGTTAAGTTCTGCGGCTTGCAAGGATCTACTGTAGAAAGCTATGGGATGCTCAAATCCTTGCTCATCTTTCTGAAGAAAAATTGCAGCAATTGTATGAAATGATGCAAATGAAAACAGGGAGAAAGGCTTAGTGTAATCTGGAGATTTCAACACTGGAGTCTCCTGCACTGCCTTCTTTATTCTTTGAAAAGCTTGATGGGCCTCATCATTCCAAATAGACTTAGTATCTTTTTTTAGCAATTTCACAATGGGCTTCACAATTTAAGCAAAATTGGCTACAAATATTCTGACAAAGTTAATCTTTCCTAAGAAAGATTGTATACTCTTTAAGTTTTTTGGGGCAGTTACCTTCTGAATTGCTTCTACCCTCTCAGGGTCTATTCTTACCCCTTCTCTGGATACTATATGTCGAAGCAACTTTCCCTCTTTAACTACAAAATGACATTTCTTAGGGTTTAATGAAACACCATATTCCAAAGCCTTGTTAAATATCTTTCCCAAATGATCACAATGATCACTAGCCCTCTTTGAATATGCAGTCAAGTCATCCTAATAAATAACCATGAATAAGTCAATAAAATCTTTGAAAGAAATGTCCATGGCTCTCTGAAAAGTTGCCCCTGCATTTATCAGGCCAAAGGGCATTCTGATATAAACATATGTTCCCCAAGGAGTAGTAAATGCAGTTTTATATTGCTCTATTTCTTTGACTAAAACTTGGTTGTAACCTGAAAAACCATCCATCATGGAAAACAATTTACAACCGGTAACCTTATGCAACATTGCTTCCATATTAGGCAATGAATAATTATCTTTTAATGAAGCAATATTGAGATTTCCGAAATCAACACATAATCTGATGTCACCATTTTTCTTTCTAACTGGAATTAGATTTGATACCCATGTTGAATGTCTTATAGGCTGGATTATCCCAGTGTCCTTGAGTTTCACCAACTCTTGCTGCATCTTGGGAGCCAACAAGGGATTAATGGGTCTTTGTTACTGTCTAAATGGCTTGACATCTGATTTCAAAGGAATTTCATGTTGGAAAAGGTCCTCTCTATATGCTTTCAAATCCTCATATGACCAAGAAAAAACATGCTTGTATTTTCTCAGTAACTTGATTAGATTTATCCTTACATGAGAGTCCAAACCTTTTCCTATATAAACTATTTGAGGATTGCTTTGTGATCCTAAATTCATTTCTTCCAACTCCTCAACATTGGAATTGCTTATCTTTGCTAAATCATTTTGCTTACTAATAAACAATGCTTCAAGTTCAACCAAACCCCTAGGAATCTGATTAGAACTCAATTGAACAACTTCACTTCCTAAGATGTAATCCTTTCCATCATCATGTTCCAATAAGGAACCATAATCAATACTTTGGTTCTCATAGTGATCTATACATTGTGAACCTTAAAATATCTTGATCATCCTTAAAGACCTACCAGTTGTATATGTTGTCCGGGACAACTGGTCTTGTTTTCACTTCAAGTATTGATACTCCATGTAAGGTCAAGTCATCATTTTTCAAAGCAACATTTGCTAGAAAATCAGCCATAATATTCTTTGATCTTTCCAACTAGGTTATATTAAAAGCATCAAACATCTCAAGTTGATCCCAAATAGCATGTTTGTACATTTTTAATCTGTCATTTTTTACAGCATATTTGGATCTAACTTGTGCTACCACTAACTCAGAGTCACCATAAACCTCTAAACATTTAATACCATGTTTGGTAGCAATTTCAAGTCCTAAAAATAAAGCCTCATACTCTGCAGTATTGTTTGTACATTGAAAGTCTAACAGAAATGAGTATTTAAAAGTTGTACCTGATGGAGATATTAATAATTCTCCTGCCCCTGATCCTTCTTTAGAGAAAGCACCATCAAAGTACATTTTCCATAGTCCATCTTCATGCAAGATTGGTTCTTTATTCAAAATGTCAGCTTCTTGATTTTCATGCTCATCTCTTTGCATTCTGAAATTTTCCATGTCTATGTCAATGCAATAGTTAACATGAGTATCCTCATATTTTTCTATCATATGGGGAGTTTGGCTCTCTCTCAAAACATTGACATCTTGTCCAACAATGTTGAAAGTAACATATGACAAATCATTTTGTATACTTCCTCCCATTGAAGCACTCCATTTTCTTGATAACAAGATGCCATAATGAGGTGGTATATCAACCACAAGAACATTCATAGTCATCACTACATCAGGGAAAAGTGACAATCTATAAGGCATGGCCTCAATGGTACCAATCACAGGGACTTCTCTAGAATCCATGGCTCTGCATCTGCCATGAGGTGTATCAACTTGTAGGCCCATTGCCTTCATGATTTCAACTGGCATAACTATATTTGAAGCCCCTGAATCAATCATACAATTCTTAAGTATTTTATCATTGATTATTATTGAGAGAAAAAACGGGTCAACAACTTTTAGAGAAGAAGTTGCATTCAAGAATATTTGAGGAATCTCAGATGTTAACATCTCATCCTCATTTCCCTTGACAGGTGGCCTCTCAGATACATCAACTGGGTTTTGAACTTTTATTATAGGTACACAGTTTAATAATGACATCACTTTTTCTTTATGTTCCTTGATCCTCATCATTTCCAAAAATGGTACCTTAACTATCATCTGAGACAAGCACTGACCCATGTCTACTGGAGTATACTTCACATCTAAACACTTTGTTTTGTCAGTAATAACTTCACTTTCCTCATTGTGTTCCTTCTGGATTAACTCATGAACCATATTCGGCTCTACAGCCTTTGTGACAATCTTGACCTTGTGTTTATTTACACTTTCATTAGGTCCTTCCTTTTTCTAAACATACCTGGTGTCTAGCTTGTTTTCCTTTATAAAGACACCTAAGGGTTGGCTACCAGTTCCACCCACCACCCTATTCCTCAAGTGGTAATTGCTTCTAGCTTTATTTAACAACTCAACAGTAATTCTAGCCTTCTCTTCATCTGAGGCTTTCCTTATGAATGGAACATCCTAACCATTTTGAGCATAACATCTTACACTGTCATCAAATTCATCAATTTCACTTTCAGATAAGACCTATTGGTGATGATTCTCAATCCTTTTTTGTGAGACATAGGAGTCATGATTCTCCTCTTCATTGTTTGAATCAACATCATGGCATGAAAAGGTATTGGTCATACTGTGATCACAGTGTTCCCCCTCATCCCTTTCCTGTTCGTCACCTGCCTTTAGATCCAAAGAGACAACACAAAAATCAAGATTATGAGGATCATCACAAGCTTCACACCATGTCTCCTCATTGCAGAAATGGACAGATATTCTATGTAGAGGGTCTGGAGTTATATTGTCTATTCTTTCCCTTTTAGGTGCAATAACAGGCTTTCCATCTTTGAACTGAGTTCCATATGGATGGTTTTGCATTCTATTATGAGGATTATAAGTAGTATTGTAAGAAGGTCTATTATTTTGAGGATCCTTATACTCTTTGTATTTTGGCTCTTTCAGATTACTCTTGCTAAACCTTGCATCATCTCTCCTATTTAATTTACCAGACACTCTTCTGTTCATTTCAATATTGACTGCTATTTTATAAGCATCAGTAAGAGTTCTAGGGTTCTTATCTCTCAGAGCATATCCCATCTTGGAATCAAAAGCATTTAAATAGGTTGCTAGACAAACTTCTTCATCTAGCTTTATCTTCTGGAATAGTTTATGCATAGCTCTTTGAAATCTTGTGTTAAATTTTGTTACCTCTTCATTGTAGTTTTTCTTAATGTTATTGAACTCATTCAATAAAAAGCCCTTATTTGTCTTATCTCCATACTGATCTTTAAATAATTCAATCAACTCATCCATAGAGACAACTGAGCCATTAGCAAGGCTTCTAAATCATTCTCTTACATCTTCCACAAGGTACTGAACAAATAGCTTCATTAGTATATCTTCATGGGTGATATTCAAGTCATCAACAAATTCAATGAACTTCCTTAAATGTGTTTCACAAGAAATCACATTATTACCAGCAAATTTTGGGAGCTTCTCTCCTATATCACCGACATCTTTAGGAAAAGCATTAGGGTATCTAGGGATACCAACAAAATCAAATTGTTTGTACCTCTCATTATGTAGTGGTTTCCTTTGAAAACTATCATCTTCTTTAGTCATAGTATTTTTTCCTCTAGAAGCTGTATTATTCTCTGGTCCAGAATAAGAATACTTTGAAGATTGTAAAAAAATGATCTTTTTCTTCATTTAAAAAGTAGTAGCTTCCATTTGGGCCTTTTCTAACATCTTTTCCATGGTTTCTTTTTCAATTCTCAATTTTTCTAAATCAATTTCTAACTTGGACATTTGTTCAACAATAGGCTTCTGAAATTTAGGTTCTTGATCTCCGTGTTCACCCATCTTTTGTTTACCCTTATTTATTTGTAAAACAAAAGTTTTATGAGTGAATGGTATTTCTTTGTTTTTTTGAGGCTTCTTTGTCTCTTTCATAGTTTGGTGTTTTGGAAGTCTTTTTCTATTTTTATCAAGAGCCTTATGATTATTTCTTTGATTTCTTATTTCTCTTTCCTTTTTCATTTGTTTAACCAGGGCAAGCTGCTTTAAAATAAACTTCTCTTCATTGGCCAGCATATCAGAAGTAGCATCTTCTGAATTCAAACTGGGTGTAGTAATCTCTTCTCTCTCATTTGAAGTAGAAGTGAGTGTGGGTGTGTCTAATACTCTTTCAGCAGCCTCCTGATAGTCTGAAGTATTTCCATCATGAGAGTGCTAAATAGTATTCCTATCATTTTTGACAATTGTTTCTTCACCTTTTAGAGGAGTTTCATCCATGTCAACTTGATTTTTATTTTTGGTCCAAGAGGCCCCAACCCTTGAGGATGATGGGATTCCTTCATGTAATACTCTTTCTGGGTCAGTTCTTACTCTTGACCTAGTATTCATTCTGTAAGACATTTATTTGTTTAGCACTAATCTCAGAGATTTCCTTTTAGAGTCACCACCCAAAAACTTGGGATGAATACTTATCAAGAGGGTATCTTACAAGTAACCACAAATATGGCCTGAAAACAAGCTTAAACCATTAGGTTCCCAGTATTCCAGATTACTTAGATGGGCTAACTCAACTGCAATAAAAATTTTAAAACTGCAAAATAACTAGAGATTTATGAATATACTGTTCAACAAGACTATTCAATCTCTTTAGTCCCCAGCAGAGTCACCAATTTGCTATTGATTTTTCTTGTATGAATCATAGTGCTTGAAATAACTACTTGAACACCATGCCTTCTAATACTAATTCAGAGACAAGAAAAGCGTAATTGCTAAGGACTGGACAAGGTCCTTCTTCATTTTTGAGCTCCACATATACTCAAGAAGGTTTTACCTTTTATGATTGTTGTTTACACAGTATGTTATAGTGTGGACACTGATTTTCTATGTATCTTTGTCAAACCAACTTATAAATCACTTTGCAAATGACCAAGCATAGCTAGATGCAATATATTCACCAATTATATCAATTATGCCTAGGGGTAGATTCTTCTATCAACCAATATATCACTGATGAGGGGGATACCTTTGTTATGCCAGCTCTTAGCATAACAACATTGGGTAAGAGAAAGAGGCTTATCATTGAGGTATAAACCCCACCAAATTGATCTGTCGAGGACTGAAAAATAAGGATTCTTCCCTATAGCATATCTAGAACATAGGAGCGGTTAAACATGTCCCCATGCCTTCCACAGAGTAGTGAATATCTTAGACCCAAAGACCCTCACATCAAAGTCCCCCAATAAGATATCAAGAAAATGAACATTTTTCCAAGATTTCCCCTTTTTAATGGTGGAACTGACAATATTATTTCTAATAAGGATTTTCCATGGTTCATTTCCTGAAACTGCCTTGATGATCCATTTGGAATCCAATGCCATACCCTGCTTCTTAAGATCTTTTATGCCCATACCTCCCTACATCCTTGGGGTGCAACACCACTCCCACTTGACATTGTGTCTTTTTTCTGTTACCTATACCATCTGACCATAATACATCTCTAAGATTTTTTTCCAGTTTATTTTTTTGGTAATTGGAAAACATCCAAGTTGAAGCATAGTAAATGGCATGAGAGGATAAAACCTTTTGAACAACCTGTAGCCTTCTTGCTAAGGATAACATGTGTGTTTTCCAATTCATGTACTTCTTTTCAATTTTTTTGAAGATCTACTTCCACATTTCATTTAGAGATAGATCGAGGGCAAATGGTATACCCAAGTACCTGAAAATAGTGTTAGGTCTAGTTACATTGCCACCCTTTTTATAGAGCCAAGAGGGAGGGATGTTCTCCCATCCAAGGATAACAAATTTTTGAGGGGAGATTTTGGCTCCAGAAGCTTCACAGAATAGCTGGATCCTACAAACAACTTTATCAAATTTTTTCTCTGAGAGTTCCACAAAAGTGAAGTGTCATCTCCAAAGTGATCAATGAACAAATCTTCTTTATTAGGAAGAGAAATACCTTTGATAGGGGGGGAAAACTTAGAGGCTTTAAGAGTGTAGGACATAGCATCAACAACAATCACATAGAGGGTAGGAGCAAGAGGGCAGCCCTGCCTGATAGATCTGCCAAGGGGATAGGATCAGAGAGCTCTCCATTAACCTTAATAATTGTATTAGAATCCTTGAATATGACACTCACCCAATTGTAGAAATACTCTAGAAATCCTAATTGTTTTAACATAGCCAACACAAAAATCCATTCAATCCTATCATATGCCTTTTTGAAATCTAGAAGAATCATAGCAACTCTATGATTGTCTTCCTTGGCCCAGTGCATTGCTTCCCAAATGGTAATTAGATTTTCTAGAATATATCTTCCTTTTATAAAGCCTATTTGGGTTACTGAGATAATATCATTTAAAACCTCAGATATCCTCTTAGCCAACAACTTAGCAATCACTTTATATGACATATTTAACAGTGTGAATGGCCTCCAATTTTTAACTTGGGTTTTGTCTCCTTCTTTAGGGAGTAGTTTAATTAGTCCTCTATTGACATTATCTCCCAGGGTCCCATTGTCAAAGAATATCTGTATAGTTCAAAGAGTTCAATAGAAATCCATTCCTCGTTGGCTTTGTAGAATTCAGAAAGTAGGCCATCAATGCCTGGGGATTTCCCATTAGCTAGAGACCTAATGACATCTTCCACTTATTGGATGGAAATTTCCTTTCCCAATGTCATTTTGAATTTTATTGATTTTCCTTGGAATGGTATTAATACATTGCTCCATACATAATTGGTTACCCTCATTATACTGAAAAAACATTGAAAAAATGCATAGGTAATAATAAAGTTTTAAAGGTTGTCCCCTATAAATGGCCTTCAAGGGGACGTTTTGGAAACAGGTCTCGTCACCCCCATCCCTGAACCCAAAATGTTGTGCAACATAGCTCTCTACTAGATAGAGTGATACTAAATATGAGAAGAAATTAAAAAAACACCTTTAAACCATGGAAACATTCCACTTTGTTGTTAAATCTGACATGAGCTTGGCCATTTTACTTGGGCATGCTCTACACAAAAAACACAAGAGCAACCATACCAGCCAAATATCATAGAGAAAGATACAAATATGAAGGAAAACACCCCAAATTATTCAACAAAAGAAGCCACAACAAAAATGTGCTAAAAGTGAGTAACATCACTATGAAGATAACAATTCTCAAAAGCTTACAAAAGAAAAGAGAAAGAAAACTAAGTTACAAATGACAATGATGGAAATTTCCCAACTCATTGTGAACCTAATCAAGCCCAACCATAAGCCCTAGATTCACAAAATCTAACCAACATCATACCAATAGAGCACTTCCTCAAGAATGCAAACATGAAATAAACAAAGAAAACATAGCAAACACACTCAAGAGATGCTTGACTCCATTATCCTCCTACCTTTCAAGATCTTGTAATGGAAATGTTGGTGCTCTCAGATTTGTTAGCACATACACAAGAGGCTAATAAAGAATGGAGATTAATTGATTGATGCAAAGTAATGATAATGAAGACATGAAGATGATTATATGAGGATGACACTAATATGATGGCAAGATGATAGCTATTGGCTCTCAAAGATCACAAGTGTGCAAGGGCATAAATTCTCCACAAGTTCAAGTATGATCACAAAGGTATTAGGATTCAAAAGAGACAAAAAAGTCTTATTTTATAGAAGTCATCATGAAAATCAAGGGCTAGGATAAAGATTTGGTAAAAGACTAAGATGAAAGAGTAGGTGAGTAGGTAGGATATAATGTGAATAAAGGAGATTAAGAGGTTAATGAAAATGAAGGATGAGATTAAGTGGTGGGTAGAGAATATTGACTTTCCATAATATCTAGACATGTGAAGGTGGAAAATTCAAATGAAGAGACAAGTGTTATTTGTCACAAGCCTAAAATTTGTGGAGTTGATCCATCTGAGTGGAGGTGATTGGTGGGATTAGAAGGAAAAGGATTAATGGATTTATAAAATAAACAAAGGTATTTATTTGATAAATAGTAGAAAAGGGAGATGTAAATGGATAATTAAATAAATGAAAATTAATTTAAAAAATAAGATAGAAAAGGCTAATGAATTAGATAAATAAATAGGAATATTTATTTAAATAATAGAAGAAGAGGTTAATGATTTAATTAAATAAATAATAAATATCTATTTAATTAATAGAGGAATTTTCATGATTTTATGACATTTTTAGGTGTCTACAATAGACTTCTGGTAGTGATGGAAAGCACTTTTGCAATTGATCTTGATAGTGCAAATATGATTGAAGAATGATGGAGTCTAGAAATGTCCAAGGATTCAGAAGGATTAGATAGACAACTAACAACAAAATCTTTACAACTTCTTCCAAAAGCCTGCACAATCAATTCATGGACTGAAAGTCATATGATCTTAATAATCATACAATTAAAAATTCTCTTGAAATACACAATATATTGCCACAGGTAGTAGAAGAACCAAGGGAATTGCACCCAAATCTCATCCCCATAAATCTCCAGGTAAGGGATCCAAAGCACTGTAATGCCCCCTATCTGAAATAAGATTTAATAATAAACAATCGTAATAAAATTAGAATATAAACAATAAAAAATATAACATAATTATAGTTTAATGAATGATCAAAAGACATTAAATGAGAAGTTGTGACTTCCTCAAGCATGAGATATAAAAAGGAGAAGAGAACTTCATTTGAAAGGGGATATGGAGGAAGGAGGAAAGAACGAAGCATAGGAATTAAGGAAAGGTTAATGGAAGAAGAAAGAAATGACAAGAAATCAAAGAAGAAACTCTTTCAAGGGAAGCAATGATGAAGGGTTGTGACTCTTTCAAAGGATTGTAATTATGAAAGGTTATGACTCTCTCAAAAAGGTAGAAATGATGAAGGGTTGTTTCTCTTTCAAGGGGTTGTAATTATGAAAGGTTGTGACCATTGCAAATGTTAGACATTATGAAGAGGTGTGACTTGCCCTCACGTTGAAAGATATAAAGGGGAGAAGGTTTAATTTGAGGAGGACATCCATGAGAGATCAATTTGGGATAAAATATATTATTCTCAAAGGAAACAATGAAAATTGATAACTCAATTCTTGTGAAAGTTGATGACCCTTTCACCAATAAAGTATAAAGGGGAATTCATTGCAAGCATTGAAGGGTTGATCGTCAATCATCACTTCATCTTGGGATCAGGAAAAAAAACAATTGAGAAATCAATTCAGCACACATTCAATCATCATTCACCAATATGTCAAACCAACATGCATTAAATCATCACTCATCAATCATTTAATCAACAATCACTTGATCATCACTAAACAAAACCTTAAATAATAGGATCAAAGGAATTCATTCAATCAATCAATCAATCATTTAAATATGAATCATTCAACAACAATTGAATGCTCAATTGATGAGGATCATATCTGATATAAGAAATCTACATTAAAAAAAAAAAAGACTTGTAAGCTAACAAGTATTGTGGTATGCAATGTGATGTTATTGTCTAATATATATTCTCATATTTTTTTGATATAGTTAGCATGGAGAATTACTAAACTATCTATATTCTTCAATTATTGATTTAATTTATTTATTCTCCTACAAGAAATCATGCATGGGTTAGTAAAGGAGACATGATTGGGAGAGCAGATACGGGTTTCCCCTCTAAGTAGGCCACCGTTGTGGGCCAATGTGTGTTATATCACACCCTTGGGCATAGTTTCGGTAAATTTTTTGGGTGCCCTATTCTTCATTCCTATCAAACCCCTATGATGGTTGGTTGTTGGAATTGAAACTAAAGAATAGAAGAAATCATGTATGGGATAGTAAGGAGACATGATTGGGAGAGAAAATACAAGTTCCCCCTCTAAGTAGGCCACCCAAATTTTGGATGGAGAAGAAATCCTGCAACTTGTGGGCCAAGGGGTGTTATATCACACCCTTGGGCTTAGTTGCATCAAATGTTCAGGGCACCCTATTGTGTATTCCTCACCAAACCCTACTATGGTTGATTATTGGAAATGAAGCTGTAGGTTTAAGTATGTGATATTAATTTCTTATTTACTTTAGAAAGTTCAATGCATATTATATGGTTTAATTATAGAATACTATTTGTTAAGCAAATTATGTTGTGGAATTGTTACCTTGGACAAAATCAGACATACCCCAATTAGGGGACATTACAAGCATTCAAAAGGGATAACAATAGAAAAAGACATGAAAATCAGTTATTGACAAGAACTTTGTAGAAGGAAGCACACATATGGAATTGGCACTCATAAAAAAAATGTGGATCTCAACTCCCAAATTTTCAACACTAGAGCAACTCAAAGGACCAATCAGCCTCAAACCCACCTCTTCCCCACAATAATTATATTGAATGGAGTGTCCAAGGTCTAGGCCTACTGTAGTATGGTGAAATCTTCAATCTATTGGGAGCAAGCTCAAACATGAGAAGTTAGTGGGTTAGCACACATGATTCATGAAATGAACAAAGAAACCAACAAAGACAACATCATAACATCAGATAGAACTAAAACCGGTAGATTTACACCCTATTCTACTTATTTGATTTGTTCTTTTAGATTAAATGTGGGTGTGCTCTCTCAAAACACACAAAATGAAATGGTCCCCAATGTAGATGCAAGATTACAAATAATGAAGTAATTCAAGAACTAGTATAAGGAACTAGTATCAAATTCTTTACAAGATGATATTCTAAGCTTATGAAGATTACATACTAACTATGCAAGATTGAAGCTATGAAAGATGCAAAGTAACAACTATGATTCATTTTAACCAAATTGAAGCCTAGCATGTGATATCTATATTATTCAAATATGAAACTAAGAGCATATGAAAACATGAAATCTAGAGCTATGTTAGCATAATAACAATGCAAATATGAGAGATGAAAAATGAAGAGGAGAAAGTCTCTATTTATAGAGTTTTGGAGGAGAAGAAGAGGGCTTGGATGATGTGGCATCTATGTGGCATCCACATAAGAGCCACATAAGGGACACATAGGCTTGAAAGGAAGGCCAATTTTAAGTCAAACTTAGCATTAAATGTTGAGTGGCTCAGCATTTCCAAGTGGGAGACAAAGTTGTAAGAAGAATTTAAGAGGGATGGGGGACCTTTTGGGAGAGAATTCCCCCATGTGGGTGAGCATTCCATTAGTCTTAAAAAGGTTAACAATCACCCTTTAAGCATGATCAAAGGACAGTTAGGTGGGGAAATATGATTAGGAAATGAGGTGATGGGAGTAGGGTAGGAATAGGGTAGGCTTAGGGTAGGTCTCTAGGTTGGGTTAATAGGTTCCTAGCTAGGGTTTAGATTATAATTCAAATTAAATTTGAATAAATCATGGTTTAGAAGAATTAGGAATATGAAGGATTTAATAAATGTAAATTTATTAAAATGGGAATTTCATGAGACAAATGTATTTAAATGAAATACATTAGAATATTATTTAAGCTATTGATAAATACTAGCAAATGAAACTATTTAATCGATTAAATTAAATAGTTAGAGGAATAAGAGGGAAAATAATATTAATAATAATATTAATATTTTTGGACGTCTATATTTTGCCCCTCTTTGACGTGGCGTCGTAAGTGACGTTATGTCAAAGACAAGAAAATAAGTTGCCCCAGAGGAAGAAGGTTTCTAGGAGTCATACTGAAGCAATGACAATACAGGGTTGTGCCCCCTCGAGAAAAGAACACAATGAAGATGACATTGTGGAATTTTCTTGAAAAAGGATGCAAGGGGCAGGAGGAAGAGAGAGGAGGGAATAAATAGAAGCCTTCTGAAATGCAATTAAGAATGTAGCTAAAAATGCAAATGAAATGAATGTAGCTAATGAGCATTGGGGATCCATTTGTGTGAAAAATATGGAGAGCACATCTGATTTTGATATTGCAAGAGGAGGTATGCGTCAAGTGTTAGAAAACATAGATGACAAGATTCCTTTGCTTGGACTAGACACTCAAACAAAAGCACGCTACAAAAGACACATGTATCAGTATTCACCAGTCACAATGCACCAAGATATAGTAGATCGAGGTAGTGGTGAATAGGCATAAACCAACACAAAAAGATAAATTTAGTAAACAAGGCCTCATGACCAAGCGGTCATTCAGTCCAAAGTTCTTGCCATGAACAAGAGTGATATGATGAAGGATTTGATAAGCTGAAACCAGAAGGATGCATCCTGACAGACAATGATTGGATCAGATTTGATTAAAAGATATTCGTTGGAAAAAGCTGTGAACAAAATGGGGAGCAAGGATAATCGGTCACCAAAACTGATTTGGTGAAAAACATGATCGCAGGTGCAGGAGTCAAAATGTTACTGAAAATTGAAATACTGAGGGATAAAAAAATAAATGAAGGTTTATTGCAATATTTTTTAGAATATTTGATTTTTTTGAATTTATTGGATTTTTCACAATTTTTAAATGTTTTTAGAATTTTTTGACGTATTAAAACTATACAACAAGATGATTAATACAAAAATATACACGGGGGGGGGGGGNGATGGCAGGGAAATTTTTTGGGAGAAATGGGGGCTATAAGAGGGGCTGGGGGGCTTAAGGAAGGTCATTTGTGAATAGTGAATAGTGAAAATGGAGCTCTAGAGTGAAAACATGGCTAATCAGGGGATGTTGGGGCAGTTAGGAGAGAGCGTGCGCACACACGGGAGACCAAAAAAGCAACCGGTAGCCATGAGTGACTCAAAATTATCTTCCATTTATTACTATCAAAGTTATTAATGCTTTTGGGTAGGCTAGGGGGCAATAAATGCCAAAAATGGGGTTTTAGACTAGAGACGCCGGTTCAGGAATCAGCGTCTACGAAGAGGCTGATCCCCAGATCGACGTCTTCATAGACGCTGATCCCTAAACAATATTTTCTATAGATGTCATTGTCAGACCGACATATTTGAAGATGCTGGACCCAGACCTGCGTCTGCGAAGATGATAGTCTACAAGTAAAAATAGTTGGAGACGCCGGTTTAAGAACCCGCGTCTACTCCCAAAGGGGTAGATGCCGAGGAGAAGGGAAATGAAGGGACTCATCGGGGGCCAGGGATGGCCTGAAAAAATATCTAGGGGAAAGATGCCCCATTTTGGGAGGGATTAGGCTAGGAATGGAGGGAAGATGGGCTGACATGGTGGTCTTTGGATGTTACAGCAGCAGTATCCAACATTGGGATCGTGGGAGCACTAGCTACTGACCATGGAGTTGGAGTCGTAGCTCACAGAGGATAACTAGGATTTGTTAGCTATGGTTGGGTTGGACTATGTTCCCTATTAGCCTAGGCTATAGGCACATAATGGGATGATGACCACTTTGATCAAGCAGTGGCATAGCGATACCACCACATTTCATCTACCTACTAGAGAGGCAACGATCACGCTAGAGGACATGTGGAAGATTCTTCAGATACCTATCCGAGGGGTGATACAACAATACGAGTTAGAGGATAGTGACCACTATATGGAGATCACATTCTAGAGACCTATGAGGAGGATCCTAACATATAGGACATGGATGCTCTAGTAGCCAGTGGTGGATTGGAGACTGCGGCAGATAGCCCTATATCTGGCGGGATTGATCAGAGAGCAGATGTTAGCTGACCTAGATAGACACGGTTTTGGCATGGGATGGTCGTGGGTGCTAGCCAAGATGCTAGAAGATGGTACTAATTATTGCTAGGGGTACGTTGTCTTAGGATAGTTGTACCACAATTTACACATGGCTATGTACCGCAGGGTACGCAACATGGGGATAGGCATGATGCTAATGTTGGTGTGGGCCTGGGAGCACATTGCAATGTTCTAGCCTATGAGAGTGCAAGAGGCACGATATCCTTGAGAGCCATATTCCTATAGGTATAGGCTGCCTCTAAGATATACTTGTGTCATTCAGACTAGATATTGGCGGCGATTGCTCGATGAGGTACAATTTTTCTGCTGGACCCCATATAGACTCTACGAGCTATGGGGAGCTATGGACTAGGTGGCAAGAGATGAGGATGGATTCAAGGATTTTCTATACCTGTCATATGTTCAAACTGATTACTTTCTACTAGGGAGGACCATCCACCAGATAGAGAGGTATAGACCATCGAGGGTTATGAGACATTTTGGGCTATAGTAGGGGTGGTGGTAGAGGATGCCTTACATCCTCATCTCACCAGGGAGGTAGGCACATGGGGCAGGTACAAAAATGCTCTTACAGTGAGGGCATCCTGGAGGGACATGACATGGATAGAATTTGTGGCACAACCTGACATCACAGATGTAGGGATGACTCCTGAGTACGTAGCATGGTGGGCTGCAAACACACCATTGTGCCTTATAGACCCAGCTTAGGTGCCTGATGACAAGCAGCCGATGGGAGATATGGATGTTGATGATGGGATAGACATAGGAGATTCCCTAAAGACCTTAGTAGTAGGTCAGAGGAGGAGGCCACAATGGAGATGGGTTAGACCTTGTACAGAGGCACAGGCAGGGGCTGGACTAGATCAGGGACCATAGGGGCCACCAGTAGATGGGCAGGACCAGGCACCCTAGGTGCCAACCCAGGGATAGGGACAGGGATAGGGACAGGGATAGGGATAGGTACTATAGGTGCCACCATAGGTACATATTCCATAGAGGCCACAGGGGCCACCAGCAGGATATGTAGCACAGGATACTCATGAAACTATCATCACTGAGTGAGACAGTCTATAGACGAAGTGTGTATGACTACGAGGATTACTAGGCATGACACAGGTATCAGAGATGAGCCTACATATTGAGATGACCTAGATATAGGGGTTACTGACTACGGAGACAACATGGGATGATAGGGCTGAGGGTTCATTGGATAGCCTATAGGGTAGGGTGGACACAGGATATTTCTCCATGGTCAACTTGACAAAGGATGGTGCAGAGCTCCAGACCAAGATTGGTACACTCACAGACTAGTTGGGGACCCTGATTGAGCAGATGGACTAGGCTACTAAGAAGATTATCTCATTGACCTCAGAGAGAGATGTTGCATAGAGGTGGGCCGAGGCGTACTGGGCTGAGTGAGACATCGCTAGGCAGGCGGCCATCATAGGTGGGGTTGGACAGGTTGTAGTTGAGGATTTTGCAACTCATAGAGATGAAACCAGGGTAGGCAGGGAGGTGGCCCATTATCTAGTTTTGTATCATCATCTTGTGCCTGAGGGATAGAGTTGAGAGTACTTAGAGAGGTATCGATCTTAGAGCATAGTGCGGACTTCAGTATTGCAGGGATCTATGGGCATGCCACCACATCCGCGACCAGAGCAGGGAGGTGGATCCTCACAGCCACCAACATTATTCAATAGAGGATCATGTGACACACATTTTTGCATTTTGAGATGTACATGTATATTGGCACCAAGGTGCACGTGATGTATTTTATTGATGATAGTCATTATACTTATGGACATTTGATATATATATATGATCGATGAGGACTCTATGATGCCATGGTGTATGCTTTTCATGATTTGATATATATGATGCTTTGATGCATATGCCTATATGATTATTGAATTTTGATGCTGGCAGGATGTGATGCATATGTATGATAAATTGTGTTTACAGGATGGTTTTATGACTATGTATATATGATGTACTGACATGTGTGGATGCAGGATATGATGTAATTTTATGATGTATGCAATGTATATGCTGATGTTTTATGAATATGTATATGAATGTTGGATTAATCTAAATGAATCTTAACAATGCAAGACTATAATGATTTAAATGAGTTAACAATGAAATCTAAATGATTTAACAATGCAAGAGTAAAATGAATAAAATGTGTTAACAATACAATAATTTAACAAATGCAAGTCTAAAATGAATCTAAACGTTAAGACTAAAATGAATCTAAGATGAATTAATTATGCAAGATGTACATGTTTTAACAATGCAAGATGATAAAATGAATCTAAATGTTTTAACAATGCAAGATGTAAAATGAATCTAAATGTTTTAACATTGTAAGATGCAAAATGAATCTAAATGTTTTAACAATGCAAGATGTAAAACTAATCTAAGATGAATTAATTATGCAAGATGTACATGCTTTAACAATGAATCTAAATGATTTAATAATGAAAGATGTAAAATGGATCTAAATGTTTTAACAATGCAAGATGAATTAATCATGCAAGACACTAAGATGATTTTGACTATGCAATTAAATGAAGAACTTAATGCAATCTAATGTTGGATCTAACGCAATCTAATAATGAACCTAATGAAATCTAATGATGAATCTAATGCAGTATAATGATGAACCTAATGATGTGACAACCAGATACAATGGATGCGATGGATGCAAAGGATGAGATGGGACCCATATTTTTGTTGTGTGTCACAATCAATTGATGAATTAGCCAGGAGGACTATGAAGGACTAGGCAGGGAATGTTAGCATGATGAGGACTCAGGATGTTAGCACAATGACAAGGAGACTAAAGGTGTTACAAATATACAAGGACAAACTTGAACGAATAATTACAAGTGATTATTTACAATGATTATGCACAAAGGTTGTTGTCGAGATTCAATTAGATCATGTTGTTGTCTTGATGCACGTGATAGTGTAGTATGCTGATTGATTAGTTCAAAAGGAAGGATACATCCTATGAGAACCCAGAGATGGTGATGATCTAGATTTAAGTTGATGAGAGGAAGGATACATCCTCAATGGACTCATTTCCAAAAAAGATGGGATTCATAAAGTTGATTGGTCAAATGTGCACTGCGATAAAACTGTAGAACCAACATAGGATTTTGAATAGCGTAACTGTATCATTTTCTACATGAGGAGAAACTGAGGACATGAGAAATATATAGGACTAAAGCTTAGGGATTGGGATAGTACAATGTATGGACAACAATATACAAGATTATGTGTACAAAAGCTCATGATACGAGATAGGAGGATCACTTCAAACTAGTGTGTATGATATGCAAACACCCAGGGAATACAGGAAATGCTAAGGTTTGCGGAGATGTGATGCTGGTGATGGAGGGAAACAAGATTTTGATAGATAATGGAATGGTCCACTATGTGTGACACCTTTTTCTAGGTTTTTATCACCCATACTTGTCCAAGGTGCCTGATTGCCAAGTTTTCACCATTGGACGAAAGTTTTCTCTTTATTTTTCCTTTTTTGATTTCTTTGGATCTTTTTGATGTTTTTGATGTTGTCCAAGTGCCTGTTTGCCAGGTTTTCACAAGGACAACCATTTTTTTAGCTTCATTTTTCTACTTTTTGAGATTTTTTTCAGGACTATTTTACATTGTTTTTGTGCTTTCTTTAGGGCTTTTTACACTTTTTATGGATTTTCTTAGATAACTAGAATAAACAACCAGCCATCAGGCATAGAAGTGCCTGAGATGAATGATGTTGGTAGGATCATTCAATGGTTCTCCTTTAGGAGTGGAGAGTTGATATTCCCCAGAACTGAAGCATGCAGTGACAACATAGGGGCCTTGCCAGGTGACTTCAAACTTACCTTTCTTTTCCCTATTAGTACCTACTTTCTAATTTTCCTTTAGCACAAGGTCTCCTACCTAGAACTGGCATGGGTGGACCTTATTTTTATAGTTCTGTTTGAGTCTATTTTTCTAGACAATTAGATGATCATAGGCTTGTTGGCAATTTTCATCTAGTAGATCCAGCTGTGTGAGTCGTGCTACTTGGTAATCTTCATAATCAATCAGGCCTCTTAGTGATACCCAGAGAGATGATAGTTTGACCTCAATTGGTAAGACTGCTTCAGCACCATAGAATAGGGAATATGGAGTAGTGATAGTAGGAGTACGGTGGGAAGTGTGATATGCCCAGAGGGCGGGGTTGATCTGGAGATGCCAGTCATGACCAGTATCATTGACAACTTTCTTAAGGATTTTGAGGAGGGTTTTATTAGTTGCCTCAGCTTGGCCATTACCTTGAGGGAAATATGGACTAGAGAAACGGTGATGGATATGGAGGTGAGCATAGAGATCACTGACATGTTGATTTTCAAATGGTGTACCATTATAGGTGAAGATGGTGGAGGGTATGCCAAAGTGGCAAATAATGTGATAAAGGATGAAATTGGATATCTAGATACCTATAGTGAGAGTGAGCAGAATTGCTTCAACCCACTTTGTAAAGTACTCTATTGCTGTGATTATGTACTTGTGGCCTTCAGAAGAGAGGGGAGTAATCTTACCAATGAGGTCAAAACCCCAACAAGAGAAGGGCCAAGGAGGCGCAATAGGTTTGAGGTCTTGGGCAGGAGCATGGATCAAATTGGCATGCTATTGGAAAGGTAAACACTTCTTGACGAACTCACAAGCATCATGTTCCATTATGGGCTAGTAGTACCCTGTACATAGAAGTTGCTTAGATAGGACCATGCCACTCGTGTGGGCACCACAGATTCCAACATATACCTCTTGTAAAGCCTAGGTGGCTTCATTTTCATCTAGACACCTAGAGAGCACATTGTGATAACCTCGATGATAAAGGGTGTTGGCTACGAGGGTGTAACAAGAAGCTCTATGAATAAAGTTTTGGCATTGGGTTGTAGTGAGATGAGGAGATATGATACCATTTTGTAGCTAAGCTTGGATATTGTGGTACCACGGGGACTGGGGATCCACCAAGACACATACACAATTTGATTCATCATTCTCATAAGCGGGATCATGAAGTTGCTCAACTAAGAATTTGTATTTCATAGATTCATGAGGAATATCCAAAAGGGAACCAATTGTGGCCATTGCATCAACAACTTTGTTTTTCAAGTGTGGTACCTATGTTATCTGCAAGTGGAGGAAATGTTCTTTCATCTTGTCAACCATCTGCTTATATGGCATCAATTTGTCATCTTTGGTTTGATACTCATCGAGAACTTGTTTGATGATGAGTTGGGAATCACCAAAGACATTTAGACTTGTGATGTTCCATTCTATAGCCATGCAGAGTCCCACTATTAGTGCCTCATATTCTGCAATGTTGTTCATGCAGGGAAATCCCAATTTGAATGACATAGGGATGTAATCACCTTGAGGGGTGACAAAAAGTATTCCTGCCCCTACACCATGAGTTGTGTAGGACCCATCAAAGTAGATTTTCCAAGTTGGTTGTTCTTCTATCATGTACAAATGCTCATCTAGAAATTTTGTGACCAAAGGATATGCATCTACCAATGGCACTTTTGCTATCTAATAAGCGATGACTTGACCTTTAATGAATTTTCAATCTACATATTGAATATAAAACTTGCTTAGCAACATAACCCATTTTGCCATTCAACCTGTGAGCGTATTCCTAAAGAGTAGATACTTGAGAGGATCCACCTTTGAAATGAGTTTAGTTGTATGACTAAGCATATAGTGGAAAATTTTTTGAGTGGCGAAGACCATTTCCAGACATTCTTTTTCCATAGGTGAATAGTTGAGCTCATAACCCACTAAGGTCTGACTGATGTAATAAATAGCTCTTTCTTTACCTTCATCATCCAACAAAGCAAAGAGTGCCCCCAGTACTGTGGTAGTAGTAGAAATATATAGGATGAGTGGTCGATCAGGTATAGGTGGTACCAAGATAGGTGGATTAGCCAAGTATTCTTTGATTTTGTCAAAACTCTTTTGACACTGAGGATCCCACTTGAATGTGTTATCTTTTCGCAGGAGATGAGTGAATGGTTTGCACTTGTCTACTAGTTGAGAGATAAAATGATGCATAGATTGTAACTTTCCTTGGAGGTTGTGCAATTGTCATAGTGTTTTTGGTGGAGGCATTTCTATGATAGCTTGCACCTTCATTGGATCTATTTTAATGCCTTGTCTAGATACCATGAACCCAAGGAGTTTTCTTGATGTGACCCCAAAGACACACTTCTTAGGGTTTAGCATTAAGCAGTAGTGTCTAATTCTATCAAAGACGCACTCCAAAACATTGAGGTGATCTTCTCTCTTAACTAATTTTGCTAAGATATCATCGACATAGTCTTTAATAATTTTGTGTATCATGTCATGGAAAATGACAGTCATGGCCCTTTGATAGGTTGCCCCAGCATTCTTCAAGCCAAAAGGTATCATGTTATAGCAAAAGGTGCCCTAGGGGGTTGTGAATGTTGTCTTATGCTGATCTTCTTCTGCAATGTGGATCTAATTATATCTAGAAAAGCCATCCATGAGTGACAACATCTCATGTCCTACTATGAGATCCACAATCATGTCTATGTTTGGCAAGGGGAAATCATCCTTGGGACATGCCTTATTGAGATCTCTGAAATCTATACATATCCTAATTGATTTATCAGGCTTAGAGATGTGCACAATGTTAGAAATCTAGTCAGAATAGTCAATGGGGTGGATGATCTTGGCTTGGAGAAACTTCTCAAGCTCTGCTTTGACAAGTAGTGCCACTTTAGGGTGCATGTTCCTAAGCTTTTGTTTGACAGGTTTGATGTTTGGGTCCACTGCAAGATGGTGAACCACCAAGTTGGGGTCTAATCCTGTCATGTGGGAGTAAGACCATACAAATTTTTTGTTGGATTCCTTCAATAAAGTGACAAGATCACTTTCTTTTGCTTCAGTTAGAGATGTTGCTATGAATGTGATGGAAGGATTCTCTTTAGTAACTAGGTTGACAGGTTTTGCTTCTTTGATGAGAATCGATGACTATTCAGGCCTGTAATCATGGATCAAAGGAAGGAGGAGAATCTTCATCCTCTGGCACCTCAGGAGGTTTTCACTAGGGGATACACACTTTTTTTTTTACTTTTTTATGATCAAATAGCACCCCAGAGGGGTTTTTGCTAGGGGATCAATTTTTCTCTTTTTTATTTTTGTTTTCTTCTTCATTTTTGTAGTTGAAGTTCTCCTCTTCCCCAAAGTATGCCTTTGGGTCTAGTTTGTAGACATGCTGAGTCTTGCCCCCAGTCACTACTTTGTTCAATTACTCCCACAAAGCTTAGGAGTGCATCCTCACTTTGGAACTTGTCAACATGCGCGACACTTGGTTGGTCCCATTCTATGAGTTCAAGATGGTGGAGGGGAAGGTCAATGAATAGAATGGAAAGTTGGTGTAGGACATAATTGCCTAGGAAGGTTTCATCATCAAAAACCTCATCATAGGCTCTCACAAGTTTCTCTTCTTGGATATCTTTGATGTCAGTGATTTCACCTAGGGACGGACAAGAGGAAAAGATGTTTTCATTGGTGCCCCCATTTGTGTCAGAGCCCATGCCAAGGCCTAGGTGCTTTTCTAGTCAAGTAGGTATAATAGGATCTTTCATTCCTTGCACTTCATAACCAAGGCCACCTCCTTGGTAGTTCCATTTTTCTGTCACCAGTTTGTGAGTTACGGGGTACTTATCTTTGAAGTAATTGAGGTGACTTATATCCTTGGGTGGTTGATCTTTAGAGCCATTGGTTTATGTTTGGTGTCATTTCCTAGCTAGTCAAAGTACCCTTTGAGATAAAAGTAGTAGAACCAAATTGTAGCGCCTTGGTTGTCTCTAGTTCTATCTTGCTTAGATTAGGTCGGAAGCCTTGTGCATGGATCAATTGGCAGTGCTCCAATTGTGAAGGCATCAGATAAACTATACTCACCACAACCTTTGTTGTTTATCTTGACCATGGATAAGGTGGAAGAGAGGATTGTTTCTGGGTCTGAATGGGTTCAAGATGAACTGGCAACAGAGGTGCCAATATTGATCCCGGGATAGTGATTGGAATGTGGAAAGGATGTTTCCAATGCATTGTAGTATGTGAAGGGCTTGGGATCTGCAAAGATGGCGATCTCAGTTCTGTTATATGGGAATTTGACACACTGATGGTAAGTGGAGGGGACAACTTGCATAGAACGAATCCATGGGCATCCAAGGAGGATGTTGAAGGGAAGGTCAAGATCAACAACATGATATAATGTATCCTAGATAACCGAGCCCACTTGAATGGGAAATGATATGGTGCCTTTAGAAGTATGATCCAGATTGTCATATGCCTTTATTGTGATGACATCATTTTTTATATCAACTTCAATGCAACCCAACTATTTTATGAATTTTAGGGTACACGGGTTTAGGGCTGAACAATTATCTATCGTGACCCATTTGATGGAAAAATATTTAACCATGACAGCAATATGGAGTGGGAGATTATGATCAGGTTCTTCTGAGGGCACGTATGTTGGTTTAAAGGAGACCCCACAAGATGTAGACATATGTCCGACAAGGTTCTAGAATTCAATGAGGTTGATGTCACTAGGAACACAGGATTCTTGCAAGGCTTTTTTGAGGATTTCTTGATAAGTGGGTGAAGTGAAAAGGAGATCCAGGATGGAAATTTGGGCTGGAGTATTTCCTAGGTGTTACAAAATGTTGTTATGGGTCCCAATAGATGGGGCAGGATCGGCACCTGCAACTATTATCTTGCCTCTATGAGTGGTGATTGCGCATTGGTTATCAGCACCCTTGACATGGGTGACATTGAAAAAGGACTGGACTTGGAATATGTAGTTGATGAGATTATTGTAGTTGAAAAAGGCATTCGTATAGTATTTTTTCTCGGCATTTTCTCCTTTCTTACCCTTCCCCTGATTAGAGGACTAAGTAGGATTGCCTAGGCCTGTACCTAAAGTGTGTTTAGGGAATGCTTTTTGATAGATTTTAAGACCTGTGTTTGGCGATGGTTGGGCAGGAGAGTCCACTTCAATCTCTTTGTGGTTGATGAGATCATGGATGCAATTTTTTAACATCATTCATTTGAGAGTGGTGTGCAACTTAGAATGGTGGTATTCGCAGTACTCGTTGTCTTTATACGAGGCTGGCTTAGGTGTTAATTCATCAAATGGATACATTTTTGGGTACACAACTTGGTTAGCTTGGACCAGCTTGCAAAAGATGACATATATAGGTTCACCCAAAGGGGTAAATGTACATTGTGGTGCATTCAAAGTGTGAGTTCTTTGTTGTCCATGCGGGACTGATATAGCATTTGTCTGATTTATAGGACCTTGATAGTTGTGTTGATATTAAGTCCCCGGAGGGGGATAGATAGTCGTGCCCTAAGAGCACATTTTTTTTTTGTAAGTCGGTTGGGAATACATGGGATTGGGCTATTGATACATGGGAGGAGGTTGAGGGTACATTGGTGGTGCTTGTTGATAAGTTTGGGTAGGTGCATTAGGATTGGCTACCACAACCTAAACATGTTTGGTGTCAGTGGCTCCATCAGTTACTGCGTTCTTGTTCTTGTTCCAATATAGTGACCGATCATTGTTATGTTTGTTAGGTTTGGATTCCTTGTAGTGCTTGATGGCACCATCTTCTATGAGACCTCATTCAAGATCCATACCTTTGATTTGGATATCTTGATAAGTTTGTATGTAATTCATGCGCATGTGATAGGTGAGCTTAGGAAAGAGGTTGTTAATGAAGATTTTGATAAGATATTTCTCTGGGGGTTGGTAGGACAACCTTGTAGTAAGCCCTTGCCAACAATGAAGATAATCGGCCAGGCTCTCTCCTCCCTTTTGTTTGCAATTGCATAGGTCAAGGAGTGAGAGTTCATTTTTGACGTTATGTGCGTAGTGGGCCACAAATTTTTTAGATAATTCAGCAAAAGTAGAGACTGTGCCATAAGGGATTTCTTAGATCCATTCAAGAGAAGTTCCCCCAAATCTCTTGGGAAATAGTCTCATAAGGAAATTATCGCTATAGGCCACTTCTTGACATGCCATGTAGAATTCTTTCATGTGGCTCATGGGATCTCCCTTCCCCCAATATTTGTCAAATTTGGGTGTCTCAAAGTGCTTGGGGAAGGGTATGGTGGTGATAGATTGATAAAAAAGATAAGGACACACCTCTTCAAACTTGAATTTTTTAGTCTCGGTCCCTGATTTTAGCTCCTTGAGAGCATTCTTCATTTCCTCCCATTCATGGTTGATTTGTGGGGGAGGATTATTAACCGTGATTGCATGGGTTCCTTGAACCTGATAGGGGTCAAATGGAAAATATGGAAGATTTTTTGGGGGATATTGTGGTGTTTGGTATGATGGTTGTTGGTCAACGTACATAGGTTGTTGTGGTGGAAGCTGCGGCTAATGGGAATATTGTAGTGGAGGAGGTGTCGGTGCTTGATAAGGTTGTTGCAACTGCTGGAAGTATGCTTTTATTTTCTGTGGTGTTGGATAGGTGGGATGAGCCTATTGCACACTTGTATGCTATAGAGGATAAGTATTTTGTGGTAGGATGCCCCTAGTGGTTGTAGCAAGGTAATTGGTTTTATTGGGGACACTGAATTGTTGTGGAGGTGGAATGGTTTGTGACGCAACAGAAGATGGCATGGCTTGGTAGTTGGTGGAAGAAGTTTGTTGTTACTGTATGGATTGGATGAAAGGATTAAAAAATTGTTGCAGTGGTTGTGCCATGAAGGGATTTCCCCCCTATGTTTGTGGTTGCGACTGTTGAGCAACTTGGAGGGTGGACTGCATAGATGTAAGGGGGTTGATTTGTTGTTGTTGTGCTTGGGATGTGAATTAGTTGGTAACTTGTTGCTGTGGTTTTTGTTGTTGGGATGGCTACTAGATGGATTGTTTCTGCTGAATGGGTTGTTGCTGCTATTGGATAGGCTTCTATTGCTTCTAGATAGGTTGTTGCTATTGGATTGGTTGTTGTTGTTGCTAGATTGGTATTTGGGGTATGATGAAGAGATTGGTGGATGGTTGTTGCATGGGGGATTTGGGTTGAACAACGTTTGAGGTAGAAATGTTGGCATATGTTGCAATTGTGTCATTGGTGGAGCAGGAAAAGTGGACCCTTGAAGAAATAAGAGTTGGTTATAGGCATTGGTAGGTGGCATGCCTATGGTGAAGAAAGGAAGAATATGTATGGAGACTTGAGTTCTTTGATGCTATGAACTAGCTTTTGTACTTTGAATAGGCTGAGTGGGAATGGGTGGAATGGTGGTTTGTTGAGTTCTGATCAGTGGTGGTGGAAAGTGTGCGACGAATGTTGGGGTTGCTTGTGAAAGAGGAGCGACTATGGTTTGAGGAGGTTCTTGAATAGTGATAGGAGGTAGTGTTTGTGCCGTTGATGTTGCATCAAGAGGCAGGGCTCCCAAGGTAGATGAAGGTGTTGTGTGCATGATGGAGGGTGGAATGGAGGGATGGACTACTTGCTTGATAAGAGTTCCCACCTGTAGGGCTCGTTGAAGTGTGTCACAAACTTCATTTTTGGTGGGAGGATAGCGTTCCCCTAGAAGTTCCATAGGTCATGTGACAAGTGTGGGTATAATCCAAGGTGGGAGTTGAAGTCCTTGTTGTTGAATGTCCAAGAGTACCTGATTGCTGTTGTGTCCACTCATGGAATTTACCATGTGGACATGCGCTGGATGGTTGATAAATGTTTCCATGGTACTCAGGGTGGGAGTCTCATTAGTGTCCACCCAAATGTACTAAATTTTCTCATTGGGCTAAGGTGCATAATTAACCATGGTGTTGGTGTTGTCAATCATGGGATTAGATGAACTAGCAGTAAGATCAGGATCCATGTTCTTCCTCTTCTTAGTGGCTCGTGTGATAGGTGGCATGAAATGACTATCCTATGGGGATATGAGATGCAACATGAAATGCAAGGATATGCCTAGGAAGCTAAGGATCATGATGCTAGGATTAGGGTGCATTTAGGATGATGAATATGCTCTTATGGGTTAAGGATGACTTTGGTGCATGCACAGATTAAGGGTTGCTTTCCCTAATGTAAGATCAAGTGGATATGATTGTCTACCTAAGACAGACTTGTGGTCTTTGGCAGATGAGATTCTCTGTTGATGCAATCCAACCTTTTGATCAAGGTGATGAGGTTGAAAAAGACAAAGGGGATTGTCCTAAATAATGCTTAGTTTAAGGACATTCAAGGATGAGGATTGATTAAGATGTATGTTTTTAGCAACTCAAAAGGGGATGCAATACCAAGTGAGGGATGTGATCAAGGATGCTTTGGATGATGATTAGGATGATGCTAGGCTGATTAGGATTGATTTGATTAATGCAAGATCATGCTAGGATGAGTGTGTGATGTGTTTCTAAAGATGACATCCTAAGGGAGGTCCTAAAATGCAAGCTAAGTGAGCTTAAGAAGAGGAGGAACTTTCATTTGTTGTGGTAAACTGACTAGTCATATTGCTCAAATCCAACAAAAGCAGAGTTTAGATGATATTTGCCCATGAAACAAGTAACCTTGTTGTTGTAGATCACTTTTTCAAATTCTTCCCATTTATGAATCTCCTGTTTGATGGAATCAATGATGTGTTGGTACTTGGTAGCCTCTCGGGTTGTGTTTTTCTTTTCTCTTTGCATGGGTGGTAATGGATTTTTTACCTTCTTATGTTTCTTGGAATTGGTCATGTCCTATAAATAGATTTGATCTTGAATGAGCAAGTGGAGGTTTTGTAAAAGGTCAAATTTTGAAGATTGGAGCTCACGATAAATCTATAAAAGGACATCATTTTGATGATTTGGAAAAATTTTGATCTCATTCTGATTTTCAATAGGTTTGTTCCATGGAAAGAATCAATTTCAACATAGTCAAATCAGAAAATAACAAGCATAAGCCTGAAAATAATCTGACAAGGGACAAAGCAACCTTGACAGATACAAACATGTGAAAAATTTGAATGTTGAGTATTTCATTCATGTTTTGGATTTGTCAATGTTCTTCAAGCACTCCAAGCACAAAATCTACCTAAGGAATTGGCATATCATGAAAATAATTGCTCGTAAGCTTAGGAACACACACAAGAGCTAATCAGAATATGAACGTCACCAAGCACACAATGGCTCTAGTCATGACACCATATTATCTAGTTCCAAACACTCAGGGTGGCATGAATGTATGAGTAATCTTGGGGAAGTTACTATCTTCCTTGCACAAGCATTATCACCTTTCAGGGGTGTTCTGGGTAGCTTCTAAGTCTAGAGTTTTTAGTAAGGTTTTCTATTTTATTGTATCCTCTATGTCCATGCAAGCATGATTCAGGCATATAGCCCCATAGAGCGTCTTGAAAAAAGTGGTCACGCAAACATGATTGAGACCACGAGGCCGCACTTAAGTTAGATGAGAGATGAGTATAAGCTCAAATGCAAACTGACTCCCAAAGGCTTTAACCCCAAGGAGTAAATTTAATTAATGTGAGTTAGAGTGGTGTGGCTTACACCTCGTTCTCATGTGGGTCATTCTTGGGAGATTTTTTCCTCAACTGGCAGGCCCATCTAAAGGATTCAAAGTAAATTGGATTGGCAACAAAAAGGAGTCTAGATTTCTGATTCTCCCACAATGAGAAAAGAGCATAGTCTCCTATCCAGTATCATTTTCTCCACAAGCACACAAGACAAGTTTTGTTCTTTCCCAAAAGATTTAATTATTTAACACAAAGCAAGTGTGTTTAGGTTTTTGATCCTCCCAAAAGGGAAGAGAGCGTAATCCCCTAACACTTGCTTTAGATTAGATAATGAAATCTAGCTAATTATTCTATGCACCTAAAAAATATTAAAAAAAACATGATTGTTTGGTCGATTTTGATTTTGAGGCAACCTGCAAGACAAATGTGAGTAGTTTTGAATTTGTGTCTTTCGCAAGCGGTGCTGCAAAACAACTGATTAGTAGTTTCAGTTCTAGCCTTTGAAAAACATTAAAAAACACAAAAACTACTTAACAATTGTTAGCAAATAATAAAACCAATTTGACAGAGTGTAGACATCGGTTCAGGGCACAGATGCTGGTTCTATGTTTTAGCTTAAGAATGATATAATGTAGGAAAATAGGCTAAAAAACACAAAAAAATAGAAAGTCTATTATACCAGTCGTAGATGCCGATTCTTGAAACATAGACGCTGATCGATGATTTTCCTGCACTTTCATTTGTGCAGACGCTGAAACCTCAATCAATATTTTTGTAGACACTATTGTACCTGCAAGTTCACAAAAACACAACAAAACAACAAACAAAGTTACTTTTTCCTTCTTCTTAGTCTTTAGTTTGATCAAATTTAGCCATTTTGAGAGTTTTTAAAACAATTAAAAGCTAGTGTTCTTTTAAAAAGTGATCAAGATTCATTCCCCTACTAAAATTTTAACATTATAACTACTTGTAAAACTGATTTCTGCTAAAAAATAGAATGCTCAAATATTAAAAACTAGTGGGAAAGACAATGGATCTTGAAAATTTTTTAAGTTATTTTTGCAAATCCTCAAAATAGCAATGCCAGGCGAAGATGCTAGTTTAGTGCGCAGATACTAGTTCAGTGCAAATGCCAAATGATAGTCAGAGAGAAACAACATTTGCACAGACACCTCTGCATAAAACACAAACACTGATCTGCGTTCTTGGCAAAATTTGAAAGAAAGACAAGAAGTTAGAAATTTTAGGGACGTGGGTCTCACCGAGCGTGCCAAAATGTAGTATGGTGAAATCTTCAATTTGTTGGGAGCAAGCTTAAACATGAGAAGTTAGTGGGTTAGCACACATGATTCATGAAATGAACAAAGAAACCAACAAAGACAACATCATAACATCAGATAGAACTAAACAAGTAGATTTACACCCTATTCTACTTATTTGATTTGTTCTTTTATATTAAATATGGGTGTGCTCTCTCAAAACACACAAAATGAAATGGTCTCCAATGTAGATGCAAGATTACAAATAATGAAGGAATTCAAGAACTAGTATAAGGAACTAGTCTCAAATTCTTTACAAGATGATATTCTAAGCTTATGAAGATGATATACTAACTATGCAAGATTGAAGCTACGAAAGATGCAAAGTAACAACTATGATTCATTTTAACCAAATTGAAGCCTAGCATGTGATATATATATTATTCAAACATGAAACTAAGAGCATATGAAAACATGAAATCTAGAGCTATGTTAGCATAATAACAATGCAAATATGAGAGATTAAAAATGAAGAGGAGAAGGTCTCTATTTATAGAGTTTTGGAGGAGAAGAAGAGGGCTTGGATGATGTGGCATCTATGTGGAATCCACATAAGAGCCACATAAGGGACACATAGGCTTGAAAGGATGGCCAATTATGAGTCAAACTTGGCATTAAATGTTGAGTGGCTCAACATTTCCAAGTGGGAGACAAAATTGTAAGAAGAATTTAAGAGGGATGGGGGACCTTTTGGGAGAGAATTTCCCCATGTGGGTGAGCATTCCATTAGCCTTAGAAAGGTTAAGAATCACCCTTTAAGCATGATCAAAGGATAGTTAGGTGGGGAAATATGCTTAGGAAATGAGGTGATGGGAGTAGGGTAGGAATAGGGTAGGCTTAGGGTAGTTCTCTAAGTTGGGTTAATAGGTTCCTAGCTAGGGTTTAGATTATAATTCAAATTAAATTTGAATATATCATAGTTTAGAAGAATTAGGAATATGGAAGATTTAATAAATGTAAATTTATTAAAAAGGGAATTTCATGAGACAAATGTATTTAAATGAAATACACTAGAATAGTATTTAAGCTATTCATAAATACTAGAAAATGAAACTATTTAATTGATTAAATTAAATAGTTAGAGGAATAAGAGGGAAAATAATATTAATATTTTTGGACATCTACACCTACTCAGTAAATTCCACTTCCTCCATGCCAAATTAAGGAACACCATATTTTCCTCATTATTTTCCATGAAACACTAGAGCAACCTCTTTTCACAAAATCCACTACCCCAAAGTTTGGGATAGGCAACACACACACTTTGGACCTAACAAAAAGGTAGCCATTCAAGGTATCTGACTAGGTACATTTATTGCTCACATAAATCTTATATTCTTGGGTCAACATTTGTACACAATATTCATTTAAGGTATAGGTCACAATCGCCATTTCCAATATCTACATTCCATAAGCGGGAACAATCAACATCCAATTTATGTAACTAATACAATATTGGATCATGCATGTTCATCAAAAGTTAATCATCATAGGGAACTTCGGTTCACACATACTAGTTAAAATAAAAAGGGTGGCAGGTGATTCAATCAAAAAGTTGCTAATGCTTTAAAAATATTATAATTGTTAAGGCTTAGAATTACCACCCCAACTCAGGTATTGGGAGTTTATAGGTATCCTATCCTAACATTGAAAACCTTCTCTAGCTATGGGTAGACTATGTTTGAGAAGGAGTCTCCAGATTCTAGGCCGATTCTTGTTGAATTTGGGAATCAAATTTTATACTATATTCTCCTAATTTTGGGAAGGAAAGAGAGAAACTCTAACTAAAATTTCATGAACAAAACTTGAAAAGGTGATACACCAAATAGATTCAAATCTCTCAAAAGCTTCAAACTGACACTCACTTAACACACCCTAATGATCTCTATAATATCACTCACTATCCAATACATAGGCTAATTAGAAGGTCACTATTAGGGTTTAACCACAAATAGCAATCTTACTATCAATAACATGCAGATTTGGCAAAAGGCTTATATTCTGTAATCTAGAATAGGAAATGATACAATCCACTAATCCATGCTACAGATGTATTACACTTGAACCCAGAAAATTGAATAGGATTTGAACAAATGATCACCACAAGATGTATGAAAAATGGGGCAACTATGTTCTTTTCAAAATCTAAATATAGTTACATGAATGAATCTCAAAATAATGGCAAGGAATACAAGCATCCTCTTGCACAAAATTGATATCACAAACATGAACCAACAATGGATACAAAACATAAACAGATAGCTATAGGAACAAGAAGTTCACTAAAAGCTCTTCTCTCTACATTCCTGGATCCCCTAAACATGAAGCCAAGGATCCACTATATAGCCCACATGGCTTAATTTTTTAAAATATTTCCCCCCAAAAATCCATCCACACTATCAAAATACTAAACTATATGACTTAATAAGTGCCCTAAATCAAGCCCCTAAGTTTAGCACCCCTAAAGTTGGTAAATATAATACATCTTTCTATACACTTTACCAAATTTATTACTTAATATTCAAAAAGAACAAACCCGAATACATAACCTCAAAAGACATACAATCCCAACATAACCCAATATCATGGAAAACCTTAACTCCACTAAGTCGATAGCAAAGCTTAACCCTACTCATCCGACACCATACTATGGAAGTTGATGTAACTCCAACTTGATGTTTGATCACAGCTCACCATCGACATGATTACTCCTATTGAGAAGATAGTTTGTTGTATTTTGTGGCACAAAAGGTACCATCATGGCACTATAGAGGGAATGTCGATGCACTAGGAATTGTCATGGCATTTACTCCATCTTTCAGTGGACTTCAAACTCAGGTAAAACATAATGCATAGTATTTATTGGTTTCATTTGTATCTAGGGTTTTCTTCTCTATGGCACCGCCATGTTGATTCTGGAAACCATGATTATTGGCAATGTATCCACTTCCATTCTACGAAGAAGCTTGGGATTCTTGAGCTTTATGGGGGAAAAGAGATTGAGTTTTTCTTTGCCATAACACATGACATCTTCTATTGGTTTCTTCTTCAATACTGCTGGAGTTTTACAATCTTTTATTTTCTCGAACTTAGGATTTAACAATGAGTTAACTCCAGCTTGAGAGATGTTAGAACAACTTGGTCTTTAAAAGTTCCAATACCATGACAAATGGCGTCAAATACATGCTTTAAACTTGGGTTTTTGAAGTTAATGGTTTGAACAACCACTGCAAGTTTAGAATGAACCTAAACTGTGTTTAAGAGGTGTTGAGCTCCCCATGAGATTTGGCTTTGAACTGAGGATATCTCAACCACAACTTCATATTCATCCCCAATTTTGATGGTGTGATATGAATGAAGTTGGAAAAAAATAGTTTGTTGACCGCGGCCACCATTGCTTGTAACTTTAGAAAGCTCGAGCTTCACTCCTCTGCTGGTCTTTTCCCGCAACACTTGGCCTCTCTAGATAATTAATCTTTCACTTTTTTTTACTATAGTTTTAATATGAAATAAAAACACTGTTGAGGGAATGTCGATAACTCTTTTTGCAATAAAAATGGGGTTTCTTTCAGTGCTTTAGACTTGGGGTTTTGAACCCTCCATTGTAGCATGAAACACTACTTGATATTAGGATTTTCTATCACTTCATTGTTCTGTTATCATTTAGTTGTTCTACTATCACTTTAACATGAATACCCACATGGCATTTTGTCGACAATTTGTAAGTAAACTTGCAGATGTGCAAGCTTGTCAATATCTTGATTTGAACTAAGAACACGACTCCCTTCATGACTATTTTTTATGCTTAAAATCATAACACTTAATGCCTTCAACACTGCAGTAAACATAAAACATGTTTCTTTTGTCCAGACCGACACCATTCTTTGTTGTGTCTAAAAAGAAAACATAAGATCTTTCTTTCCAGTATGATTACAAAATTTATAAAAACACAACAACATTCATTTTTACTGATAAAACCATAAGCATAAACAGATACAAATGAAAACACATGTTTAAAAAATTCTGAAAATGTTTATTCCTCTTAGTGCAATAATACATTGTTCCTTTTAAAATGAATATAAGATACTACCCATGGGGTTCGAGCATGGGCTCGTGACTCCCATGGGCCATACTCATAATTGAAACCCTAAAAAATGTATGTCCCATCATCATGAATGTATACCCTGCACTGGTATCATGAATGTACATTATATCTTAATACATTAGTATAAGATGCATTTATTTAAATACCCTGCATACAAATATCTCTTCAAGCTTTTATTGAGGGCATGAAATTGTATTCCTTTGAAGCCATGAGTTACCACAACATCTTTTGAACTCCTTGGATGGATAATCTCTGGTGTTCTATCCATAATGAAACTATCTTCTGTGAATGAAAGCACACAAACATGTTACTGAAACCTTTGTTCTCTATTTTTTTACTTGCAGTTTTTTAGTGATTGTCACTTCTACTATACATCTTTTCTTTGCAAATTTCACTGTTTCAAACAAACAAAACACAGTACCTCATAACATAGAAAATATGATCAATCACTAGGCATGTAGTTTCAACATGGATCTTCAAAATGAACTCTTGTACCTATTTTGCATTTGGTATACCTACTGTAACAACATCTCTTGTTATTTCTCATTTGTATAATAACAGTGAACCTCTTATTCTTCCAATTCTACAATTTTTCTAGTTTATTAAAGATATTTCTTTGCTCATGTGTCTCCTATAGCATCACTTGTATCATTTCATGTATTTGCATCTTTTCTCCCTTATGCATATGAGCAGTAACCTCCTGAGATGTAAACAATCTTTCTTGCATGTAATGGCTTATGTGAAGTTTGAGCATGGGCTCATGAAATCCACTTTATTTCCTTTTTGCTTCCTACATTCAGTTACACATCCACCTATTTGCACACATATCACCAATCAATCTATTAAGTCAGCAGATAAAATGAATCAATTAATGTTTGTGGGTGAGTGTCATCTAGGATGACACTCATTTATGAATATCGGTTGATTTATTTATGTTTGTTGAATTAACAGGTTGATGAAATTCTGAAAAAGGTTTCTCAGATAGGAATACTAAATTCCTTTCATTTAGATATCTTATTATAAAGACAAGAACAATATGCATCAAAGTGACTATAAATAGAAAAAGGTTTCATGTTTAGAACAAGTCCCTTTAATACTATGTTTTAGATATTGTGGATGTATGTTTTCTTGTTACATTGATTTCATCAGATTGATATGCAATATTAGAAGAATTGATTGCATGAAGTTTGTGTTCCATGTATTTCTTAGATCCAACTAGATCTAACACCCCTTTTTCTCTCATGATGCATGTTGAACCCTAAAATACCTAAATGAAGATGAAGACATGGACTTTGGAGACCTAGGACCTGACAGACAATCAACAAGAAACCCAACCACAAGGCAATGCATGGGACCCCTACTCCATACTTCTATCATACTTTCTATTCTGCAATGTACTATTTACTTGAAATGAAAAGAAATATGAAAAGACACTTGTATATTACATTTAGTTTGAATGCACAATGTAATTGATCAATTATAAATTTGAAATTCTAGAATGTGATCAATTCTTAGAGCACAAATGATAACTTTTGACAATGAATGTAATGATAAAATGTTAATTAATAATATGTGAAGGATAGTATTAATTGGATTCTTCTAAAAATGCAATTTTTTCCTATTTGTGGTTATTTTGATGGATGATGTAAATTAGGGTAACAATTTTGGTGACTTCTGCTGGATGTCTAGCTGCTAGACATGACCTTAGACCTTATCCTAGGGAAACAGAGTTATAAAACTAGAACCATGGATGCAACTTTTATTGAAATGAAAATGCATCTAATCTAGACTCGTGCAACCTAAAGACCCAGTGCTTGGACAACACTTATTGAAATGAAAACCTAAACTAAACCTAACCCTAAAAGCAAAGCTTGAGGTGAATTTCATTAAATAGAATTTGTAGAACTTCTCCATTAGTTGTGATCAAATGATAAGCATTATTTTCCTTATAGGCTGTGACAAAAAAAGGCCCTGACCAGAAATGGTCAAAATTATCATGCTTCCCTAGCCTGCTCTTGAGTACATCCCACTTAAGCACTAGATCACCTTCCTTGAAATCTCTGGATGTATTTCTCTTATCAAAATCCCTATTGGTCTCTGCTTTCTTTGATTCCATAGTATCTAATGCCCTCTTCTTTTCTTCCTCCAATTACAAAAACTCAGCATATCTTAGTTTAAGGGGATCCTCCTCTTCAAACAGTAACATTTGATCAGCAAGCTATAAAGCTAGAAATTCTATAGAAATAGGCAATCTAGCCTCTTTACCATAAACTAGGACATAAGGTGGATTCCCAATAACCTTCTTAGGTGTAATTCTGTCCAGCCACAAAGCTACCTTCAATTTAGAGTGCCAATCCCTTTTGTTATCTTGTAAATTCTTTTTGATGATCCTAATCAGGTTCTTATTGGTAGATTTTGCAAGACCATTACCCTATGGATAGTAATTAGAAGAAGTATTTAAATAAATACCATTCTTGACAGCCCATTCTATTATAGATGATCCAACAAAATCTAATGCATTATCTGATACTATTGACCAAGGAACTCCAAACCTTGTTATAATATCATCATAGAAATTTAGAACAACATTTCCAAAAGATTCCTTTAATGCAATGGCCTTATTCCACCTAGTAAAATAATCTGTGGCAGTCAAGATCCATTTATGCCCTACATTAGAATTAGGGTTTATTGGACCTATAAATTCCACTCCCTACTTATTGAATGGCTTATCCACAATGACTGGCCTTAATGGGAATGTTGTCAACCTTTGTTTTCCTGCAAACATAGCACAATTTTGGCATCTTCTTGCCCATGAATGAGCATATTTGAATAAATCTAGCCAATAATAGCCATCTCTTAGAATTTTCCATGCTATAGTTTTGGGGCTAAAATGCCCTCCGTAAGATCCATCATGGAATTTAGATAGAATCTTTCTTTGATCCATATAATCTGTGCATTTGAGAAGCATAATAGAAAAATCCTTCCTATAAAGAGTATCATCAATTAGAACATAAGGAATAGATTGTAATCTAAAATACCTTCTCTTGGCTCTGTCAAGATTCATTGGACAATGACCAGTATGCATAAATCTAGTCATATCTGATAACTAGGATGTTGAATCATTAATTAGTACAAAATTACCTTGGGGCAAGACAACCTCTTCAGTGGATTTAACTTGATCTTCTCCTTCTTCCATCTGAGCACATAAGCCTTTGCCTCTAACCAGCATGGTCACATGGATTTGCACATCATACTCCATGACCTTAGTTATCCACCCTCCCCTTTCTTCACTGACATCCTTATTCAATAGAAATTCTTTATTGCTAGGGTGTGCAATCATTAGATGTATTATGTTCCTAGCAACCAGATGCTTAAACTTTTTCAAGGCTTTTATAATAGCTAGTACATGTTTTTCTACAAATTTGTATCTTTTCTCATAATCATTCATACCTTTGCTAAAAACGGCTACTGGTTGCTCCTGTCCTTCCTCATTCTTTTGCACCAGCATTGTAGAAATAGTGTCAATACCACCATAAGCATACAAAAAAAATCCTTAGAGAAATCAGGATTATTTAAAGTAGGGGCTGAAGACAAAGCCTATTTAATCTACTCAAAACTCTTCTTTCCTTCAACAGTCCAGCTAAAAGGTACATCTTTTTTTAACATATCAGTCAAAGGTTTCAACAAATTTGCAATATTAGGAATAAAATGTCTAACAAAATTTATTCTTCCAATGAAAATCTGCAATCCTTTCTTATGTTTTGGCAATGATAGTTCTAGAATTGTATAAATCCTTTCAAGATCAATTGATGTCCCTTCTTTAGACACTTGGTATCCTAAAAGTTTACCTTCATGTACTGCAAAAATAGATTTTTGGGGGTTTAGGGAGATTCCAAACTCCCTACATCTTTGTAAGACTTGTCTCAAATGGATTATGTGCTAGTTTGCAACCTTGTTGTAAATTGTGACATCATCAAGGTATACTAGAACAAATTTATACATCAAATTCCTAAAGGCCATGTCCATTGCCTTCTAAAATGTAGCCCCTATAGTTGATAATCCAAATGACATTCTCCTATAGGCCATTGTACCCCATTTAGTAGTGAAGGTAGTTTTGAACTAATCTTCATCTCTTACTAATACCTGATTATAGCCAGAATAACCATCAAGAAGAGAGAATCTCTCAGAACTGGATACATATTGCAAGATCTTTTCCATAGAAGGAAGAGGGTGCCTATCTTTTAGACATGCCCTATTGAGGTCCCTAAAATCTACACAAAGTCTTATCTCTCCATTCTTCTTTCTCACAGGAACAAGATTTGAAACCCAAGATGTATGCTTGATAGGGAATATTATGCCACCATTCAGAAGTTTATTCAGTTCTTTCAGCATTAAAGGTTCTAGCTTAGGATTGATAGGCCTTTTCCTTTGTCTAATGGGCTTAGCATTTGGTTCTAATTCTATGGTATGCTGAGTTAAATGAGGATCAAATCCTTTTAAGTCAGTATAATCCCATGCAAATACATCATTGTATTCCCTAAATAACTCAATAAGTATTTTCTTTTCCTCAGGGGAATTAATGTTACCAACCTTCAAGCACTTGTCTCTAAATATCTCCACCTCTTCATAGTGATATTCTTTTATCAGCAGGTTGGTTTTATTCTTTCTGAATTGACCATCAGAGTTGAAAGCTGACTCTAAGCTGAATAATCCCCTTGGAAGCTTATTAGTCTTCAACTGAATGATCTAATTTTCCATTTTTTGATTGGACTGCTCATTTTTAGGAGCTAAAAAGTCTTCTATTTCAAACATAAATCTCAAAATATGTTCACCAGTATTAAACACCTACCAATTAATATTATTCTCTGGGATAGATGGCCTTACAACAATTTTGACATGTGAATGATCTGAGATCTATCCTTTATTTTCAGAAATTGAAACATGAGCACCAATACCAGCCAACCTATCAACATGCATGTTTTTCCTTCTAGGTATGGAAATAAGGTTAAATGCATCAAAATAATCCAAAATATCAGAAACTCTAGATTTATATAGCTTCAAGAGATCATTTTTTACAACATTAATACCTCTCACCTGTCTTACTATCAACTCACTATCCCCAAATTCCCTTAAGCATTTGATTCCTCTTTTCCTAGCCCATTCCAAGCCTTGAATAAGACTTTCATACTCTACTATATTGTTAGAACATGGAAAGGATAATGTGAGGCCTCACCCCGACCCATCACAGTCTTACTGCTCGATTTCACTTGATACTTTATGTGTTGATACATTGATACACTTTTTGATTATCCTGACAGAGACTCGAGATACTATGTTATGATG
>MU224024.1:0-21176 GCA_018584345.1 Thuja plicata | reverse complement strand
ACTACCATAAGAATGATGGTGTACTCTCAACAATCAAGGAAGATAAATTTCAACACAGATTTCTTTCCTTTTACAAGGACATATTTCCAGGAATAGATGGTTTTCTTGCTTTGTTCTATCAAAAATTTTAAGATGTAAAAATAGAAAATACATTCCTCTCTAGCCATTAACTACTCCTTACATATCTCTAATGGCACATCTTCAAGTTTGAATCCATCTCTATATTCCTCCATTACAAAGCACAAAAAACTAGGAAGATTTTCTCAGGTTTCCCTTGTTGATAATGAGCTACAATCTCATAACAAGCCGTTCTGAGGTTCCAGATCACCAATTCAGTCAACCATTAGTTGATAATGAGATAAAATCTCATAACAAGCTATTATAAGATTCTAGATCACCGAATCAGTCAACTATTTGCTGATAATAAATTATAATCTCATAACAAGCTATTGTGAGCTTCCAGATCGCTGAATTAGTCAACCATTTGTTGATAATGATCTATAATCTCATAACAAGTAGTTGTGAGCATCCAGATCACTAAATTGGTCAACCATTTGCTGATAATGAAGTATAATATCATAAAAAGTTGTTCTAAAATTCCAGATTGCCGAATTTGTCAACCATTTGCTGATAATGAGCTACAATCTCATAACAAGTCATTCTGAGGTTCTAGATCACTGAATCGGTCAACTCTTTGCTGATAATGAGCGAAAATCTAATAACAAGTCATTCTGAGGCTCTAGATCATTGAATTGGTCAACTATTTGCTGATAATAAGCTACATTTTCATAACAACTCATTCTAAATTTCTAGATCACTGAATCAGTAAATCGTTTGCTGATAATGAACTACAATCTCGTAACAAGTCATTCTAAGGTTTGAGATTGTCAAATCAGTCAACCATTTGCTGATAATGAGCTAGAATCTCATAACAAGCCATTGTGAACTTCTAGATCACCGAATCAGTCAACCGTTTGCTGACAATGAGCTATAATCTCATAACAAGTCATTCTAAGATTCTAGATCATCGAATTGGTCAATTTTTTGTTGATAATGAGGTACCATCTCATAACAAGTCATTCTGAGGTTCCACATCACCGAATCAGTCAACCATTTGATGATAACGAGCTACAATCTTATTACAAGTTATTCTGAGGTTCTAGATTGGTGAATCAGTAAATAGTTTGTTGATAATGAGCTACAATCTCATAAAAAGTTGTTTTGAGGTTCCAAATCTTTGAATCGGTCAACCTTTTGCTAATAAATGAGCTAGAATCTTGTAACAAGTTGTTGTGACTTCTAAATCACCGAATTGGTCAACAACTTGCTGATAATGAGCTGCAATCTCATAACAAGCCGTTCTAAGGTTCTAAATCACTGATTCATTCAACCATTTGCTGATAATGATATACAATCTCATAACAAGCCATTCTAAGATTCTAGATCACCAAATCAGTCAACTGTTTGTTGATAATGAGCTATAATCTCATAACAAGCCTTTGTGAGCTTCCAGATTGCTGAATTGGTCAATCATTTGCTGTTAATGAGCTATAATCTCACAACAAGTAGTTGTGAGCATTCAGATCACTAAATTTGTCAAATGTTTGCTGATAATGAGCTACAATCTCATAAAAAGTCATTCTGAGGTTCTAGATCACTGAATTGGTCAACTGTTTGCTGATAATGAGCTACAATCTCATAACAAGCTATTCTGAGATTCTAGATCACTGAATCGGTCAAGCATTTGCTGATAATGAGCTTCAATATCATAACAAGTCATTTTCAGGTTCTAGATCACTGAATCAGTCAACTCTTTGCTGATAATGAGCTATAATCTCATAACAAGCTATTCTAAGGTTCTAGATTGCTGAATCGGTCAACCATTAGCTAATAATGAGCTATAATCTCATAACAAGTCATTTTGAAGTTCTAGATCGCTGAATCAGTCAACCGTTTGCTGATAATGAGCTACAATCTCGTAACAAGCCATTCTGAGGTTTGAGATCATCGAATCGGTCAACCATTTGCTGATAATGAGCTACAATCTCATAACAAGCTATTCAGAGCTTCCAAATTTCCAAATCGGTCAATCATTTGTTGACAATGAGCTGTAATCTCATAACAAGTCATTCTTAGATTCTAGATCATCGAATCAGTCAACCGTTTGCTGATAATGGGCTACCATCTCATAACAAGTCATTCTGAGGTTCCACATCACCAAATCGGTCAACCATTTGCTGATAATGAGCTACAATCTTATAACAAGTCATTCTGAGGTTCTAGATCAGCAAATTGTTAAACCATTTGTTGACAATGAACTACAATCTCATAACAAGCTGTTCTAAGGTTCCAGATCTTTGAATCGGTCAATTGTTTGTTGATAATGAGCTAGAATCTCATAACAAGCCATTGTGAGCTTCCAAATCACCAAATTTGTCAACTGCTTGTTGATAATGATCTATGATCTAATAATAAGCCATTCTAAGGTTCTAGATCACTGAGTTGGTCAAACATTTGCTAATAATGAGCTACAATCTCATAACAAGCCATTCTGAGATTCTAGATCATCGAATCGGTCCACCATTTGCTGATAATGAGCTACAATCTTATAACAAGCTGTTGTGAGCTTCCATATTGCTAAATCGGTCAACCGTTTGTTGACAGTGAGCTATAATCTCATAACAAGCCATTGTAAGCTTCTAGATCACTGAATCGGTCAACCGTTTGCTGACAATGAGTTGTAATCTCATAACAAGTCATTCTGAGATTTCACATCGCTAAATCGGTCAACGATTTGCTGATAATATCCTACAATCTTATAACAAGTCATTCTGAGGTTCTAGATCAGTTAATCAGTCATTTGTTTGTTGATAATGAGCTAAAATCTCATAACAAGCCATTCTATGGTTCTTGATCTTTGAATTGGTCAACTGTTTGGTGATAATGAGTTAGAATCTCATAACAAGCTGTTGTGAGCTTCTAGATCATCAAATTGGTCAACCACTAGCTGATAATGAGCTACAATATCATAACAAGCCATTTTGAGATTCTAGATAATTGAATCGGTCAACCATTTGTTGATAAGGAGCTATAATCTCATAACAAGCCGTTGTGAGCTTCCATATCACTGAATCGGTGAACCATTTGTAGATAATGAGCTATAATCTTATAACAATCAGTTGTGAGCATCTAGATCATCGAATTGGTCAACATTTGTTGATAATGAGCTGCAATCTCATAGCAAGTCATTCTAAGTTTCTAGATAGCCGAATTGGTCAACCATTTGTTGATAATGAGCTACAATCTCATAACAAGCTATTATGAGATTCTAGATTGCTGAATCGGTCAACTATTTGCTGATAATGAGCTACAATCTCATAAAAAGTCATTATGAGGTTCTAGATCATTGAATCAGTCAACTCTTTGCTGATAATGAGCTACAATATTATACCAATCCGTTCTAAGGTTTTAGATTGCTGAATCGGTCGACCGTTTGCTGATAATGAGCTACAATCTCATAAAAAGTCATCCTAAATTTCTAGATCACCAAATTGGTTAACGGTTTGTTGATAATGAGCTACAATCTTGTAACAAGTCATTCTGAGGTTTGAGATCGTCGAATCAGTCAACTATTTGTTGATAATGAGCTAGAATCTCATAGCAAGCCATTGTGAGCTTCCATATTGCCGAATCGGTCAATTGCTTGCTGATAATGAGCTATAATCTTATAACAAGTCATTCTAACCTTCCAAATCATCAAATCAGTCAACCATTTGCTGATAATGAGCTATAATTTTATAACAAGCTATTTTGAGGTTCTAGATTAATGAATCGGTCAACCGTTTGTTGATAATGAGCTACAATCTTAAAACAAGCCATTCTAAGGTTCTAATTCATCAAATTTGTCAATCATTTGCTGATAATGAGCTACAATCTCATAACAAGCTATTTTGAGGTTCCAGATCATCAAATCAGTCAACCATTTGCTAATAATGAGCTAGAATCTCATAACAAGCCATTATGAGCTTCCAAATCATAGAATCATCAAATCAGTCAACCATTTGCTAATAATGAGCTATAATCTCATAACAAGGCATTATGAGCTTCCAAATCATAGAATCGTCAAATCAGTCAACCATTTGCTAATAATGAGCTATAATCTCATAACAAGTAGTTGTGAGCGTCCAAATCACCAAATTGGTCAACCATTTTCTGATAATGAGCTACAATCTTATAATAAGCTATTTTGAGATTCTAGATCACTGAATCAGTCAACTATTTGCTAATAATGAGCTACAATCTTGTAACAAGCCGTTATGAGGTTTGAGATTGTCTAATCGGTCAACTGTTTGCTGATAATGAGCTAGAATCTCATAACAAGCCATTCTAAAGTTCTAGATTGCCAAATCGGTCAACCGTTTACTGATAATGAGCTACAATATCATAACAAGTTGTTCTAAGGTTTGAGATTGTCCAATCAATCAACCATTTGGTGATAATGAGCTAGAATCTCATACCAAGCCATTGTGAGCTTCCATATCACCGAATTGGTCAACCATTTGCTGACAATGAGCTGTAATATCATAACAAGTCATTCTGAGACTATAGATCACTGAATCGATCAATGATTTGCTGATAATGAGCTACTATCTCATAACAAGTCATTCTGACATCCCACATCACCAAATCGGTCAATTGTTTGCTGATAATGAGCTACAATCTAATAACAAGCCATTTTGAGGTTCCAAATTGGTGAATCGGTCAATCATTTGTTGATAATGAGCTACAATCTCATAACAAGCCATTCTAAGGTTCTAGATCTTTGAATCGGTCAACCATTTGCTAATATTGAGCTACAATCTCATAATAAGCCATTCTAAGGTTCCAGATCATCAAATTGGTCAACCGCTTGCTGATAATGAGCTAGAATCTCATAAAAATCTGTTGTGAGCTTTCAGATCACTGAGTTGGTCATCCCCTTTCTGATAATGAGCTGCAATCTCATAACAAGCCATTCTGAGCTTCCAGATCACTGATTCGGTCAACTATTTGCTGAAAATGAGCTACAATCTTATAACAAGTGGTACCAAGGTTCCAGATCACCAAATTTGTCAACTGTTTGCTAATAATGAGCTACAATCTCAAAACAAGCTGTGATGAGGTTCTAGATCACTGAATTGGTCAACCATTTACTAATAATGAGCTACAATCTCATAACAAGTCGTTATGAGGTTCTAGATTACCGAATCAGTCAACTCTTTACTGATAATGAGCTACAATCTCATAACAAGTCATTCTAAGGTTCTAGATCAATGAATCGGTCAACTATTTGCTGATAATGAACTACAATCTCATAATAAGTTGTTCTAAAGTTCTAAATTATCAAATCAGTCAACCATTTGCTGATAATGATTTACAATCTCATAACAAGTCGTTCTGAGGTTTGAGATCATCAAATCGGTCAACCATTTGCTGATAATGAGATGAATCTCATAACAAGCCATTGTGATCTTCTAGATCACCAAATCAATCAACCATTTACTGACAATGACCTATAATCTCATAAAAATTCATTTTGAGATTCTAGATCACCGAATCGATCAACCGTTTACTGAAAATGAGCTACCATCTCATAACAAGTCATTATGACATTCCACATCACCAAATCAGTCAACCCTTTGCTAATAATGAGCTAAAATCTTATAAAAAGTCATTCTGAGGTTCCAGATCGGTGAATTGGTCAACCATTTGTTGATAATGAGCTACAATCTCATAACAAGTTGTTCTAAGGTTCAAGATTGCTGAATTGGCCGACCGTTTGCTAATAATGAACTACAATCTCATAACAAGCCATTTTGAGGTCCCAGATCATCAAATCGGTCAACTGTTTGCTGATAATGAGCTACAATATCATAAAAAGCCATTATAAGGTTTGAGATCATTGAATCAATCAACCATTTGCTGATAATGAGCTATAATTTCATAAGAAGCTATTATGAACTTCCAGATCACCAAATCGGTCAACCATTTGCTAACAGTGAGCTGTAATATCATAACAAGTCATTATGAGATTCTAGATCGCTGAATCTGTCAACCGTTTGCTGCTAATAAGATACCATCTCATAACAAATCATTTTGACATTTCACATCACCGAATCGGTCAACCGTTTGCTGATAATGAGCTTACAATCTTATATCAAGTCATTCTGAGGTTCCAGATCGACGAATCAATATACCATTTGTTGATAATGAGCTACAATCTCATAAAAAGCTATTCTAAGGTTTTAGATCACCGAATTGGTCAACCATTTACTGATAATGATCTACAATCTCATAACAAGCCATTCTAAGGTTCTAGATCATCGAATCGGTCAACCGCTTGCTGATATTAATCTAGAATCTCATAACAAGCCATTGTGAGCTTCCAGATCACTGAATGGGTCAACCACTTGTTGATAATGAGCTGAAATATCATAACAAGCCATTCTAAGGTTCTAGATCACCGAGATGGTCAACCATTTGCTAATAATAAGCTATAATCTCATAACAAGCCATTCCCAGATTCCAGATCACTGAATCGGTCATCCGTTTGCTGATAATGAGCTATAATATCATAACAAGCCATTATGAGCTTCTAGATCATCGAATCGGTTAACCATTTGCTAATAATGAGCTATAATCTCATAACAAGTAGTTGTGAGTATCCAAATCACCAATTGGTCAAAATATTGCTAATAATGAGTTGCAATCTCATAACAAGTCATTTTGAGGTTCTAGATCACTGAATTGGTCAACCATTTGCTGATAATGAGCTACAATCTCATAACAAGCTATTATGAGATTCTTGATCACCGAATTGGTCAACTGTTTGTTGATAATGAGCTATAATCTCATAACAAGTCATTCTAAGGTTTTAAATCATTGAATCAGTCAACTCTTTGCTGATAATGAGCTACAATCTCATAACAAGCCATTCTAAGGTTCTAGATCGCTGAATCAGTCAACTATTTGCCGATAATAAGCTACAATCTCATAACAATCCATTCTAAAGTTCTAGATCATCAAATTGGTCAACCGTTTTCTAATAATGAGCTACAATCTCATAACAAGCCATTCTAAGGTTCAAGATCATCGAATCGGTCAACCTTTTGATGATAATGAGCTGAATCTTATAACAAGCTATTGTGAGCTTCCAAATTGCCGAATTGGTCAACTGTTTGTTGACAATGAGCTTAAATCTCATAACAAGTCATTCTGAGATTCTAGATCGCCAATCCAGTCAACTGTTTGCTGATAATGAGCTACCGTCTCATAACAAGTAGTTATGACATTCTACATTGCCGAATCGGTCAACTGTTTGCTGATAATGAGCTACAATCTTATAACAAGCCATTCTGAGGTTCTAGATTGGTGAATCAATCAACCGTTTATTGAAATTGAGCTACAATCTCATAACAAGCCATTTTAAGATTCTATATTGCCAAATTGGTCAATTGTTTGCTGATAATGAGCTATAATCTCATAACAAGTAGTTATATGCGTCCAGATCATTGAATTGATCAACTATTTGTTGATAATGAGCTAGAACCTCATAACATGCCTTTGTGAGCTTCAAGATCATCAAATTGGTCAACCACTTGCTGATAATGAGCTACAATCTCATAACATGCCATTGTGAGGTTCCAGAACACTGAGTCGGTCAACCATTTGCTGATAATGAGCTATAATCTCATAACAAGCCATTTTGAGATTTCATATCACTAAATCGGTCAATTATATGCTGATAATGATCTATAATCTCATAACAAGCCGTTGTGAGCTTCGAGATCACCGAATCGGTCAACCATTTGCTGATAATGAGCTATAATCTCATAATAAAAAATTGTGAGCATCTAGATCACCGAATTGCTCAACCGTTTGCTGATAATGAGCTACAATCTCATACCAAGTTATTATGAGGTTCTAGATTGCCAAATCGGTCAACTGTTTCCTGATAATGAGCTACAATCTCATAATAAGCTGTTTTAAGATTCAAGATTGTCAAACCGGTCAACCATTTGCTGATAATAAGCTACAATCTCATAACAAGTCATTCTAAGGTTCTAGATAACTGAATCAGTCAACTCTTTATTGATAATGCGGTACAATCTCATAACAAGCTGTTCTAAGGTTCTAGATCAATGAATCGGTCAATCGTTTGCTAATAATGAGCTATAATCTCATAACAAATAGTTTTGAAGTTCTAGATCACTAAATCGGTTAACCATTTGCTGATAATGAGCTACAATCTTTTAACAAGCCATTCTGAGGTTTGAGATCATCGAATCAGTCAACTATTTGTTGATAATAAGCTAGAATCTCATAACAAGCCATTGTGAGCTTCTAGATCACTGAACTGGTCAACCGTTAGCTGACAATGAGCTGTAATATCATAACAAGTCATTCTGAGATTCTAGATCGCTGAATCGGTCAACCATTTGTTGATAATGAGCTACAATCTTGTAACAAGCTATTCTAAGGTTTGAGATCATTGAATCAGTCAACTGTTTGCTGATAATGAGCTAGAGTCTCATAACAAGCCATTGTGAGCTTCCCGATCGCCGAGTTGATCATCCATTTGCTGATAATGAGCTATAATCTCATAACAAGTCATTTTGAGATACTAGATCGCAGAATCGGTCAACTATTTGTTGATAATGAGCTACCATCTCATAGGAAGTCATTCTAATATTCCACATCTTTGAATTGGTCAACCATTTTCTGATAATGAGCTACAATCCTATAACAAGCCGTTCTGAGGTTCTAGATCGGCGAATCGGTCAACCGTTTGTTGATAATGAGCTACAATCTCATAACAAGCCATTCTATGATTCTAGATCACCGAATCAGTCCACCTTTTGCTGATAATGAGCTACAATCTCATATCAAGTCGTTCTGAGGTTCCAGATTATCGAATTGGTCAACAGTTTGCTGATAATGAGCTAGAATCTCATAACAAGCCATTGTGAGCTTCCAGATCACTAAATTTGTCAACCGATTGCTGATAATGAGCTACAATTTTATAACAAGCTATTCTGAGGTTCCAAATCATCGATTCAGTCAACCATTTGCTTATAATGAGCTACAATCTAATAACAAGCCATTTTGAGATTCTAGATCACCGAATCGGTCAACCATTTGCTGATAATGAGCTATAATCTCATAACAAGCCATTGCGAGTTTCCAGATTGTCGAATCAGTCAACCGTTTGCTGATAATGAGATATAATCTCATAACAAGCTATTGTGAGCATCTAGATCACTGAATTGGTCAACTGTTTGCTGATAATGAGCTACAATCTTATAACAAGTCATTCTGAGGTTGTAGATCACTGAATCAGTCAACTGTTTGCTGATAATGAGCTACAATCTCATAACAAGTTTTTCTGAGATTCCAGATCACTAAATTGGTCAACTATTTACTAATAATGAGCTACAATCTCATAACAAGTTATTCTGAGGTTCTAGATCACTGAATCAGTCATCTCTTTATTGATAATTATTGAAGTTGATGAAAAATATCAACCCTATAGCTCCCAAGAATCACCTTCATGCAAACACCTGTCACAGAAACAGAGAAAACATCCTCAATTGATTCAATAATAATAGAATAGAATTACAAAAGAAAATTTTAATTAAAAAGTGATCAATCCTTATAAAGGAGATCAAACCCCAAATATGGGTGAAGAAACCAAGGCTGGGTGAAGAAACCAAGATTGCATGAATAATTAATAAAAGAATCAATTATTGCATGCCTAAAGTGTAGCTTAAGTGAAATAGAGATAAAAAGTGAAAGGTGACTTAATAATTAAATCAATAATGATTTAATTAATAAGTGAAAATACCTTTTTAACTCTAACACCCCCTTTAAGATAAACTTAGGGAGAAGCTAAAAACCCTGAAACAACTACTGAAAGCAGAAAATGGGTCTCGACAACAAGACCTGATGAGGTACCCAAGTACAAAAATATCTGTACAGAGGAGAAAAGGAGAAAACCCAATGGGAAAAACCCCTCTCCAAAAAGAGATGAAGTCTAGTGAAGGACTAAAGAAGCCTCCAAACTAGAGAATGTCCCAGAAAATAGGAAGTCAAAAAATAGAGTCTAAAGGAGCAAGATATAGCTCCCAAAGTGCAAAATAGAATAATGCCTTTGACTACCAAAATGCTAAAAGATGGAAAAATCAGAAAATTTAACCTCTAGAAAAGTGTCTGGCTCAGAAAGAGCTTTTCGACGATATAAAGAAGTCAAAAGTTAGCCTCCGTTTTCTCTAGATAGAGCAAAACAACCGCAGGCTGTTCATTATGAAAAAAACAAGTAGTATGATGGTTATATGGTTGTCAAATTTAACCTCACTGTTAGACCTACGACTGCTGACATCAGCGACATAAAAATTGAGGCAACACAGAAATCGAGGCATCACAAAAATTAAGGTGGAACATAAATCAAGGTGACATAGAAATCGAGGTAGAATGAAAATCAAGACATCATGAAAATTGAGGTGGCACAAAAATCAAGGTGGATTTTTGTCTCATAAAGCGTGTCAAGGATTGTGCATGCAAAAAATAGTGCCCAGATTTGAACTATGTCCAAATAGGATGTGCCTTATATGAAAATTGGGTTTCTTCAGCCTTTTGGACACAACCCAAATGCCGGTTTTTGCCCAAAGTGCTCTAAAAAATAAATCCTCCCTAAATCTATAAAAATCTGAGACAAAAAACCTATCTAAAACACAGATTTAAAGAACGAGGCCAAATCTCTCATGAAGATAACAGGGGCATGAAAGGGAAAAGCTCTGATACCATATTGGAGTTGATGAAAAATATCAACCCTACAGCTCCCCAAAATCACCTTCATACAAACACCTGTCACAAAAAGAAAGAAAGAAAAGTTGTGGAGGCCAGAAACAACACATTTGTGAAAGAGAAAACATCCTCAATTGATTCAATAATAATAGAATGGAATTACAAAAGAAATTTTTAATTACAAAGTGATCAATCTTTATAATGGAGATCAAAACCCAAAGATGGGTGAAGAAATCAAGGTTGGGTGAAGAAACCAAGGTTGCATGAATAATTAATAAAAGAATCAATTATTACATGCCTAAAGTTTAGCTTAAGTAAAATAGAGATAAAAAGTGAAAGGTGACTTAATAACTAAATCAATAATAATTTAATTAATAAGTGAAAATACCTTTTTAACTCTAACAATAATGAGCTACAATCTCATAACAAGTCATTCTAAGGTTCTAGATTGCTGAATCGATCAACCGTTTGCTGATAATGAACAACAATCTCATAACAAGCCATTCTGAAGTTCTAGATGGCCGAATCGGTCAACAGTTTGCTGATAATGAGCTACAACCTTGTAACAAGTCATTCTGAGGTTTGAGATCATTGAATCCGTCAACCATTTGCTGATAATGAGCTAGAATCTCAAAACAAGCCATTGTGAGCTTCCAGATCGCTAAATCGGTCAACCGTTTGCTAACAATGATCTGTAATCTCATAACAAGTCATTCTAAGATTCTAGATTATCAAATTGGTCAACCATTTGCTGATAATGAGCTACCATCTCATAACAAGTCATTTTGAGGTTCCACATCGCCGAATCGGTCAACCGTTTGCTAATAATGAGTTACAATCTTATAACAAGTCATTCTAAGGTTCCAGATCGGTGAATCAGTCAACCATTTGTTAATAATGAGCTACAATCTCATAACAAGTCATTCTCAGGTTCTAGATTGCTGAATCAGTCAACCATTTGCTGATAATGAGCTACAATCTCATAACAAGTCATTCTAAGGTTCTAAATCATCGAATCAGTCAACCCTTTGTTGATAATGAGATAAAATCTTATAACAAGCCGTTGTGAGCTTCTAGATCACTGAATTGGTCAACCACTTGCTGATAATGAGCTACAATCTCATAACAAGATATTCTGATATTCTAAATTGTCGAATCGGTCAACTCTTTGCTGATAATGAGCTACAAACTCATAACAAGTCATTTTGAGGTTCTAGATCACCAAATTGGTCAACTCTTTGTTGATAATGATCTACAATCTCATAACAAGTCATTCTAAGGCTCTAAATTGTTGAATCGATCAACTATTTGCTGATAATGAGCTACAATCTCATAACAAGTCATTGTGAAGTTCTAGATTGTCGAATCGGTCAACCGTTTGCTGATAATGAACTAAAATCTTGTAACAAGTTGTTCTAAGGTTTAAGATCATCGAATCGGTCAACCATTTGCTCATAATGAGCTAGAATCTCATAACAAGCCATTGTGAGTTTCCAAATTGCTGAATCGGTCAACCATTTGTTGACAATGAGTTGTAATCTCATAACAAGTCATTATGAGATTCTAGATCACCAAATTGGTCAACCATTTGCTGATAATGAGCTACCATCTCATAACAAGTTATTTTGAGGTTCCACATCGCTGAATCGGTCAACCGTTTGCTGATAATGAGCTACAATCTTATAAATATTTATTCTGAGGTTCTAGATCAGCGAATCAGTCAACCATTTATTGATAATGAGCTACAATCTCATAACAAGCTATTTTGAGGTTCTAGATCTTCGAATCAGTCAAACTTTTGCTGATAAATGAGCTAGAATCTTGTAACAAGCTGTTGTGAGCTTCTAGATCATCAAATTGGTCAACCAATTGCTGATAATGAGCTGCAATCTCATAACAAGCCATTCTGAGGTTCCAGATCATTGATTCAATCAACCATTTGCTGATAATGAGCTACAATCTCATAACAAGCTATTTTGAGATTCTAGATCATCGAATTGGTCAACCGTTAATTGATAATGAGCTATAATCTCATAACAAGTCATTGTGAGCTTCTAGATCACCAAATCAGTCAACCATTTGCTAATAATAAGCTATAATCTCATAACAATCAATTGTGAGCATCTAGATCATTGAATTGGTCAACCATTTGCTGATAATGAGCTACAATCTCATAATAAGTCATTCTAAAGTTCTAGATCACCAAATTAGTCAACTGTTTGCTTATAATGAGCTACAATCTCATAACAAGCTATTCTTAGATTCTAGATCGCCGAATCAATCAACCATTTGCTGATAATGAGCTACAATCTCATAATAAGTTGTTTTGAGGTTCTAGATCACCAAATCAGTCAATTCTTTAATGATAATGAGCTACAATCTCCTAAAAAGTTGTTCTAAGGTTCTAGACCACTAAATCAGTCAACCATTTGCTGATAATGAGCTACAATCTCATAATAAGCCATTTTGAGGTTCTAGATTGCCAAATCGGTCAACCTTTTGCTGATAATGAGCTACAATCTTGTAACAAGACATTGTGAGGTTTGAGATCATCAAATCAGTCAACCATTTGCTAATAATGGGATAGAATCTCATAACAAGTCATTCTGAAAATCTAGATTGGTGAATCAATTAACTGTTTGTTGATAATGAGCTACCATCTCATAAGAAGTTGTTATGAGGTTCCACATCACTTAATCGGTCAACTATTTACTGATAATTAGCTACAATCTTAAAACAAGCCATTCTGAGGTTCTAGATCAGTGAATCGATTAACCATTTGTTGATAATGAGCTACAATCTCATAACAAGCCATTATAAGGTTCCAGATCTTTGAATCGATCAACCGTTTAATGATAATGGGCCAGAATCTCATAACAAGCCATTCTGAGCTTCCAAAACACCAAATTGGTCAACCGCCTGTTGATAATGATCTGCAATCTCATAACAAGCCATTTTGAGGTTCCAAATCACCAAGTTGGTCAATCATTTGCTGATAATAAGCTATAATCTCATAACAAGCCATTCTGAGATTCCAGATCATCGAATTGGTCAACCGTTTGCTGATAATGAGCTAGAATCTTAGAACAAGCCATTGTAAGCTTCCAGATTGCCAAATCAGTGAATCATTTGCTAACAATGAGCTATAATATCATAACAAGCCATTGTGAGCTTCTAGATCACCAAATCAGTCAACTGTTTGGTGACAATGAGTTGTAATCTCATAACAAGTCATTCTGAGATTCCCATCACTAAATCAATCATCTGTTTGTTGATAATGAGCTACAATCCTATAACAAGCCTTTCTAAGGTTCTAGATTGGCAAAATAGTCAAGCATTTGTTGATAATGAGCTACAATCTCATAACAAGCCATTGTGAGGTTCTTGATCTTTGAATCAGTCAACTGTTTGGTGATAAATAGCTAGAATCTCATAATAAGCCATTATGAGATTCCAGATCATCGAATTGGTCAACCACTTGCTGATAATGAGCTGCAATATCATAACGACCCATTGTGAGCTTCCATATCACCAAATTGGTCGATCATTTGCTGATAATGAGCTGTAAACTCATAACAAACAATTCTAAGGTTCCAGATCACTGAGTCAGTCAACCATTTGCTGATAATGAGCTACAATCTCATAACAAGCCATTCTGAGATTCCAGATCATTGAATCAGTCAACCGTTTGTTGATAATGAGCTATAATCTCATAACAAGCCATTGTGAACTTTTAGATTGCTGAATTGGTCAACCGTTTGCTGATAATGAGTTATAATCTCATAACAAGCAGTTGTGAGCATCCAGATCACCAAATTGGTCAATCGTTTGCTGATAATGAGCTGCAATCTCATAACAAGTCATTATAAGGTTCTAGATCACCGAATCGGTCAACCATTTGTTGATAATGAGATACAATCTCATAACAAGCTGTTCTAAGATTCTAGATCACCGAATTGATCAATCATTTACTGATAATGAGGTATAATCTCATATCAAGTCATTCTAAAGTTCTAGATCACTGAATCGGTCAACTCTTTGCTGATAATGAGCTACAATCTCATAACAAGTCATTCTAAATTTCTAGATCACTAAATCAGTCAACTGTTTGCTGATAATGAGCTACAATCTCATAACAAGTCATTTTGAGGTTCTAGATTGCTGAATCGGTCAACCATTTACTGATAATGAGCTATAATCTTTTAATAAGCTATTCTGAGGTTTGAGATCATCAAATCAATCAATCGTTTGTTGATAATGAGCTAGAATCTTATAAAAATCTATTATGAGCTTCTAGATCACCGAATCGGTCAACCGTTTGCTGACAATGAGCTATAATCTCATAATAAGTCATTCTAAGATTCTAGATCACTGAATCAGTCAATCATTTGCTGATAATGATCTACCATCTCATAACCAGTCATTTTAAGGTTCCACATTATCAAATCGGTCAACCATTTACAGATAATAAGCTACAATCTTATAACAAGCCATTCTGAGGTTCTAGATCTACGTATCGGTCAACAATTTCTTGATAATGAGCTATAATCTCATAACAAGTCATTATGAGGTTCCAGATCTTTGAATCAATCAATCATTTTCTAATAATGAGCTAGAATCTCATAACTAGCCATTGTGAGTTTTCAGATCACGAAATTGGTCAACCACTTGCTAATAATGAGCTACAATCTTATAACAAGTCATTTTGAGTTTCCAGATCATTGAGTCAGTCTACCATTTGCTGATAATGAGCTACAATCTCATAACAAGCCATTCTGAGATTCCAGATCATAAAATCGGTCAACCATTTGCTGATAATGAGCTATAATCTCTTAACAAGCTATTGGGAGCTTCTAGATCGCCTAATCAGTCAACCATTTGCTGACAATGACCTATAATCTCATAACAAGACATTGTGAGCTTCTAGATTGCCGAATCGGTCAACTGTTTACTGATAATGAGTTGTAATCTCATAACAAGTCATTTTGAGATTCCACATCGCTGAATCAGTCAACCGTTTGCTGATAATGAACTACAATATTAGAACAAGTTGTTCTAAGGTTCCATATCGGTGAATCGATCAACCGTTTATTGATAATGAGCTGAAATCTCACAATAAGCCATTTTGAGGTTCTTGATCTTTCAATCGGTCAACTGTTTGCTGATAATGAGTGAGAATCTCATAATAAGCCATTGTGAGCTTCTAGATCATCAAATTGGTCAACCACTTGCTGATAATGAGCTATAATCTCATAACAAGCCATTGTAAGCTTCCATATCACCGAATTGGTCAACCACTTGTTGATAATGAGCTATAATCTCATAATAAGCTATTTTGAGGTTCTAGATCACCGAGTTGGTCAACCATTTGCTGATAATGATCTACAATCTCAGAACAAGCTATTTTGAGATTTCAAATCACCGAATTAGTCAACCATTTGCTGATAAGGAGCTATAATCTCATAACAAGCCGTTGTGAGCTTCCATATTGCCAAACTGTCAACCATTTGCTGATAATGAGCTATAATCTCATAACAAAAAGTTGTGAGCATCTAGATCATTGAATTGGTCAACCATTTGCTGATAATGAGCTACAATCTCATAACAAGTCATTCTGAGGTTCTATATTTCTAAATCAGTCAACCATTTGCTAGTAATGAGCTACAATCTCATAACAAGTTGTTCTAAGATTCTAGATCATCGAATTGGTCAACTATTTTTTGATAACGAGCTACAATCTTGTAATAATTCATTATGAGGTTTGAGATTGTTGAATCGGTCAACCCTTTGTTGATAATAAGCTACAATATCATAACAAGCCATTGTGAGCTTACAAATCATCAAATCGGTCAACCGTTTGCTGAAAATGAATTGTAATCTCATAACAAGTCATTTTGAGATTCTAGATCACCGAATCGGTCAACCATTTTCTTATAATGAGCTACCATCTCATAACAAGTCATTTTGACATTTTGTTAGGAATAACAGTCCACAAGACAACTAAGAGGGGGGTGAATAAGTTGTGCAATAGATTATTAAATTTTAAACTTTAAGAACCATAACATCAAAATTAAATAACACAGTAACTGCCAATCACCATAACACAATGTTTGTTCTCAAGGAAACCTTGTTAAAGATAAAACCCCCAGTTGGAATTAACACCCACAAAATAATGTACTGAGAGTATAGTATCCCTGTTAAAAGATATTAGCCTTGTTAGGAGCTTGTTATTACATTAAAGTGCACAGTCCCTGTTAGGAGACAGACCCTGTTAGGAGTCAATCAAAGTAGTAGGCTCACTTCCCAAACAAGGTTAAAGCCACCCTCAAGGATTCACAATCTGCATCAAGTGTATAAAACAAGTACACAATCTATTGAACTGTCTGATAGAAATTGTCTTTTCTTGGTCAATTCCAATGAAGTACCAACTTTGCTCTCTATCCAATAGTCAAGCTTCACAACTTCACAAATATCTACTCTTTCCTTTCTCTACCACTCTTTTCACAAATGAAAAGATCACTCATATATACCCTCTTACAAGAACCCATTAGGTCAGCAAGTTAAGCTTTCCTAATACATAATTAACTAGGTCGGCCAATTAAGGCTTCCCATCATACAAATAATTACATAAGCCCTTGCTAAGATATACATGGTACCTATAACAAGCACACAATATTTAAAATTCATTACAAATACTTCTAGATCCACAATCCATGCTCAGAATTAATTTCCACACATTACAAGTCTAAAGTCAGCCAAGAAAAAAGTCTTCTCCAGAAAACATGATACAACTGATGTCATCATTACCCAAACATAAATCAAACTCAACCCATTTTACCATCATATGTCGGCTCTCCATCAGTAAGCTCACAAGTTCTAAAACATATTCCTCAGCAAGATATGCCTGAAACACAAAGACCTTCTCTGTCCAGAATCACAGTCACAGTCCAGAAAAATAGTCTTTACTAAAACAACTGTAACATCCATGATATGAAACATAAAGTCAAGTGGCTTGAGATGTAAGGTCAAAAATTAATCTTCTTAAATCCAACTTCACTTGTTCTAGTTCATCTATATAGTGTCTGTACACACCTTCCATTCAAGTAACTAGTATGTCTTCTTTCACAGAAATATATGTTGACATCAGTGACAAAACATGAGTATCAACAACATGATTAGTACCAAAAAATGATATCATTCAACAATCTCCCACTTTGGCATTGATGGAAACATATGAAAAAATCTATATGTATCAACCCAAAAGTTCTTTCTCTCTCTTTGCAATCTTCTCAATATCCTCAACAAATCTCCCCAAAATAGTAGGGATTTTCACATTGATTCCATCCCCCTTTGGCAGCAATGGAAAAGGGTGCCATAACTCATCTATAGTCTTCAGTAAGGTGTAGCTTTGTCAAATCTTCATGTCCAATCAGGTGCAAGATCACCCAAATGTGCTCCAAAGTGTTCTCCTACGATCACTCCCCCTAAGGAGCAGATCCATACATCAAGTCCAAAGAATAATATAGCTTTGAGATCCACTGGACTGATGCATATCTACATCATTTAATTACCACTGGGAGGGGCCATCACCCCAAGCATGCCTCTAAGGTATTCAAAAGCATCTTTTTGCAAAGGTTTAGTAAATATATCTGTTATCTGTTCCTTTGTGCTTATGTACTCTAGTTTAATCTCCTTAGCAGCTACCTTCTCTCTCAAGAAATGATACTTAATAGAAATATGTTTAGTCTTTGAGTGCATTATAGGATTCTTTGACATGTTTAATATACTTGTATTATCACAATGAATAACCACTGGCTCCTTGAAAATTATTCCAATATCTTCCAGCATTTGTTTCATCCAAACAACTTGTGTGCAATTTATTGCAGTAGCTACATATTCTGATTTAGCAGTAGATTGAGCAATACATTTCTTCTTCTTTCTTAACCAGGAAACCAATCTCTTCCCAAGGAAAGATGCACCACCACTTGTGCTCTTTCTATCATCCACATTACCTGCCAAATCTGCATCAATAAAATCCTGCAAAGTAAAATCATCATATTTTTCATACCACAATCCATATTTAACAGTTCCTTTCAAATATCTAAAGATTCTTTTCATAGCAGCAAAATGTGTTTCTTTAGGATCTACTTGATATCTAGCTACAATTCCAACTACATTGGTAATATCTGGTCTGGTGTGTGTTAGATATTGTAGACCTCCAATCATTGATCTATACTTAGTCTGAATAACAATCTAAGTCTCATCATCACTAGTCAGTTTGTTTCTAGTCACCATAGGTGTTCCAACAGGTTTACAATCTTCCATTCCAAACTTTTTCAACATTTCATTAAGATACTTGGTCTGAGATATAAAAATGCCATTCTTGCTCTGATTAATTTGCAAACCAAGAAAATATTTTATCTCACCAATCATAGACATTTCAAACTCATTCTCCATTTCTCTAGAAAATTTCTTACTCATTTTGTCATTACCTCCAAAAATGATATCATCAAAAAAAACTTTTATAATCAAGATTCCATCTTCATCAGTTCTTAAATACAAATTACTATCTACATTACCTTTTTCGAAACCAAGATGAAGTAGATATTTGTCCAGTCTTGCATACCATGCCCTTGGTGCTTGTTTTAGTCCATACAGTGCCTTCTTTAATCTGCAAACCATGTTTTCATCATCTTTCAAAGGAAAACCATCAGTTTTCTTAGTGTATACCTCTTCCTCTATATCACCATTCAAGAATGTTGACTTCACATCCATCTGATACACTTTAAAGTCTTTATGTGTAGCATAAGCAAGAAATAGTCTCACAACTCCCAATCTACCAACATGAGAAAATTTATCCTCATAGTCTATACCTTCTTGTTGTGAGTAGCATTTACAAACCAATCTAGCCTTGTTTCTTACCATTGTACCTATCTCATTCATCTTGTTTCTGAAAACCCATTTAGTGCCAATCACATTTTTTTTCTTAGGTCTTGGAACCAATTCCCAAGTATTGTTCTTCTTAGTCTTCTCAATTTCTTCTTCCATAGCTTTAGTCCAAGATTCTTCTCTACATGCTTCATCAGTAGTCTTTGGTTCAACTTGAGAAATCAAAAAAATCTCTTCTCTAGCCTTAGATCTAGTCATTATACCTTTACCTGTATCACCAATAATCTAATCTTCAGGATGGTTCTTCTTAACATACCTTGGTGTCTTCTGTGGCTCAACATCTTCAATATGTTCATCTTCACCTTCATTTTCAGTCATTAGAGGTTCATTCTCAATCATCAAAGGTTCTTCAGGTTCTATAGTAACTTCTTTTATTTCTGTAATCCGATCACAATTATACATTCTTTCCTAAATTTGGAACTTTTCTTCTATCTTCACATTGGCGCTTTCAATCAGCTTTCTTAATCTCAGATTAAAACATTTGTATGCTTTTCTTTTAGTATAATAACCAAGAAATATTCCTTCATCACTTCTAGCATCAAATTTTCCAATCTCATCATCTCTTCTTATATAACATTTACTTCCAAATATTCTAAAGTATTTCACAGTAGGTGTATGATCAAACCATAATTCATAAGGAGTCTTACTTATACCTTCTCTAATTTGAATTCTATTCAGTGTGTACACAACAGTCCCAACTACTTCTCTCCAGTGAACATGTGATACATTTCCTTCTAGCAACATAGTCCTTGTAGCATCTAATTTAGTTATTTTTCTTCACTCTGCTATCCCATTCTGTTGTGGACACTAATAGATTTGACCCCAAATTGCGACCAAACTTTTTGACCAACTTGCAAAATTGTTTTGTTTGGTCGCATTATAAAAGTTAACTTTTTTTTTTTTTACTTTTATGCCTGTGTTGGTCGAAATTTTGACCAACATGTGCATAAAGGTAAAAAAAAAGAAAAGGTAACTTCATTTTACACAGCTTCTATTACTGCCACTTGCAGAGCAAAACAAGTGCGGCCGAGGACCAAGGAGCGCAAAGCATAAAGCCTTTCATTCAGCTTTTTGCGTCTCTTCCTCTTTGAAACAAGATTCTTGGTTTCTTTCATGTGCCCTGCAATCCATCCTTCGCTCCCATCAGAAAGGTACTCTACTTGTTTCTTCGAAATTCTGCTCCCCTCCGAAAGAACTCTTACAATTTGAATACTTCATTAATATCCCATAGTTTTGTTTTCATGCGCGGACATGTCAATGTCTTTGGGTCTATTTAGGTAATCAAGACTACCTGTTCCGACAGATGCCCATTCCCATGTTTTTTTTTTAGGGTTTTGTACTTATTTTAGTAATGTTTGTGTACTATTCTTTTGGGAGTGGAGGGT
>MU224023.1:357582-368601 GCA_018584345.1 Thuja plicata | reverse complement strand
ATGTAATTAAGTGTGAGTGTACATGTCTAGTTGGCATGTTGATGTGTCACTCCACTTGATGTGTTAGCATCTTGAATTGTGTGTAAGGAGATCATGGCTGAAATGGTTATGACGGATTCCTATGACACGTAAGATCTATTTCTAGGAGATTTCAATGACAGGTGAAGACATGCAATCACATGTGGCAACTGATAAAGTTGAGTACTGTATACTCTTCCAATCCTTGATCCAAAATTTTTTAGGGTTCCTATTTTCTCAGAGAATGGTAAAACCCTAATACGACTATCTTTGGGAGTTGCCTTAAAAAGGAAAGCGCAATGATATAAGTGTTTTTTAGGGTTACAGGAAAGGATACGAAAAGAGTGTATTGTTGGTATAATTGGGTGCTACTGGATTTGTCTATGTGTGTTGATTGTCTCCTGAAAGAACTTGCATTGCAAGTGTGTTGTAACCGTTGTGTTGAAGATAATACATTGTGTAGGTTTTGGAGTGCTGGGGTTTTTTACCGAAAGGTTTTACCCATGGTAAATCATTGTGTCATTCTCTATTTTTTTTATGCATGGTATATGGTTGCAATATCTTTGTTAAAGTAGTTAACGAATCTGAAATTGTAAGGATTTAAAAGAATTTGCACAATACTTTCCTTTAGAGATTAGTGTAGGATGTTGTTTCCGCACCTGAGTTTCCTTACAATTTAGGGTATCCTAAGTTTATTAAATTTCCTTTAGATAAGAAAGGAAATAATTATATTGAGACTCCATCTTCTATTAATGGTCAGACTTGAACTTGTCTTTAAACTTGTACCAACAATAAGAAATCGTGTGAATGTTGGATGTGGTTTGCAAGAATACCTCTAGCATTCTAGAAGATACTTTAGGAGTTTTAAAGCTTGTAGAGGGAAAGGGAAATAAGCAATTCTTTTAGAATTATACTAAGGTGATACATTGAATGAGATTTTATGTCAATGATCATTTCTATCATTAAAGACCATATATTTGCATAGACGCAAAATATTCATGAACATTATTCATCACTTAGTTAATAACCAAAGCTATGATTGATGTGAGAGTTTTTGGGTAGAGAATATAGTAGATAAATTTGATATGTACACTAATATTCTTCTTGTTGTTTGTTTGATACATTTACTTATTTGTAGGATTTGTATTTCCTATTTTATAGGAAACTATTTGTTTCCATTTTTTATATTAGAAAGATAGTAAGTTGATAGAGTTATCCTTTAAAAAAAATAAAAATTAATAAAATAAATCAAGATATTTGTTTGTAATGTGTGGAAAGATATCTAAGGATAGGGACAAACACATATGCCCATGGAATCAAGAGTAGTGACTAACATCATTCTCCAAATGGGGACAAGTAGACCAACAATACTAGATAACAACATTTCTTAGTTTATTATAGGTAAGAGTAGGGGCATACACATCTAATCATAACAAGCAATAGTGGAACTTGCCTTACTATGCTTCTAAATTTTATCGAAGGAAAGGGACACACACATCTACCCACGAAAACAAGGATATAGACTTATAATTATCCAAGGTTTCACAACAAGTTTTGGATAGGACAAGCACATTTATCCAACATGAATGTCATTAACGATGAAATACACTTCTACTCAAAACAATTGTGATTAGGGACACAAACATCCAATCATAATAACCAATTCCTATGAATGGGGACAAATACTTCCAATCACTTAAAACATTTTGTGGTTGAGGAAAAGCAACCTATAATTCTGATTGGAGACGATCACTTCCAATCACTTACACCACCTTGTGAATTGTGACAAACACCTCCACTCACAAACAACCAAGATTGTGATTGGGGGAATACACACCCAACCACAACATAAGAAACTTGAGAATCAAGTTTTTTTTATTGTTATGTAGCCACCATTATATATGAATGCCGCTCTAATCATAAATGATATGAGACAACTGCCACTTGGAAATTGATCTTGGCTTTAGTCATTTTGTTACAAGTTGAATTGTCACTAATGCAATTCCATGTCACTATCGCTAGTGACTAACAAGAGGTTGTTGAATGTCCTCCAAGCTCTTGTGCCTGTCCTCCAACTAATTTGTTGTGTAGCAAAATTGGCCTTGAAACACACTTTTAGAATAGTTTTCTCGAAGTAAACTTCTTACAAGAAGTGTCAGATACCACTGGTCATGCACTTAAATTTCAATAAAGAATATTTTTCTTATTTATATTATTATTTACACTTTTATATTTTGTTAGAAAATAACTATACCAAAACCAATAACAAACTATCACCATTAAACTATTAATAAAAAAATTAATTTTAATTTCTCATATCAGTAGATGTTATTACTAAACTTGAGCTTCACCATTTGCTAATACTATTTCAAAGTGCTCCCCCTCAATAAGGATAGATTCTGGCCTCTCCCACTTTGCTGTGGTTTCTGAAATGATAATCTTCATCCAAGCTTCAACTATATTTTGCCCAACACAACGAATGTCCAGTTGAGGATGCTTTGTTAGATTTCGAATTCTCGTACCAACCTGAGAAGATATGAGAACAACCATTGTAACAGGAACAACGGGGACTCTTTGGCTTCCACATGGCCTCCATCTATGACCGCCTTGTTTGCAGCCTTCTTGTCCTATGATTGTAACTAGAAACCCCTTTCTAGAGCACAAGCTGTGATTCAATTTTTATGCTATTGTGATCTCTTTTTGAAGTGGTACGACAACTAGAATGAGAGATAATTAGTCACAATAAATAATGCTTCAGGAAAAATAAACACAAACAAAACTCCGTTCCTGTCATATTGAAGCCGAAAAGTCTAGCTACGTGCAAGAGTATCTTGTTTGTGGGAATCCTCCGAACCACACCAATTGCACCAATGTCAAGCACCTTTATGATAGAGTCGACCCATAAACATTTACCGCTGATCGCTTCACTCGTGTAAATCATGAAAGATACCGTGGTTCGTTGCCACCACATAAATCTTCTCACAATCTACTCCAAGCGTTGTTCCTCCCACATACGCTCTGACACCTGTATATTCCCCAAAGGCGTGAGTTCTAACAAGACTACTCACATATTTCGCACTGAAAATTTATTTTCACTCTTAAACATATTTTCTCAGCAATAAATCAAAGGCGAAACTTCTTCAAATTCTTACTCTGTGCTCTTTCCTTCCATCAAAATCTAACCTGGTAGTGGGAGATTTTGGGCAGAGAATATAGATGCAAATATAATATGCAGGCTAATATTTTTTTTTTTTTGATCAGTAAACGGCCGAAGCCTTGATTTTATTTATTTAAAATTTATCTTTTTACATTTTCCTCCGTTCGTGCGGGCATTGGTAGGAAAGAACGTGGAAGAAAACCTCCAGTCTGGCCCGGGACTTTAGTCCAGAAATAATATATCAAGTTTAGAGTTCCTACAAGCATAGGATTACAAAGCTCCACTTGATGGAGTCGAAGAGGGCATTCCCTCTTTAATACAGATTAAAGGAGGCATACCTCCATGATAGTGAACACAGATATTCATTAATCTTTTTAAATACAATGCTCTTTTAAGAAGAACTAATGAGCATTCCCATCTTGTATCGTACATTTATTTATATTGAGATTACATGTACCTTGCTCTTATCTTTAGAGCTAATGAGCCTTCCTTTAACTTTAACTGTGCTTTTGAAAAATCATGTTATTTTCTCTCATCCTCGCTCTTTGAGTATTTGCCAATATGCAGGCTAATATTTAGCTTCTATTCTTCTTTCTTTTTCTTCAATAGATTTACTCATTTATAAGATTTATAAACCTATTTTGTAAGAACCTACTTATAACATCTTGTTAAATATAGAAGTTGTTTTGACAATTTACAAACAAATTGTACCCAAATAACAAATAACTTTCCAGAATGATGTGGAATTCCCAACATTTATAACAAGAAGAATTTTAAGACATATGTAAACATAGAATGATGCATTCTCTTCATTGCTGAATTGAGAATAAAATACCAGAAGCGTACTTTGCAGCAATACAATATTCATTCAATTAAAATGTCTCTCAATTTATCTCCCCCCTTAATTGCTTCATTTTATTATATTTTATATCAGGGGAACACCAACTTGCTCAATTTAACTAAATAGTCACAATGAAGGCATGAGTTATCATTCGTTTAGAGAAATTTTAATTAATTATAAATTAAAAATAGGATATTCTTGGCCATTTAGATACATGCGCTCCTTCTACTACATGAGCAAGATATTATTATCATACCAATCATGTGACTTTGGAAATTGGAACTTGACTATTGCATTTTTTAAAGTGTGGAGATGCCATTTGGTTATCATGTCACCTTGAACTTGAGTCATTTGATTTGATCAATAGTGCAGTGCTTTCCCATTTTTCATTTCGAAAAGCTCTTTATTCCATTAGCCATTGGATATCTTCAACTAACAATTGATAGTAAGGAGTCTTGCACATCTCTTTGATGAGAATATGGCCCACTGTCCCATTCTGGAATTCAATAGTTAATGACACAATGAAGAGGTGTTAGATTTCTTTTTCCCCAAACAATTTGTGTAATGCCACATGTTTCTCTAATAGCTCATTTTTTAAAGGAAATTTGATCTACCAGCTTTCTGATGCAAGAGCATCCAGGGTGTAAGAACAATCTTGCATCAACCAAAAAAAAAATTTGAGGAGAGAGGAAAGTGGCAAAAGTACAATAAAATAAAATAAATAAATAAATAAAACATAAACTTACTTTTTGTAATTTATCCTTTATCAAGGTGCATAGGTGACATTTTAGAAGTTTGTGGAAAGTTCCTATTTAATAAAATGCTTTAGGCATTTATTAAATTACATCATGTATTTAATATTTGTAGCAAGGTAGTTGCACTTACCTTTTATCCCACATTGCTTGTCTTTGTAGTCTCTTGGGTAGGAACTACTATATATACTCATGGAAATCAATTGTAAAGGTTGTTGGAGTTTTTGTAAGATCCTCAAGAAGAAAGGATTATATTTATAAGAAGTTGTAAGCTTGTGAGCTCTAGTTTGAGTATTTGAAAGCCAACTTGGCTACTGTTTGTAGAAGTGGTGGAATATTTATTGCTAATGGAATAATAGAGATTCAACATTTTCTCTTGCATTTCTTAAGTTGTTCTTGTGCTATTTTTGGGTTACATTTGGAGAGTGTTTGTAGTGATATCATATTGTAAGAAGTGTAGTGATATTTTTAAAGAAGTTGCAAGGGTTTCATCCTCAAGCATTTGGAAGCATTGTCATCACCTTTAAGTGTTATCAACTTATACTTTGTGAAGAAATTTATTCTGTCTTTGCCTCCATGTTTATTTGTCTTTGGTTATATATTGGTAAGGGTGGTGCAACTCTTCATCAAGTGGTATTATAGCACAAGTTCTTGAGCGTGTAAAAAGATCACCGATCGTGAGACAATTTGCACCAAGACTGTGGTTGTGGGTCTAAGGGATAAGTGAGAAAAAATGCCTCCAAAAAGGAATTGTGGTGTGATAGAAGTGGGGTTTAGAGTCCTCCAGAGACAAGTGCAAGAACTACAAGAGTAACTACGAAGAGGAACACATATTAGAGAAAGAGATGAAAGTGGGGATGAATCAGAAGAAGAACAATTTGAAGAAGAGAAAGAAGTTGGCAGAAATCTTGATGAGGATAGGTTTTTGAGGGCCATTTCTAAGAATGGAAAGAGACCAAAGATTGAAGTTTCCACATTTTCTAGAAATCTTAATCCATAAGAGTTGATTGATCGGATCAATGATATGGAAGAGTATTTTGAGTATGAAGAAGTTGAGGATCCTGAGAGAGTTAGGTATGGAAAGGTCAAGCTGAAAGGTCATGCTAGAATTTGGTGGAAAGAAGTTCAATTGGAGATAAATAGAAGAGGGAAGGAGAATATAACAAGATGGGATTGGATTGGATGGCGGACAAATTGAAAATAATTTATTCCTCTAAAATATGAGCTTGATTTTTTGAAGAGAAAATGCAAGGGTTGAAGCAAGCGAGAAAAATTGTTCAAGAATATACAAAAGAGTTCTATAGAGTCCTTATTAGAATAGGTCATGCTGAAGCTAACAAGGAGAAGGTTACTCGTTACATACATGGATTGAAGCCTAGTATTCAAGAAGAGTTGATAACAGTAAGAATGTTTACCATTGAAGATGCTTATCAATTTTATTTGAATGTAGAGGAAAAACTAAACAAGAAGTTAGAGAACAAGCAAAATGGGAGAGGTTGTGGTGGAAAGACTGGTGGATGATCTTATGGAGGCCAAAATGAAAATCAAAAGAAGAATGATGACTCTAGTAGCAGTCAGAACCAGAGGGGAAATAATTTACATCACCCTTGCGGTCAAAATAATAGAGAACAGAAAGGAAGGGGAAGAGGGAAAGGACCAAGAAGAGGAGGTTTTTTTGGAACATGTTTCCAATGCAGAGAAGAGGAATGTAGAGCCTTTGAGTGTACCATACATCAAGGAAGAAAAAATAGGATACCAAAGGGAAATGCACGAGTTGCACATGTAGATGAGGATGCTAAGTCTTTGCATTCTAAAAATGTTGAAAGAGGAGAGGTCCTTGTCACGAGAAGAGCTTTGCTAATTGATGAGAAGGAACCTAAGGAAAGGAAGTTTTTTTTTCGCACAAGGTTTAAGTGTAATGGGTTGATGGTGGTAGTACAGATAACCTTGTTTTGAAGGAAATGGTTGATAAATGGATCAGTAATATTCCTAATAACCTGTAAATGGATCTAATAACCTATTAGTCTTGACTAATGAATCAGTAATATTCCTCAACACTTTTAAATTGATTTTACCATTTTTAAGTTTCCATTCATAAGCCTTTTCCACTTTAAAGTATGTGTTCATTTTTCTTCACAGAATCTTCCACTTCCAAGTTTCAAATCAGATCATCAATCAATAGAGGAGTGTGTTCATAAGCACGTAGTGTTTGGGACACTTTGTCTCTTTGTATGTATCCTTCAGGGTCGAAATTGCTTATAAGTTCACCAGTCAAAAAATGTTAGTAACACAATCTCAAATCAATCAGATCATAAATATCTCTACTCTTCACCAAAAAATCTCCAAAAGATAAGTACCCAGACAAGATTGAGTATTTTCCATAAGGGATCAAATGCAATGCATTAGATGCAGCCAATTGTATTATTATCTCAAGATATACAATATTTTTTGGGACAGTCTTAGGAAGATTATAAGGGCGCCCTTCAAATCCATATACCCTTATCCTTGTGTAATCACCAAAAGCATACAAATCACCCCACTTATGGTCCACTGTGATTTGTTCATCAAAATCCCTTGGCCTAATAAATCTTTTAATCTCCATGGACAAAGTGTAGTCATAAGGTTGCCCCATCAGTTTCATCAATGGTTTGACAAAATGTTCTTCAAAGCATGTATACTATGAATAAGTTGACCTTTGATCCCAAATATTTAATTACATCTACACTGGTTGGCGTGTTCCTTGTATGTTGTATTCTCTAATAGGAAAACCTTCCTTCCAAAAATTGTTCTCCTAGCCAATATATAAGAACATATACACAAGAAGGGAATAGGGATTGAAATAACAACTGCTGAAATCATTCCTCATCCTCTTTAGGTCATGATTAATCTAGTACGCAATAAAGGAATCAGAATCAAAGAATCACACGTTTTTGGACTGAATATCCATTTTCATAACCATATCTTCTATATCCATTAGAGGAGGAGCCTCAATTCCAAACACTTGTCTGATCGAGAGGTAAGTGTATCCAACATATGGATGGAATAGTGTTACATCTAAAGGAGGTTTATCATTATCATCAAATATCCTATGACTTTTTCTATCATTTGGTCTATGCATAAGAAGTACCCATCTTTTGTAAGTACTCTCTAGGGAAGAATATTTATCCTTCAACTTGGACACATCAATATTTTATGTTGATCCTAGATAGATCTCAAAAACCCTCTCAATTGTTTCCGTATTGATTCGTACCATAGTGTGTCTGTCCTTATCACACAGTCTTAAATCTTTGGATAATATTTGCTTATAATTCCCTGCATTAAATGTGTGTTAAAAGACATATTGGGTACCACTAACCTTTTGAGGTTAAGCTTCCATGAATGAAAAATTGGCTCACTCTCAAATTTTCTGTTATAGTGAAACATGAACAACTAATATCCTATAGTTGTTTTTCCAAATAGCACCCAATTCCTTGCATTTATCCTCTAATTCTTCCTCACCTGGATTAATCTTCTTTGACCACTAAGAAAATTGTGGTAATTGGTCCAATAGATCTTGTATAAGGTTCCTACTCTCCACTTTTTGTTTTTAAGGCTTAGATTCTTCTATTGGATTAGTTTACTGCATATCTTTTTATTTCTTAGCCCTAGGTTTACACGAGAGGATGAATGTGATATAGGTTTGTGAATATATCACATAGTCAACTTGATTCTCTTCAAAGGTATATTCTCTAGACCTAGTAGGTCTTACTTACAAACCCTAACCTAAGGGCAGGACACCAAGTACACTTACCCTTACTCAAGAACCTCTACCAATAGGGTCTTATATACTCACTGAAACTACTAGGGTAGTTTCCACCAAATCATTCCAAAACATTCATAGTGCCTTGCAGGGTTGTGATCACATCACTTTAGGTCAACTGACTCCATTCTTGAAGGTTAAGAGTCATATTTCATCTATTCTCCAATCGAGTTCCTAAAAACTAGGACTAGAGCTAATGGTTTCTTGTAGCCCTATCCAGGCTCCAAAATTGGATTAACCTCAAACTTAACAAACAAAACCCAAAATTCTATTAGATTCAGATACCCTTTTGGAAGACTCAACAAATTCTAAGGGTTAGGGTTCCTCAATTAATTCGTAAAGTACCTTGAAAGCCTTAGGGATTGTGTCCTTAAAAGTAGGGCGAACTGGTTTAGTCTTTGAATTTCTTCACACAACCTGATGAAATAGATTCATCAGACTACACCATTGCTCTGAGGTTCTTGTCACCTCTCATAAACCATCCTCCAACCATTGAATGACACCATTAATCCAACCCTGCACTCTGCAACTCACTGTTTCTCTTTTTCCCTAGTCGGGCTCATGCCAAACTCGCCTAGGGAAAAAGATCATAATTCACCATCTATATCTCTGAAACTAAAACCAAAAGGAAAAATACGTACAATGAACCCTCTTTCATTCCTTTAAGGAACATCAAGTTTCCATGGTGGGAAATCCCTAAGGATTCATGTTTTCTATGTACAATCTAGACTAGTCCAAAGAACTCAGAACTAGAAAAAGATTTACTTAGAACAAAATATGAAAACTATTTACTAAACCACTCCATGCAGAACTAGGAAACACTCAACACAAACTAATTACATTAAAAAAAAAATTGATTCAATGCATTAACAAATCTATTCAATTGGAAAGCATAAAGGAAGGAAACAAGGACATTGATAAGGTATGAAATCAAAGAATCTGAGTGAGCCACAAGATCAAGGAGAGGCAATAGATACTACTGGATCTTTTCTTGATGTTACCATTTCCACATCAACATAAATGGCCAAGCATGGCCTTAGGGGGAGCTTTGGAGAAGAATAAAACTATACTATCTTGCCCCTTTTATACATAATAAGTAGATGCGAGCTTATGGAATAAAATAGTAATGTACTTGAAGTCCATACCTATGATCACATGGTTTTAAATGTCATATTGGATGATCACCTAGAAGTTGATGGAAAACTAGAGTATGGAAGCTTTTATGATATTGTGTTGGGAACTATGTCAGGTTCAAATACTGTGAGTTATAAGTGAAATATATTAGTCATTTTGATCACCAGTTGTGTATATCAGAGCAACAAGTGAAGGAGCTAGGGCATTCCATTAATCACGAGTTGTGCTTACCCTAATTCTACGTGAAAGGTATTTGATTCTATCTGCGAGCTTTATATATAATGGATACTCCACAGATGTTTGATGTCACTGAGAGGCCAAGGTATAAATTCAAGAAAATTTTGTACAAATCGATGGAGGATGATCTCGAGAGTGTATTCTCTTAGACTTCACATGGTGTTTTATACGTCAAAGTCATTAGGGCATACATCCACTGCAAGTATGAGACAATTGGAGATTTTGAGATTCTCCAAGAGATGAAGATATGTTCAATGAAGATAAAACATAGAAACCTGAGTTCTTACATTTACAAAATCTAAACATCGTGCAGATGATGGAATGTTACGAGTTTGATGAAGAAGAATGGATCAAAATTGTGTTGAGTATAATTCACGATCAGTTTATTTCTATTGGGGAACAACCTATCAAGATCACAAGTGATTATTCATAAATTTACTGCATTGAACAATTCTTGGCATTGTTCCAACTATGGAGAAAAAATGAAGAAGCAAGTTGAAACCCTAATGCACTCGAAGTGGGATAAAATAGAAATGATGATCGCATACATCTTGCAACATGATGCAAGGTTAGTTTCAATGATTTTGGGATACAAATTTTATTATATAAGCCAACCAAACTATATGTATGTTGGAGTTATAATGATGGCATATAAGATAGTGAAAGAAAATGTTTAATATGATCTATACAAAGTGTATCGTCTTAAAATGGAATCATTTCCATGTTAAGAGTGTTTAGCGCTCCTTAGGGGATGTATTTGACCTCCATTACATCATCCCCCCGTTTCTGCATCATCTCCCCCTGATCTGCTCCTCCTTATACCACTTTCGGGACTGATTTCTGCACTTTGGGTTGCAGGACTCTGTTTCTGGGATGCAGGGATAGGGTCGACCTTCTGGGATTGGGTCGACCTCGACCCTGCCCTAGGATAGGGTCGACCTTGACCCTATCCTAGGACAGGGCCGACCTTGACCCTGTCCCAGGGTCCCAAACCCAGAATCCCACAAATTCCTGGATGTCGGTCTTTGCAAAAAGTTCTCTCCCGCTTTCGGGTCGGCTGTTTCGGGTTCCGAATTAGTTG
>MU224023.1:312004-352712 GCA_018584345.1 Thuja plicata | reverse complement strand
AAAAGTGGTACAGGGTCAACCTTTTTCATAAGACGACATCAAAATAGAAAAATATTTCTGGGTTTTGTCCGTCTCTCTGTTCTGGTTCGGTATCAACTGTCAACATCTCCAGAAACAGTCTACAGATCTCAGGAAACAACAATCTTTGATCTGCCACTTTGGAAGTATGGTACTTTCTCCTATTCTTTTCAATTACTGTCATTAATCATATTAATTAATCAATCTATAGAATTTAAGATCCCCTTTCTTGGTCTCTTTCCAAATATTGGATTCATTTGTGTATTAACCCTTTGGGGTTGATCAAAATTGGATCTCCTATTTGTGTATTTGAGGGTGAAAGAAAGGAGCATCTTATCTTCCCTTAATCACAATCAACACAAATAACAATTAACAATTCAAACCCTCTCAAACCACAATTTTCTCCTTTACATTTTGGTAACATAACATATCATCATTCAAACAAACAATCTAATAAAAAAAATTTATGTTACACAAAGTTCTAAAACTACAATTTCTGGAGAATGTAAGGCAGAAAGAAAGAAAAGTCGAAAGCATCCAGGTTTGGATCACTCATCTTACACATTTTCCTTCCAATAATGCATAAGTTCCTTGGTATACATCCTAGGGAATGGAATAACAATGAACCTACTATTATTCAAGTAAGCAAAAGTTATAGAAGGAAAAATAGTAAATGGATAGATGGAGAGCTCTTTTGTATGTTTAAAATATTTCAAAGAGAAATGAAGCAGAGAAAGAGAATTCCCAAAGAAATAGTTAAAAAATACAAGGATAGAGTTTGTTTTATGGTTGAAACTGATTGTGTATTATTTGAAACTGTTGAACCTAGAATGAGGTGGTGCCCTCCTATGGGGTATGAAGTTAGTGCTGAAGTTCTTACACTACAAGTTTATCATGTGTTATATGTTGATATTGATCTTAGTGAGGAGAGATGGGGTACTTATGAAGAGAATTCCTCTAAAGTCAGGAATGAACTAACTAGAGGTGATAGGAATAGGAAGATAGAAAATATTATTGAAAACATTGAAGAGAAACATGAAATTAGCAAGACTGAGATGTCTAAGTGGAGAACTAAGGAAGCAAAGAAGTCTTTTGTCCTGGTGAAATTAGATACTGCACCTATACCTACTACTGAGACTATTGAGGTGTCAGACTCACCTCTAGCAGTGGTGTTTGTACCTAAAACTACTCCTACACCAACCAAAATATCATTGCAGAGAAAAAATATGGTTGTAGAGACTTCTAGGGGGACAACCAGACAAAAATCACCTTCCAAGAAGAAGAACAAAGAGGAGAAGAAGATTGAAGAGGAGAATAATGAGAAGAAAGATGAAGAGATTGTGCAAGAAAATCCTGTGGAGACACAACATTGGAATCCTAACTTAAAGATGTTGAGAAAAATAATTATTGAACAAGGTAAGATCAATCAAATACCTATATATTATGATAGATACAAGGATGAAGACAAACTTTTGATTCAGGATGCATGGTTATAAATTATATCCAAGTGTTTAAGAAATTTTTTCTAGAACTTGAAGGTAGCATTCCTAAAGAATTGTAAGATAGAATGGAAGTGAGAAAGTAGTTAGCCTTTGAGGAAGATGATAACACAAGGGTAAAAGCTATAGAAAAATGTTTCCTTTTATATCACAAAAATAACATGATATAATTCTAAAGGCAATCAAGCCCCTACTGAGATTGAAGACAAGAATAATAAAGATAATGGGGAGAAAGTATGAGGATGTGATAGAGGAAATGAAAAAGGCTATAGAAAAAGTACTATCAGAGACTGAACCTGGGAAATCCAAGCCTTCCAAGCCTACTAAGACTCCTAAGCCCAAAAATATTCAGCTTGGTGAATCCCCTAAATCTGCACAAGTACATAAAGAATCATTTAATAATGAAGATAGTAACAATCATCTCTACAACATGATGAAGCAACCATATTTCTTATTGGAAGGTGTTCCTGTGTCTTTGGACACTTTGCAGGATGTTGGTGACCCTTTTAAAAAGAATATTAACACTAGTGCACAAGATTTAGTAAATGTAATAGATCTTGGCACTATAATAGAAGAAGAAATGAGAGAGATTATTGAACATAGGAAGAGTAAGGAAGAAAAATAGGATGTTGCTGATATAAGTACAAAGGAAGAGCTAAAGGAGATTGTGGCCGTAGGTAATAAGAAATTTGAAACTATAGATAAAAATGAGAAAGAGGTCAAACCTTCCCTTATTCATGTTTCTACTTCTACAACTCAATTGTTGGCAAGTGACTACAAGCCCCTGACTACAAATGTGGAGGAAATGGACGAGGATGGGCTAATAAAGTTATCTCGTATGGCCTTTTGCTAAAGCCAAATAAAAATATGAGTATAAAACTAAGAAGAAGGGCAGGGTATTGGAAAAGGTAGTGGACAAAATTAATATACTTTTACCTATACCCTACGCCTTCCAAGGTAATGATGCAACACATAATTTGGGAAAAGTACTTGATGACTTTGATATGCACTTCACTTCTTTGGAGAAGGTTAGAGCTATGAAGGTTAAGAAGGAATACATGGTGAAGAAGTTAGAAGAGCTATGTAAGTAAATAAAGTGGGATATAGGTATATTAGATACTACTCTCTGGAATTAAGACTTGCATTGAGCATGTGAGGAAGATATAGAGCTATTGCATAAATCATTGTAGGCATGTACAAAATATGGTGGACATAATTCACAATAATGAGAAGACATTGGATAACTTAAGTAATAATTGTGGGCCATCCTCACAATTAATTACTGAGTTGGATAAGGAAGTGTCCAAATTGTTGGAAAAAATTAGTGTGCTACAAACTGTGAAATGAAGAGTGTTGGGAAGATTTGGTGAGTTAAGGAGTTCTATCACTCCTAACCTGTCAATTTTGGAGAAGCACCTTGAAGACATGGAGACAAAAATTAAATCTCTTGATGGATCTATGCTTATATTACTGAAGGATGTTGAGATCTCATCCTTTTCTTTGAATGGTTTAATTAAGGTTGGTTAGACCTTGAAGATGACATGGGAAGCATATCAAGGGTCTTGGAAACCTCTCCAAGACATACTTCACATGGTGTAAGTTTTTAATGAGAATTCCTAAATTTTTTCCTTGTATATAGATACATTTTCTTTGACATTGATGTCAAAGGGGGAGTAATAGTTGTGAAAAATGTATAGAAAAATGTTTAAGGGGGGTGCAAATAGTAGTTTGGCATTGGGCACTTAGTCATTTTTCACTAAGTATTTCTATCAATGCCAAAGGGGGAGATATTTGGAAACTAGAAAATGATGTATATATATATGTTGTCATTTATGGAAACACTACTTATTGGTATGGTCTCTTGGAGTACAATTCAGTTTTGGGTATCTAGTCTTGAAAAATGACTAAGACCACATGTAATCTTCTGGATACAGTTGAACACTTTTTCCTTGTGAGCATAGTATATGGTGATTTAAGTCATATGCGCTTACACGAAGCTAGTATGGAGTGTTTTATGGATTTAGTTATTGTCTCTTTTATTTTGGATTTGTATGGAGAGAGTTACAATATGTTCCTGGCATGCAAAGGTAGTATTGCAGTAAAACAGGGTAGATGAAAGGTCACGATGATTGCAGGAGTAACATGTGGATTCCAATAGTGCTATTTTGGATTTAGGTCGGGTCCTATCCTATCTTGATGGATGTATGATCACCGTTTTTGTATTTTGTCTTTGGTTATGTTTTGGACACATTTGGCGATACACTTGTGAGGTTACTGGACATATTATGAGATCGGATATATAAGTAGATATGTGTTTTAGATGCAAAAAGTGGGTAGTTGTGTGCGAATGATTTGTGATGTCATAATAATGTAGAGGTTATTGCAATCTATAACCGGAACTACTTAAGCATATAATATGCTTTTATAGTTCATCTTTGTGGTATTACATTGTAAAAAGACATTTTTGTATTGCAAGAGTAGCAAGCTTCTTGTATTACCCCTAACAAGTTATGTATCCTTTAACAGGGATATTGTACTAAATGTAATATGAAGCTCCTAAAATGGATAGGTATTCTAACAGGGACATTATACTCTTAGTGCATAATTTGTGGGTACCATCCCCCTCAGGGTTTTCCCTTAAGTGGGTTTTCTTGTGAACAAATCATGGTGTTATGAGTTATTTACTTTATGCATGTGTTCTCTTTATTTCAGTCAATGCATGGTTAAGTTTGAATTGCTTAAAGTTGAATAAAAGTGCTAAAACAGTGATTCATCCCCCCCCAGTGTTTCTTGATCCTAATAGTTATGTAGGCCTATAATGCCATATTTAATTGCAAATGCCAACATTTTTCTAATTTATTTACCATTCTGTTTAATATTTTCAAAATTGTTTTGTTGGAATCTTCAGCTTTTCCATTACCTTGCGATTAGTATATCGAGGAAGAATATTGTTTGATTATAAATTATTCATAGAATTCATATATATCCTTATTTTTAAATTGTCCCCCATTTTTGTCACAATTGAAGAGGGAATCCCATACCTATAGATGATGTAGTTAACGATGAACATAGACACTTTTTACCAGTTGCCTTGATCAAAGGAACAACTTCCACTGACTTTATAAATTACTTTGTGGCTATGATAAGGAAATTTTTTCCATTAGAGGATGAAGGATATATCTAACCAATAAGATCAAAGGCCCACTCTTGAAATGACTAGTGTGTGATGAATCGTACTAACTCCCTTGTTGGAGCGTGAATCAGGTTGCCATGCAGCTAACACTTTTTGCAAGACTTGGGATATTGAACTGCTTCTTGTTCCATGTTAGGCTAGTAATACCCCAGTCTGAGGAGTTTATTAGCTAACCAAAGGTCATTGGAATGCAATCCAAAAATACTTTTGTGGACTTCTTGTAATTCCCATTCAGACTCTTTGCATTCTAAACACCTAAGTAGAGTACCATCTAGACCGTGGCTATATAAGTCATTATCTATGATTAGATAATGTGATGCATTTCAGATAAGGTTTCTTTTATCTTTTTAAGATAAGCCATCAAGGATGATTTGGTCTCTTAGGTAAGATTAAATTTGGTTGTATTTAGAGGAATCATGGCATACAATTGAACATACTATTTGGCAATATGGGGAATCATAGGAAGGAAAGGATAGTTCTTCCATCGGGAAGTCATAGCGGAAATGATGTTCTTCCATCTGTAACATTGAGGCTGGAGAAGCCATGGAATCATCCACCTTGTTCTCCTCTCTAGGAATATGTTGGAAAGTGATAAACAAAATGTATTTCTTCAAATCATCGACCATTCTTTTGTATGACATGAGATTATCATTCTTTGTTTGGTACTGATCTTTGATCTAATTGACTATCACCTATAAATCCTCATAAATTTTTAATTCTATAATCTTCCATTCAATTTCCAATTTCAATCCATTCACTAAAGCTTCATATTCAACAATGTTGTTCGTGCATCAAAATATTATGTTGTATGCTTTAGGAATTTTGTATCCTTTAGGAGTTATAAAAGGACACCTTCTCCTAACCCTTGTTGGGTGAAAGATCCATCAATGAACATATTCCATGGGTGCTCTTTCAAATGTAGTATTGCTTCATCAGGAAACTCTATATTTAGTGGCTTGTTATCTTGAAGTGGTGCATTAGCTAAATGATTAGCAATGATTTGACCCTTGATGGATTTTCTTTCCAGATACTCAATATCAAACTCACTCAATATCAGTACCCATTTTTCTAACCTTCATGTTATTTTTTCTTTTTTTCAACAAATATTTTAGAGGATCAATTTTTGCAATTAGCTTCACTATGTGAGAAATCATATAGTGTTGAAGTTTTTGTGATACAAATACCACTGCAAGGAAATCCTTTTCAATAATGTTGTAGTTGAGCTCATAAGATACCATTGTTTTGCTTATGTAGTAGATTTCCCTTTTTGTCTGTGTCTCGTCCTCTTGTGCCAATAGAAATCCTAATGATGTTGTTGTAGCTAAGATGTAAAGTAAAAATGGTTTACCCTTAACAGGATCCATAAGTACTAGTGGATTCATCAACTTTTATCTAATTTTCTCTCACAATTATCATCCCATTTGAAGGTGACTCCTTTGTGTAGTTTTTTTTGTAAATGGTTGAGCTTTGTCAGCTAATTATGATATAAACCGCCTTATTGATTAGATTTTTCCTTGTAATGTTCTCATTTGACTGATGTTCCTGGGAGGTTGAATCTCCAAGATTTCCTGAACTTTTGCTGGATCCACTTCAATTTCATTTTTTAATACAATGTATCCCAAGAGTTTCCCTGAACTTACTCCAAATGCACACTTTTTCAGATAATGCCTAAGTTAAAATTGCTCCATTCTATCCAAGATTTTTCATAGATCTTCTATGTGGGTTTTCATGTTGATTGATTTTTCCATTGTATCGTCCACATAATATTCTGTATTTGTGTGCATCATTTCATGGAAGATTGTTCTCATTACCCTTTGATATGTTGCACCTGCATTTTTAAGACTGAATGACATGATGTTCCAACAAAATGTGCCCAAATAACAAGTGAAAGATGTCTTTTCTTGGTCTTCAAGTGATATCTTTATCTAGTTGTAACTTGATAAACCATCCCTTAAAGAGTACATTTCATATCTAGCAGTGAGATCAATGATCATGTGATATTAGGAAGATGAAAATCATATTTAGGACATGCCTTGTTTAAATGTCTGAAATCAGTACATACCCAAATATATTTGTCAGGCTTAGAAATTGGGACAATCTTGGAAATCCAGACAGCGTAAGCTAGTGCTTGATGATCCATCTTTTAAAAGATTTTCTAGATCTTCTTTAATCAACAATGCCACATGAGGGTGCATCTTTTAGAGTTTTTGTTTTACTGGTTTGATTCCATGAGCTATAGAGAGATGATGCATAATGAGATCAAGATCTAGGCGTGGCATATCTGAATAGTACCATGCAAAGTTAATCTTATTTTCTTTAAAGAATTATGTGAATTTTTTTCCCTCCTCAGATAATTATTGTGCTATGTGTACCATCTATGCTACTTCTTCTATTCCCAAGTTTATTGGCTGTGTTGGTTCGGTCAATACTAAAGATCTCTCCTAAAAGTGATAAGGTAGGATATCAAGTTTCCTATCCTCAAGTTTCTTTGAGAGGTTTTCACCATTGGATACATCATTTATTTTTACTATTTTAGGTTCTGATACTGCCATAGTGTGGTTTCACCACCAGACTACTTTTTATTTTTATTTTCATTTTTATTTTTAAGACTGAGAAACTTGATATCCACTCTATCATATTTACATTCCTTAAACTGGTGGAAGAAGTAAGGGGTTCAATTGTGTTTAAATAGCATGCCAAGGTATAGTCATTTGGAAAGGACATTAGGTTCATGTGTTCGTTATGACTCCATTCATTGAGTTTAGGGTGTATTAAGGTCAAGGATTCTGATGGTTCAAGGGATAGCACTGCGTTATCATCATAGCTCCTGACCGGTATGATGAGTTCCATTAATTTACTCTCTGAAGAAGAGTTTAGACCGTACAAATTCATAAAGTTGAATCCTGCCTCTCTCATACCCATAGATGTGTGTGTTCCAATGATTCCCCCTATTCTAGAATGAAAGTCATTGTTAGTGTTATGCAAACCTAATCAAGCTAACCTAGCGTTGGATCTTTGTCCCTCCTCTAGTTGATAAGCATATTTATGGATAACATCCACCTTAATTCCATTGTAGCATTAGGAAATGAATCTCATTCATATTCATTGGAGCTTGTTTTAGCATAATGTGGTAAATCTAGAACATGAGTAATGGTTACTAGTTTCCCCCAATGAGGATCTCCTTCGCCCTGTTCACTTTCATATCCTTTCTCAAATTCATACTCATGGGAGCCAGTTTGACTATCATATGATCTATTCAAGAAAATAAAAACAATCATTGGTGTTATTCCTCATTGGAACTACTCTTAATCTCTTGAAGAGGTTTTTACTGAGTCATAGAGGACCCATCTTGCAAGATTATATTGAGTTTTTTTGTCTTCTTCTTTAGATGCATGGATTTCACCTTGTCCATGTTGTTCCACTGCTTGTGATGCTTGTTGAAATAAAAATGATTCCTCTTGTGGTCTTGAAATTTCTCTTACTTATTGTAGAATGTAGGGTTCTCCTTGATATGCAATGTTTTCTCCTTGTATGTGTAGCATCCTTTCATATGTAAATGGTACAATTTCAGCTTCTTTTTTTGTTTTTGGGATTCCTAAAATTCATATGAATGGGCTCGACAAGACCTTCCTTATTCTCTCTATGGGGACCTTTACCCTTGTATCTCATTTGTTTCATTATATGATAACCCTTGACATACTTTTTGGGCCCTTGACTTCATGAGTTGATTCTTCTTCTTCTCCTTTGTATATCTATCCTAACACAATTTTTTCTTCATTCTCATAAGCAAGAGAAACCTTAGCTTTGACAAATGTTTCATCATATATTGTGCATGATTTAGAGTTAGAGGGTTTGAGAGATGGTGATGGTTTTTTATAGGACCTAGGAGAGGTTGGTAAATCTTCCATGGATGGAAATGGGTCAAGTTTATATTCTCCCATTCCCATCTCCTTGATTTTCAATTTCCTTTCAAAATCTCTTGGTACAATAGCTCTAGAGCTTTCAGCTTGTTGATCTTGAGAGGCTTCTCTAATATGTGGGATCATGCTATCAGCAACTTGTTTCAATGTGTTCCAAGAATAACTAGCATCTACTACTATGCTTACCTGTACTCCATTGTAAGGAAACTTCACATATTGATGATATGTGGATGGTACAATTTGCATGTCATGAATCCAAGGTCTACCCAATAGGGTATTTTAAGCTAGAGGTAAGTCAAGTACTTGGAAAATTAAGTCCCTCTCAATGGGTCCTACCCTTATAGGTAATACAACCAATCCTTTTGATGACATTTCTTCTTCTTCATAGGATTTTATTGTGATTTTCCTCCTTGGATTGATAGCATATTTAGAGAAACCCTATTCTTTCACCAGATTGAATGTACAAATAGTTAAACTAGTGCCTCCATCTATCAAGACATGTTTGACTCTATGTTTAGGAATTAAAACCTCTATATGCAAAGGGTGATTATGTGGATGGCTTTAAAACTTATCATCTTCCTTAGAAAAGGATAGATAGTGGGGTGAATTCAAGTGACCTACCATTTCTTGGAATCGATTAACACCTAAATATTTTGGAACAATTGTCTCAAGAAGGGAAGTTTCAAGGATATCTTTGTGTCATGGTGAGATCTTAAGCAATTAAAGAATAAAAATATGAGTGGGTGTACATTACAATTTATTGACCAAGTTGTAGTTTGTTGAGGATGATGATGAGATCAACTATTTGGAAGTTGAAGGTTTGGAGGATGATACCACCAGTTGTTTGGATGATGCACCTTTTAGGGTGACCTTCTGATGTTGGCTTTGAGTTACTGCATTGGAAGACTCTGGCTCTTTTTTTTCTTTGATAATGTTACCATTGATAGAATTCTCAGAAGGTTCGAGCATGTTAATCACGTTATTAATTGAGTACGTATAATTCACTTTATCATCCTTCATATTTCAAGGTCCACCCTTTTATTATTTATGTAGAGGTTCCTTGAAATTCATGTGATCCTTATTGGTCTTATGCCTATCCATTGTAATTATCCCATTATCAATCTGATCTTGGATCACGTGCTTGAGCTTCATGCATTCATGTGTTTTATGACCTTTATTGTGGTGATACTCACAATAGTGATTGTCGTTCCACCACTTTGGTTTGATTGGTGGTTCCCAAGGTCATAACTCTTGTGCAATGTGATGATCTTGTGCGTCAAGATTATTTTCAATGCCGCCTTCAAAGGCTCTCCAAGAGGATTGAATGTTCTCCTAGGCCTAGCTTCCCAAGGTCCTTTTTCCTTATTGTATCCATGATTGTGCTTAGGTACCGAGGTAGTGTTAGGAGTTTTGGAAACTTGAATGTTTCTCGAGAGGTTAAAGACCATCTTGTTTGGTTTAATGTGGGATGCTTCCACCACTCCATTTATTCACCACATTCTTGTTCTTGTTCCAAAGCTTTGATTTATCATTATTTTTGGAAGTAAGATTAGAATTGTTAAAGGATTTATTTTCCTTGTAAGTCTCAATTTCTCCTTTTCATATCAAAATATCCTCAATTGTTATGGCAGTTTTTACCATCTCATTGAAAGTCATAGGTTAATCATTGTAATCAAAGTGCAAAGTTCATCTGCAAGACTAGATTTTTTGTAAAGATATCCAATTTTTTATTATCAGGGATCTTTCAAGGATATCTCGCAAATATTTTTCTCCACCTTTGAAGAAAGATGGTGAAGGCTTCTCCATTCTTCTTCTTCATTTTACATAGATCCATCATAGTGACAACATGTTTGATATTGTAAGAGTAATGCTGGATAATTTTTTTGACTAACTCTTCAAAACACCTGATACTCTCATGCATAAACTCCATGCTGAGAGTGCAAAATTCTCTCACATGATCTTGGGGGCCTCTTTCTATGATATAATTGTCATATTTAGGGATCTCAACCTTTGAGGGAAAAGGTGGCATGAACAAGTCTTTATCGAATGGGAAAGGACATGTATGTAAAGTAATGTGTGCAAAGGAATGCAGTTAACTAGTAAACACACTCAAAACACAAAAATAGTGCAACAATCAAGATTAGACATAAAGAAATAATAAACAAACAAGAAAGCAACCTACTTAAAACCCTATTGTAGCATCTTCGTTGCAACAATTTGTCCAGGATAGTGTGATGGTATGTATGCTCATAGATTCAATAGCATAACAACATGATGTAGAGGAAATCGATGTGGTCTTCAAATCTGCAAATTTTGCTATCTTTCTTCATAGACATTTTATTAGAGGCTCTAAATCTCTTAATTCTCATTAATCTATAATCTTCCACTTACTATCATCTCTGAAATCTTTCTTGATTTCTGCATGTGACAACCATAACTCACCCATATTCGATTCACGCTTCTTCTTTTAACTTCTATGAGTCTGCATCTTCTAGTTGACTCTCAACTCACCATACCGATTCCTTCAAAACATTGTATGCTTTGTGGGCCATTCATGGACTAAACAGAGCATGACCATGCATATAGAAAGTGCGTCACCTTTCTTCCACCAAACGATCGAGCTCAATACATAATGGTCTTCACTGGTCTGTTCAAACCGAACATGCAAATACAAAGTGCTTGCCACCTTTTGTCATAAGCACTTGTTGCTAACAATCGGTCCATGCCACTCAACACCATAGCTGCATAACAGTTTCTTGAAACCGTTTCAAACTAAATCCAACCAAGCACTTAACACTCGACATTTTTCACCATGTCTTTGTCGCCATAAACCGTTCCACCACTCCATTCAGGTTTATCAATTAAACTAATACATAAATAAACTACACAATTTTCTATCATAACATCCCCAATCGGGACTGTGGAAAACCGATATATTAGCCAAACATAAACCAACATGGATTACTCAATATCGGTTTCTAACACTCCAGGCAATGGAATGTTTAAATCGACTATCCAACTTTGAAACTCGATTCATTTCTGCATTGAATCCTTTCATAAAATGAACCAAAATGTATGCAAGACTTCTTAATAATACCACAGTCACATTCTTCATAATGGAAAACCAAAACCATAAGCAAAACAAACTCCACAAAACATTCACATTCAAGATAAAATAACGTGAAATCATTTGCGTTTAACAATACTCCATTAACGTAATGTTTACAATGACAAATGAATGGCTCTCTGGCTGCCGCCAGAGACCCATTTTGGATTTTCTCTCCTAAGCTTCTCTCACTCACTCCCGTAACCAATTCTTCCCAGGGATAAACACTATTCTATTACAATAATGTCTACTTAAAGAGAAAGCTTTGACAGTTACAAACCGTTCAACTATCTAAGCCTCTTTGTATTCCTTTCAGATTTATGGTTACACATGTCATAACATCCTTTTCTGAATCATTGCAAAGCAAATTAGTAATGTTATCCTTTCTAGACATGATCCCAAGAGCTTCTAAAATGACCCATTGCTTGACATAACTTAAAATAATTTGAAATTCGAAGGGAGAGATGGTGCCCCTGCACCATACTGCTAGAATTTAAATGTTTCCATGTCCCATGGAAATGGCTTAGCGACACTACAAATAAATCTTTGGCCTCATCTTCATCATTGCATTGATGCCTCTGCTGCTTCCTCTTTCACTGTCAACTGACTCCCATCTATGGAGTTATGCTGGTCGCCTGCAAGGTGCTTCTCCCATTCCATAGTTCACTCCTTCGTGATGTGTCACAACTGCTGTCCCTCACCTGGGAGTCCTTCATGCCTCTCTCCCCAGTCTATCGAAGACACACAAGACCATCCTATGGCCTTTGGAAGACCTCCCTATCCACCCATTTGAAGTTGAATGAACTGGCACTAAATCTGCAACCATAACACTGCCTGGTGTAGATCCCATCTACACGCTCAGAACCTTCTGAGCTCTGATACCATTCTGATGCAGAAGAAATCAATGTGGTCTTCAAATATGAAATTTTTTCTATCTTTCTTCATAGACATTTTGTTAGAGGCTCTAAGTCTCTTAATTCTCATTAATCTATAATCTTCTACTTACTATCATCTCTGAAATATTTCTTGATTTCTACATGTGACAACCATAACTCAGCCATATTCGATTCACACTGCTTCTTTTAAAAACTGTGAGTTTGCATCTTCTAGTTGACTCTCAACTCACCATACCGATTCCTTCAAAACACTGTATGCTTTGCGGGCCATTTGCGGACTGAATAGAGCATGACCATGCATATACAAAGTGTGCCACCTTTCTTCCACCAAATGAACGAGCTCAATACATAATGGTCTTCACTGGTCTGTTCAAACTGAACATGCAAATACAAAGTGCCTGCCTCCTTTTGTCATAAGCAGTTGTCGCTAACAATTGGTCCATGCCACTCAAAACCAGAGTTGCATAATGGTTTCTTGAAACCATTTCAAAATAAATCCAACCAAGCACTTAACACTCGACATTTTGCATCATGTATTTGTCGCCATAAACCGTCCCACCACTCCATTTGGGGTTATCAATTAAACCGATACATAAACAAACTACAGACTTTTCTATCATAACGTCCCCAATCGGGATTGTGGAAAATTGATATATTAGCCAAACATAAACCAACATGGATTACTCAATATCGGTTTCTAATACTCCAGGCGACCCAATACAATAACCAAATGGAATGTGTAAATTGACTATCCAACTTTGAAACTTGATTCATTTCTGCATTGAATCCTTTCATAAAATGAACCAAAATGTATGCAAGACTTCTTATTAATACCATAGTCACATTCTTCATAATCGAAAACCAAAACCATAAGAAAAATAAACTCCACAAAACATTCACATTCAAGATAGAATAACATGAAATCATTTGTGTTTAACGATACTCCATTAACATAATTTTTACAATGACAAATGATGGCTCTCTGGCTGCCGCCAGAGAGCCATTTTGGATTATCTCCTAAGCTTCTCTCACTCACTCTTGTAACAAATTCTTCCCAGGGATAAAAACTATTCGATTACAATAATGTCTACTTAAAGACAAAGATTTGACGGTTACAAACCGTTCAACTACCCAAGCCTCTTTGTATTCCTTTCGGATTTCTGGTTACACGTGTCATAACATCCTTTTTTGAATGATTACAAAGAAAATTAATAATGTTATCCTTTCTAGACATTATCCAAGAACTTATAAAATGACCCATTGCTTGACATAACTTAAAATAATTTGAAATTCGAAGGGAGAGATGGTGCCCCTATACGACATTAGAGTGCTGCATAGTTGCTCAAGCTTAGGGGAAGAACTTGAAAACAAGATTCAAAGGATTTTCACAAGTGTGGCTAGGTTTCTCTAAAAAATGCATGAGTTTACATAATGGGAGAATTGATAATGATTTCAAGGATTATTGGTTCAAATATGATAATAGATTGGAATAAAAAAGATGGGTTCACAAAGATTATAGATGAAAGATAGATCCTAGATTGAATGGAAATGGGAGGGTTAAATAATGGAGTTAAGGAGGTTAGGGCTATCCTGCATTAATTAGGGGTGACCAGATGTCAACCTGAGTGTGGTTGGGAGATGGAGAAAGAGGACTTCCATAAATGACATTTATGTCTCAGAACCCAAAGTCTAACCTCATTAATAGGGGTCTTTATGGAAAATTTGTTTAAGATTGGGACAGAGGAAGCAAAGTTGGACTTTGCTTCCCTAATCCTCATAGTTAGGAATGTGAAAAAAATTAGAGGGGGATTAGGCTAATGAGCTACGTTAATTTGGGGGCAACTAGATGGGTTAGGATTTTGCAAGTGGATGGAGANTGGGACAGAGGAAGCAAAGTTGGACTTTGCTTCCCTAATCCTCATAGTTAGGAATGTGAAAAAAATTAGAGGGGGATTAGGCTAATGAGCTACGTTAATTTGGGGGCAACTGGATGGGTTAGGATTTTGCAAGTGGATGGAGATTAGGAGAGGAATTTTAATTTATTTTAGTTCAAAATAGGGGAAAGGGGATATTTAATTAAACACATGGGTTTATGTAATTAAACAAATTTGGGAATTAGATAAATTAGATTAATTAATTTGTCTAGAGGGATTTGAAAGAGGGTTGAATTAATTAAAGAGATAGACTATTTAATTAATAAGGTGACTATAGAGGAATGGGAACTAATTATTTAATTAAATAAACATAAACGTCTATTTAATTAAATAAGATAAGGATGTTAGATAAATTAAATAAATTAATTTACCTAGGAGTATATAAGACGAGTAATTAATTAAATCAATTAATTACGTTTCAGATTTGGGTGTCTACATTTTGCCCCTCTTTGACATGGTGTTATGAAGTAGCATCATTTCAAAGAATATTAAGACATAGAGCTAGGAAGAAGATGATTCGATTAGAAAAGATGCCCCAGATATTTAAAAGGGTGACTAGGAGGAAGGATGGTGAGAGATGAAGATAAGGATGCCCCCTCGAGAGGATAGGAAGGTTTTAGAGAACATGATTGTGCTCTCAAAATGGATGAGAGAATGCATGAATGATAATGGGAATGCACTGATAAGGGGATAGGAAAATAAAGAAATGAGATAGATGAATGGAATGGATGGATAGATAGAAACAAAGGATGATGGATATTAAGAACATGAGGAAAGCTTGAGAAGGAGTACCCTAAAAGGGATATGTTATGTAGTAAGAACTTAATTTTATCTAGCATATGATACTATGCACAAGGGTATGAAAAACCAAGGTGATTTCATATCACATGCATAAGACTGTGTTGCCAAATTTTAGTTTAAGGGTCTTTAGGTCCTATGGGGTAAAATTGTTCTTTGGTGACCTACTTCTCATTCATTTTGAAACCTTCCCATAATGTGCTTATCCGATAAATTATTTGCCTTGCCTATTTGAGCCTAGCGGGTTTTCAATCTTTCTGCTTCATCCGAAGTTTAGGTGATTTAGGTATGTCGGGAAAGGGGTGTCATAGCGTCTTCCAAATGAGAAGTAGTCACCCTCAGATCTGTAATGCTCAATATGTTTTTTCGGAAGATAAATATGTCTTTTATATAAGTGATTGGTAAAAATTTGTTCATAAAAAGAGTTTTTCAACTCTCGGAGATATCAAGTTGCGAAGTAGTGGCAGTGATCATGCAGTTTCCAGAAAAGATGGTCTCAAAGGTGCAAACCCAATACAAGTGAAAAGAGAAAATAAGAAGTCAAGTGCCCTCGATGGAAAAGAAGGTGTTTAAGTGCGCAAATGATAAAAGGTGAAGCCATCGGGATACTTTTCCGAAATAAAGGAAACAGGCTTACGAGAAAAGTACTCTTATATTCTTTTCTTGCACAAGTAAAATGGTCTAATGTTCATTCATTCCAGAATCGGAAGGAAAGTATGTTTGTTTTCCACAAGACTAAAGTTTTGTTTCAGTAAAAGTGGCTAATGAACATAAAGTTAAGTGTAAGATTGAGGATTTCGAGGCCGTTATGTTCTCCAAAATGAGAATTTCAAATAGCCGTTGATTATCAAAAAATTAAATGCTAATCCTACCGATGCGTCCATTAGGTCACCTTAATGTCATTCGTGTGGCGCCAACGTTCGAATCTTAGCGGCTATTTCTTAAGCATTTGCCATCATTTTCTGCTCACTGTTTTGAATAACAAGTCATTTGTCTTCACTCATGTTCTCAGTTTCATAGTAAATGGCTATTAAAGCTTGTAGTTACAATAGATTAATTGGTATTGATAGTGAATTAAAGGAATTTTTTGACACATCTCTAAGATTCTTCGATCTCAGAGATTTGCACAGAAGATTGAATTCTCATCCAGTTCACCCTATTACACAGAAGCTTAAGGATAGTGGTTTGGTAGAAGCTGTAGAGTTTCCAATGGCAGTTCAAGCTCCTGAGCTCATCAGAGAATGTATAAAGAAATATGACTCAGAGATAAAGAAAATCCTATTTCTAGATCAGTCAATTTTGCTAACGATTGATAAAGCCCTAATCCAATCCGCTTTCGGCATTTCAGAAAAAGACATGTATTGCGATATCAACTTCAGTTCTTCTGCATCTATGTTCAATAAAAAGAAGACTCTAAGGAGGGAAGATATGCAGAAGACCTGGTTCCAGACCCCTCGATCAAAGAAAAGTAAGATGCCAAAGACTCTCTTCAGAACAACCCTAAAGAGGGAATTTGTTAATATCCTGGCCTTGCTGACCAGATTGGATGGAAAACCTGAGATTTTAGATCTCGTTGAACGTAATTTCTTTCTTGTTCAAGCTGTCTGTGCTGAAAATATGTTCATTGATTGGGCAGAAATCCTGTGTGAGAAGCTTGCATCTTGGATGAGCTATTGTCAAGGATTCAAATAGTTCTACATGTCTTGTTACTTGATCTACACTCTGGCGACTCAGCACCTGTGGCCTAGCTTACCAGCAATCCAAAACTTTGACAACAACACCAAAATTAATGAGTTCTACCCAAATCTATAATTGCATCGGAACTTTGAGGAGTATACTGCTGTGAATGATGCATTCACAATGAGAATCTATTGGGGACTTCAGGGTTGCTTAGAAAGAAGATTCTCGCTAGAGGCCATCTTGACAATCAGTCAGTATGGATTCTCTTTCATCTAATTCTTGAGTTTCTCTTATCTTCAGATAGGAGCCTTCTCTAGATTTCCTAAGAGACTGCCCCGGTATCCTAAAGATAAGGTGGTTTTGGTGGAGCTTTGCTGGCAGATATTGGAAGTGAATACTCTGTGTTCAACTGTGAAGAAGATCACTGGAATTGCCTTCCCCGTGGTGGTTGGTCTGTATTCCTGTGCATCCAGATCTGATGCCCAGAATTTAGTAAAGAGTTTTTAGGATAAGATCAAGCTGCTTGATTATGAGGTTCTTAGGCCTCAATATGATCCTATGGGTTTTGTTAGAGACCACCTGAAGCTCGGACATGCCTATAGACATGTCTCGAATATTGAATATTTTTCGTCCGAGTGTTTTAATGAGTATCAAACACGGGAGAAATTGTGGTCCCATTTAACTTTGGATGAATTATAATGTATAATAATGTTGTTGATGTATTTGATCTTGCAGATGACAGTCTCTTCATGCAACCTTCGTCCTACAACTAGATCAAAGTGTTGCCTATTTATTCCTCTCCACCAATTGGTCCAGTGATTGATTCATTGGAGCTTCTCATGAGAGGCATTATCAGGAGAACCAACAAGTGGGTAGAATGGACCAGAGCGCGACAAAAAAGAACTTCTGGCATAGGTTCATCTGGAGGAATGACTTCAGGAGCTGAGCAATCATCTTCAGTAGTTACTTCTTCTATGGCGCCATCAGTTTCAGCAGGTGCAGCGCAATCTGCTGGGCAAGGAGGTGACCAGCCCCCAGAAAAGAATATTCCCATCACTCTGACCTGCGGAGATGGTTTGCTCCCAAACATTGGAAATGAAGAGGAGAAGGAAGAAGATAGGTAAAAGGAAAAGAAGAAAGAACAAGAGGTGCTGGTGACCAAGCCTCCATCACCAAGTCCAGTTATCACCTTGGATGACACAAATCCCATGGATGGTCAGGATTCCTCTCGGCCGGTAAATATTCTAGCCCTTTTGGTGAACAAGGTTGCCTCCTTCCTTGTTCCACCAGAAGACAAGCAGACTCCTCCAGTGGACTGGAAGCTATTTGATCCTACAACTCTTTAGTCTGCAATTAAGGTGCTATCCACAGACTCATGTTTGGAAGAAACCATTGAGAAGAAGAAGAAATGACATGAGGAGGCCATTTCTTCAAAGGACCTAATCCTTAAGGCAACCTCATCTCAGCCACCAACAAAGAAGGCGAAGAAGCGAAAGTCTGTGGTGGCCCTTTCCCATGATTCCACAACCAGGCATATGCTAATAGAAATAGCAGAGCCACATAAAGAAGGAAAGTTTCATGAGATTTCAGCTCAAGATTTCCAGATTAAAACCATGGACCTAGGAGTGCCAGTGCATGACTCAATGGTGAATATCTAGAAAACCACCAATGAGCGAATTGAGGACAGATTAGAAGAACTCTGGGCAGACAAGGAAGTCCTCAAGTCTGAAAATAAGGAGCTAGTAGAGTATATTCAATATGCTCTTGGCACTACTTCATCTGCTCAGTTTGATCCTAATGCAGAGGAGAATAAGAACTTGCTACTGAAGTTGTAGCAAGAGAGATAGTTTGGTCAGATTGGCAGACCATGGATAGAAGCGATGAAGGTTCAAGGCCCCATTGTCATTGAAAATTTGGGGAACCTTCTACTTCATGCAGACAAATTGAAGGATACAGAATCAAAACACCAGGAGACCATCTATAATGCATCCACTGGATTGACAGAGCAGTTAGGCACCTTGCAGGAGGTGATTGATATGAAGACCAGTGTTGCAATCTCTAATGGTATCCTCAAGACCGGACAGGAGCCATTATTTCACTGGAGGCAGTCTCTAGAGTTTGTGCTTGAGAAATCAAATAGATCTGCAAATGAACTCAAGACTATGGTTAAGTTAGTACAAAAGGAGATGGATAAATTATTTGAGTTTTTGAAAGTATTGCACACGGAATCTCAAGTTTCCAGAAGTGACAAGTTGGTGAATACAAAGCAATTGAAAGCTAAGTTTCTTTCTTTCATAGATGAGATTGCAGATTTGGCTAACTTCTAATTATCAAGAATCAGTGAGCTCTCTGCGATAGATGCTATGATAAAAAAGGAATTGGAGAAGCTCCAATCCTGGATTGCCAGGTTGGATGAACTGACATAGATGCATGATTTTTGGATGATCTGAGCTAACAATATAATCATTCTGAATGCTCAGGATTTGGGCAAGGTAATAGATGCAATGAAGGCTTATAGAGGAAAAGTCGTTACACGGAAGACGACATAGAATCTATTGACCAGTGTCGTCTTCCCAACTTTTGTATATTGTAGCCATTTTTGGCATTTTGTTAGCTTTGTCAGTTTTTGTAACCGACCAGTTTTATTATTAGAATGTTCCTCTCGGAATATTGTAAAGGGGCAATCATTATTGAAACAGGTCATTTTGGAGAAGACCTATATATGTAAATTTCTGTAAAGTAAATAAGATTGACAAAAATTACTTTGGGCAAACCCCTATAGCTGGGACTACTGTGTGCGACTCTAAGTTTGAAGTTTATTTTGTTGTTCATCTTAGTTAGTTGTGTGATGTTTTGAAAGAAGATGCTAATATTGGAAATTGAATGAATAGTAATGAACCGGGTTTTTTTATTCTCATTCAGTGGATTGTATGTTTACTATCTTCAACAAAAGCACTCTGTTTTCTTTTCATTGCACATCTTAGTTCAATAGATTAGTTCTTGCATAAGGATTTAGGAAGAAGGTTAATAGAGAATGGGATCAAGATAATCTGGGTATTGTCAAAGTTTTACAATCTTAGCAATCCAGGAATTGCATTATTACACTTTCTTTCTTCATCTATGCTCGTAGGTGGTAGTTTGCATTCATCCCACACTACATAATAGTCTGCATTTCAGATTGCATGTCATTGAGTAAGTCCCCATTCATTTCCTAAGTTGTTTGAAGCTTTGAACAACTTGGTTGAACCTATTCTACTCTCCGGTTAAGAGCATAACCCTAAAAACCGAAAGACAAAATTCATTGCATATCTTTCACATAAGGGATACTATACCTTTCAATTCAAGGGTCATTGATATATTTCTACCATTGACCCAGTCTGTGGTTACTTTTTGTTCTACGAAAGCCAGCATTGGGTATTCAAGAGTCATTATATAAATCAAATTAAAAGTAGAAAAACTGTAAACCAACAGACTGACACAAAAAACACACAAGGATTACCCCAACATCATGACTGATTCACAAAGGAATCAGTGTGGATACGATGTTGGGGAACCTAGAAGAAAACAATATTTCCCAGGTGCACCATGTGACCACGGGGATCACACATTGAAAATGCAAGGGTCATATCTAACTAACTTAAAAATAAAAGATTAAGACTGTGCCCCAAGTTTAACCATTCGTAGCGCACCGACACAATGATATAAAGGATCGTGGAAACTTTTATGAGGTAATAACAAGGAAGATCAAGATAAAAGATAAAAAAATATCCAAAAGCACCAAAGAAATAACAAGCATCTCATGTATCTTTTGCCATAGGGAGGATCATGGATGGGGATTGATTTGATTGGTTTGATATGGGGAAGGATACATCCTGCAAAGATCGATGATGGATTGATAAACTAGGATTCCTATGACAAGAGACAAGGAAGACAATTGAACCTCTAAGGGATTAATAGATGATTCTTGAAGCACCAGCTAGATAGGGACACATTCTTAAAGACACGCAACTGAATGACGTAAAGGATGGGACCTAAGGACACAAATATACAAAGGATTCTAGGTGGAGACACGCTCGAATGAGACTAGGTACAATGTGCTATTTACAAGAGGTACAAGATATATAAGGGGTTGTGGTTTGTGGATGAGGCTGCAAAGATGAAAATCTGCCCAAGGACATAGAAAATCAATGAAACTAGATAGAATTGACAAGATGGATTGATGGTGGATGGGGTGTTGTTGATGTGGGAATGATATATCCTTAAATAACATAAGGATTGGATTGAGCTTTGATGGAATGTGGTTGATGTGGGATTGATATATCCCAAAATAATAGAAGAATGTGGAATGATGCTTGTCAATGATGATTGGATTGGGATCAAGGCTTGCAGCAAGGCTAGGAACAAGACCAAAGATATTATTGGATGGGTGTATTGATATTCAACTTTGGATAACAAGAGATGGCTGAGATTTGCATGCGATGGTAGATTGCATGGGGCATGAGGGTATCCTTAATCTAGGTACCATTGAAAAGGGATGTTGAGATGGAGGAGATCATGGATGAGGAAGAGGTGGAAGATTATTAGGCAAGGATTTCTGGATTGGAAGGATTATGGATGATGAGACAATATGGGATGAGGATTATGAGATGGATGGATTGAAGATAATGAGACAATAAGAGAGGAGAATTGGGAGATGAAAGGATTATGCATTATAGGACAATAGGAAAGAAGGATTAGGAGATATATGGATTGGAGAGGATAGGATGATAGGAGATAAGGATTAGGAGATGGATGGATTGGAAATGATAGGAAAAATATGAGATGAGGATGAGGAGATGGATGGATTATGAATGATAGGAAAATAGGAGATGAAGATTGAGTGATGGATGTATTGAGGATAATGAGGATGATAGGAGATGAGGATTGGGAGACGGAATGATTATGGATAATGAGATGATGGGAGATGAGAGTTGGGAGATGGAAGAATTATGGATGATAGGACAATAGGAGATGATAATTGGAAGATGGAAGGATTATGGATTATAGGATGATAGGAGAGAAGGATGAGGAGAAACTCAACTGGATTCCATGTGATTCCCCCATAAAGATCTCTTTGGTTTGAAATTCAAAAAGTGGCGGTCTGGGGTCGGGATCCCCTACTGGGATCAAGGGGCAATGCCCCTTCCAGGGTCCTAGGAGCGGCATCGAAGGGTAGCGCCCCTGACACCAAGCCCATTTTCCCCTTTACAAAGCCTTCAGATTCTTCATGTCGTAATGATTTTTAGCCCAAAATCAGGGTCGGTGAGCTCCCCTTAAAAATGCCATAGTTGTAATGTTTTATGCAATAGTGGATCCACCAAATCATGTTGGGTAGATCCATCGCCATTTTTTTAATAGAACTTTTATTTTTGTTTTTGATGAATTGCACTGAAATGTGGCAGATTCATGAGAGGGTAGGGCTAGTAAATTTGCCGAGGTGAGTGCAAGAGAAGGTAACGGCTAAGATGTCATTCAGAAAACCCACCGAAAGGGAACTGACAAATTCGCAGGTGAGGGCAAAGAGGAGGGTCAACAAATTCATCAAACGGGAACTGGCAGATTCCCCGATGAGTGTAGGCAAATATGTTGGATGGGAGTCGACAGATTCGCCAGTAGAGGTGGAGATGGGGGCCAACAAATTAGTTAGATGGGAACAGACGGATTTTCCAGTGGAGGCAGAGATTAGGGGTTGGCAAATCTGTCGAATAGGAACCAATAGATTCGCTGGTGGAGGCAGAGAGGGGGGATCGACGAATCTACCATATGGGAACTGGCGGATTCATTAGTGGAGGCGGATAGGTCTAGAAGAAGGACAGGGATACTAAGGATAAGTTGGGGGTTGGAGTAGGATAGAGAGGACAAGGATATAGAAGGTAGGATAGGGAGACTGGCAAAGTATAAGGGGGAATTAGGGTGGGGATAAGTGTAGAATGGCCATCAGAGACTAACACAAGGAAAGAGGGTAGGGGGAGACCAGGTTGATGGTTTGGGGTTGACTCAAGGAGACTCATGTTACGTTATCATAATGACAAATTCAGTATGCAAAATAGAAGATGGGCTACGTGAAAATGAAGATTTGTCGTGTACATGAGAAAAAGGAATGAATAATATGCATAGAATAAAAATGGACGTAATTGGAGTGCATGAGTGTAGCTTATAAATATATACCAATGACAAGGGATATAGGAGGAAATGATATGACATGATAATAAAAAGGGATGGACAAAGGGGATGACATGGGGAGATGGCGATGAATACATTAATAGACAAGGATTGATGGATGCAAGGGTTTTGGTAAAGGAATAGAGGAGGATAAAGATTGGGAGATGGATGAAATGGGGATAAAGGATAGAGGTAGACAAGGATGGGTGGATGGGAGGATTATGTATGTCAGAACGAGGATGTTGAGATAGATGGACCGGGGATAAAAGATTTAGATAGAGAAGGATGGGGAGATGGATAGTGGATGTGATAAGGTTTCCAAGGGCTATATCACCAATGAATAAAATTGCCCCCACTTAGGATATGTCATGGATGATGAGGCTTTAGGAGGGTTGTATTAGGATAGAATAGAGGGTGAAAAGAGGATGAGGAAGGTAGATGGAGGCTAGGATAACAAGACGATAAGGAAGATATAGGTGTTCAAAGGGTTTATATGAATGGGAGGAAGGATGGGTGGAAAGGACGATAGGAAATATTTGATGGGGAAATGGATGCCAAGAAGTGTCTAGAGTATGTATACATGGTGGCTTGTATTTTTATCAAGATCTAAAGGAGGATGAAGGAAGTGAAATGGATAAGATATGATAGGTATGGTAGGCAAATGACAGGGAGGATATGGTGGACGTGTATCTATAAGGACTTGCCCCCAAGTATGAAGAGTAATTAGGAGGAGGGATAACACACAATGATTGTTTTCCAATTTTTCATCATGGTACTTCCCAAAGGTGCCTATTTCCAAGTTTTCACCATTAGACGAAAACAAAATTTATGAGTTTTTATGTTTTTTTGACTTTTTTTTACTTTTGGGAATTTTTTGGAGGGATTTTATGGAGGGAATGATAACAAGGAGGTGGATGGAGGACTCAAAGGATTCAAGCATAAAGTTATGTATCAAGGTAGTAGGAGCCCGTTTAGAGGGATCATTGGATGTTGGTACAACCTTGTCAGGATAAGGGGATTATGCAAAGGCATGGATTAAATAGTTTTGATGGGGGATACATATGGGGTAAGGGATATTGTGGTTGGAAGTGTTTTGACAGAATGAAGGGAAGTGATTGTGATAGGGGTATGTTGTCAGGATCAACATTAGCACATGTTGTGAGGGGTGTGGAAAAAGTGAAGGGGAAGTGTATGGTAGATGTAGATATGATGCAGGAGTTATGATAGGTGGTTTTGGGACAAGGACCCAAAATGGATTTAGGAGATGGAGGGGAAGAAATTTTAGCTAGTGGATCAGCAACTTTGAATGCCATTGTGGATATTTATTTTAGATGCATTGCTTCTTTTTTCTTTGGGATGCACATAGTTTTTAGTTTTTCTTTGGTGGCCTTTGTTGCCTTTGAAATGCAGTGCATTTTTTTATTGGATTTTTCCTTTCTTGAGCATGTCTTTTAGAGTGGACATGATAATCTTTAGCTTTTTTTGGATCTTTTACTTTATGCATTTATTAGTTGGCATTCAAATTATTTCAAGTAACATTGGTAGGATCATGAGAAGTTGTAAGAGATGGAGGAGATATGGATGGAATTATAATGGGAGGATGGGGGATGGTGCATGTGGGTATGCGTCATTATTGATCCTGATAGGAAATGTATGAGGCGAGATTTATAAAATGGGATTGGTGGATGAAGGAACGAGTAGGTTAAGATGGGGGATGAGATTTTGAGATATAAGGGCCCAAAATGGAATTAGTATGTGGAGGATATGCAATGGTATATTTTGGGATATAGGGACCCAAAATGGATTCAGACGATGAAGGATGCATGTGGTAGGTTTTTTTAGGTTGCAATGATGGAGGAGGGTGGATGACGGTAAATATTTTGGACAAATAATGAGAAGATGCAATGGTGGGTTTGGAAGTATGCTTGGATTTTGTATTAGTTGTACCAACATTTTTGGATGTAGTACCTCGAGATTTATAACCAAGACCATGTGATTGTGGATGTTATTTAACATAGATTGCCTCTAGGGTACCTTTTCCATGGAGTCCTAAGCCTTTATCTTGATAATTAATTTTCTTGAGCATTTGATCTAAGATAGGATACTTCTTACTTAGGGAACAAGAGGCGAGTCCATTATTAGGTGGAGTGTAGGTGGTTAATATGGAATTTATTTCTTCTACTACAAGTAGACCACCATGGATGAATGTAAGTGAACCAAGGGGATAGAGTGATGGTGGTGGGATAGTTTGGATTGGACAAGATAAAGGATCATGAACTGGAGTGGACGGGGTGCTAAGATCTTGATTTGGATGGGAGGATGGTAATAGATCACTTTGAGTGGGTGGCATGATAATATCTTTCTTTAAAGGAGGGGATGATAATGGGTCATAAGATGGAGGAATTAGGATTGTAAGGTCATGGTGTGGAGGGGAGGATGGAAATAGATCTTGAGATGGAGTGGGAGGAGTGATAGGATTTGAAGGTGTTTTAATGTATATTTAAACATGCTCTGGGAAAAGCTCTTGACATGATAGAACTAGTGTAGACGGTACAATGGAGGATGAATGGATAGACTCTTCAAATGGATTGGATGGAAGATTGGAGGTGGATAGAGTCAATGGATGGGGGGTTTTCACTTGTTTTAAGAGGTGTAAGAGGATCAATAAGTGGGGTTGATGGAAGAGGGATGATAGGTGTGGGAAGTAGAAGGGCCTTATATCTAATGACCTCATGACAGAGTGGGATGACATAACTCATTATCTTTAAGAGGTGGATTTTATGATGGCTTCTTTGTGAAGCTCCTTGGAGACTTGTGTATTTTAAGTTGAGGGGGTTGAATATCATGTGTGGATAGTGGGAAGCCAAGATAGTCCACATATGAGGGTGTGGTAGTGGACTATGAACTTGTTTAATAGAATTATTATGGTAAAGTGGGTTTGAAGGATGGCATGGCTAGATAGGTCACATAAGAAGGTGCAAAGGTGACTTGTGAATTATATTGACTAGGTGATGGGTGTAGATTCTAAAATCGTCCCTTGCAACATTATTATTAATTATAATTAATTATATTTGTTGTAATCTTCCACTTATTTAATTAAAGTAAGTTCATTATCCTAAAGTATTTAAATTTAATTTGAATACTTATCCCCTATTTGTATTAAATTTAATTAAATACCTTCCCGCATTAGAATCCCCTTTTAAATTAATTTTAATTTATTTATTCCCTCATATGATTAAATTGTTCTAAACCATAATTAGTCTAAATCTAAGTTAGACTAATTTTGAATCTAAACCTAGATCCTACCCTACCTCACATCACTCTCACTAAATAAATGTAGTCACTAATTAACTAAGGTTAATTAGGCTAATTATAGGATTCCTACACCCATTAGTCATAATTATTTTCTCACACATGTGTGAGAAAATTTCCAAAAATTGACTTTTTCAAATAATACTAATTTGGTGCCAACAAGGTTTCTTACAACCTTGATGACACCTTCTTACACTTTCTAAAAGTGTTTCATTGGACTAAAACTATGACATCTTTTACACACCTCTTACATGTGTACTTCAATTACACATTGACCCATCACATCTCAAGTTGCTCACACATGTGTGAGAAAACTTGGCCTCTTGCATTGCTTATGTATATCTCACATGTCCATTGAATGCTTGAGACTAGTTCTCTATAACTAGTTCTTGAGTCATTTAATATCATATCATTGTAGTTGCATTTACTTTGCATCTTTTCATTTGGAATCAAGTGGTATTTATACATTTTTTTGGGAGAGCACACCCATAACCCTCTCTAAGAGAAAATCAACAAGGCTTAGGCGCCCTTGTTTGGCTCATCGGAGGTTGTCATAGAAAACTTATGTTTATGTTTTTTGATATCTTAATGTAGTTTGTATGTCTTTTATCTGTAATATTTGCATGTCTGAGATTACTCCCAACAGGTAGGTTTTCATCACATACATTTTGGCACGCCCAGTGGGACCCACATTCCTAAAGTTGAAACATTTTTTCACACTTTCTACAACATTCTGGAAAATGTCACCCAGAGTCATCTCTGCCTTGGATGATCATTGGTGCTAAACAGTCATCTACACAGATTGTCATCTGCGTAGATTGTCATCTCCACTTGGTTTGACTAATCTTTGGTTTTAAGTGATTTTAAACTGATCTTTAGCATATTTTGGGTTTTTTAACTCTTGGGTTTCTGACAAGACATCACTTTTACAACTCATTAAATGCTCCCAAAAATTTTAAAATATCACTATTTAACCACAGTTAGCTAACTCTAATCACTGTTTGTTCGTCTATGCGGGCTGACCATCGTCTCTGCAGACCGTCATCTACATCGGTACTCTATCATCTGTGCTCCTTGAAAACCACACTTTGAGGTATAAGTTTTTACCTTTTTACATTAATTATCGTCTGCACATTTTCTTTAATAGCCGTCTGCGATTACAGACTGTCGTCTACGATCATAGACTGTCATGTGTACAGATTTTCATCTGCACATATCTTTAAACTGTCGTCTGTTCTCTGTATCAATTATTTTTCACTTTTCAGTAGGTTTTTGGGTTACTAATATCATCTGAGTTTTGCAGCACCTTGATTCTGAAGACTAATTTTTGAAACTACTAACATTTTTTGTTGTAGGATTTTAAGAAGACAAACACAAAACTACTCACATATTGTTCTTGCAGGTTTCGTAGGAGATACAAATAAACATTGTGTCTTATTTTATATCTTCTTAGGCATTTTAAAGAGGGTTCACCAGTAGTGTCTTGCCAAGTGATAGGGGAGTATGCTCTTGTCTTTTATTAGATAATCAGAAACCTAGATTCATTTGGCATTTCACTTAGAAAGTAACTTTGGAAAAGAACAACTTTCTTGGTGTGTTTGGGAGAAAATGACATTGGATAGGAGAGTATACTCTTTTCCCCTTATGGGAAAATCATAAATCTAGACCCCTCTCACCGCCAATCTATGCACTTTTTTTAATTCTTTAGCTGGGCCTGTCGATTGAGGGAAAAATATCCCGAAAACGACCCACATGAGAATGAGGTGTAAGCCCACCACTCCAACTCACGTTAAAAAAATTTAATTCTTGGGGTTAAAGCCTCGTAAGTCAAATGTTGTTTGAGCTTATACTTGGCTCATGCCTAGCACAAAGTAGGGTTGTGAGGTCTCAATCACGTTTACGTGACTTCTTGTGCTAAGGTTCTTTATGGGCTATACGCCTCAATCACACTTGCACAGACACAACGGACATATTCGAATGGAGAACTTGACTAAGAACTGTTAAATTAGAAGCCTACCTAGTTCAACCCTGAAAGTTTTATAATGTTTCTGCAAGGAGAATAGTAACCTCCCCAAGATCACTCACACATTTGTGCCACCCTTAGCATTTAGAGTTGCCTAATATGACATCATAACTGAAGCCATTGCATTTTTTGTGATGACCATATTCTGATTAGCTCTCGTGTGTGTGCCTACGTTTCTAGGCAAATATTTTCAAACTAAGCCAAATTCCATAGGTAGACTGTTCTTGAGTATTTTAAAAAGCATGGATAACTTAAACAAACACAATCATTCTATCATTTAAAGTTGTCACAATTTCATGTATCCCTAAAGGTTTCTTTGTCCCTTGTTAGAATGTTGTCAAGACATATGACTATTTTTTTCTAGTTTGAGTGATTAAAATAAGTTATTGCCATCACAAAAATGACCAAAAAATATGACTAGAACACAATCTGATCAAAATTTCATCACAAAACACTCTAAACATTAATTATCATCTCCAACCTAGCATTGGTGCATGTGCTTGAGAATGGTTGTCTTTGATCTAGAATGGTCATCTCCGTAGTTTTTCATTTGCATCTGAGAATGGTCATCTCCACCAAAAAATAGTGAGCTGTCAGGTCTTGCAAAAACATTTTAAACTTGATTCTTTAGAAGATCCTAAAATCATTTGTCACAAAACATTCATTTGACTAGAAAAAATCAAAATTTCTCTCCACAGGATATGATTGACTCAGGAAAACATAAGAAGGATGAGCTTCTAGTTCCTCATGTTTATAGAGAAAAGAAAGAAGCTGATAAAAAGCCAAAGAATATCAACATATAAATTAATCTATTCAGCAAGAGATCAAAGACTTTGAGAAATTCAATGCTATCATCTATAATTGTAAAATTTCCTGAGTCATGTCAAAAAATTGCACAAATCATACCTTCATTCATTTTGAGCAATACAATTAGATAAACCTCATTTTTGATTTAACTCACCACTTCCTCATCATCAAAAACATCATCATTTCCTTTCTTGGAGAAAAATTAATCAATCTTGGACTTAATCAAGTCAAATCTAATCTTTCATTCCTTCATCATCATCAGGATGAAAGATCTTAATTAAGCATGTTTCAAACCTTCATATCTAGTGAACACATTATTTCTTGTAGAACATCAGTTCCTCTTAAGCAATAAAATCCATTGGTATTGTCTTATTTTTCTTGGGATCACTATTCAATCACCAAGTAGGAGAAGACATTATCTAAAATCAACCCCTTGTGTTTACACCATCATAAGGTCTTGTCTCACCTAGGTTTTCATCCAAAAACCTTTAAGTCCAATCCAAATCCAATCAAATCAAACATAATCAATTCAATCAATTAATCAAATCCAATCAACAATCAAATCAAGTCCAAATATTTTTCTCCTAAGATCATCATAAATTCTAAAGTTCATCCTTCATCTATCATCTATCTTCCTTCATCTTTCATCTTGTGTATTTTATCCATCCTTTTGAGGTTACCATTGTATGGTAGTTACTTGATCCCAAGCTAAAAACATGAGGCGAACACATTTAAACAACAATGTTGATGATGAGAATCCTTTTTCTCATTCCTTCTTCTAGGTAGAGGAAGTAGATGCCTAGGACATAATCGAAGCTCCTAAGGAGAATGAATTAGTCGATCAAGATGAGAGATCTACCCAAGTGAACGATTTCCTCAACGACCCATATAATCTAGAGATGGTTGAAAAGGCCATTATCCAAAATGGTGGAGAGATTTTCATGAAACTTATTAAGAATGGTGTCACATTACCTATTGATTTTGAGCAATCTCCCCTTGTCAGCAATATCATCAAGGCTACAGCTGCTGCAAACACGACCTCAACCTCAAATGCAACATCATCACATGACATATAAAATACCACTTCTAGTGGACCCTCTACATGAATCCCGACATCAACTTCACAACCAACATTTCAATTCACAGGGGAACAACTTCAACAAATTCTTAGTGTCTTTCCCTACATCACTTCACACAATAACACTCATACCAGAACTAATACTACTACCGACGCTGGTGCTACAATTTTTAATATAGGACACACTTCCATCCCCTTGTCTATAGATATAGTCTCATCATCACCATTCACATTCTCATCATCTTATTTGAAGAAATCTACTCAACAAACATCCTCAGCTTTTCATTACACACCTCCTCCTACAGTTGGCATGTCCTTAATAAGCTTTTCAATCTCACAACTGGGAGGTGGACAATATTTTGGGCTGCAATTCATGCCTCACAATGCCCCTGATTTGGCCCAACAATTCAATGAGATAAAGAATCTTGTACATAGCTTACAAAATAGAGGGAAGAAAGAGTTCTCTTTTGAAGACATATGTCCCTACCCATTTGACAAATCAATCACCATGCAACCGTTTCCTCCAAATTTTGAGATCCCAAAGTTTGAGAAGTATAAGGTGAATCATGTCGGCTCCAACATCTCAAAGAATTCTACATTTCATGCCAAGAGATCTCCTACAATGAAAATTACCTAAAGAGACTCTTCACCAGGAGTCTCGGTGGCCCCGCTTTAGAGTGGTTCATGTCGCTTCCTCATGGTTCTATATCAACATTCTTCGATCTTGCGGAAACATTCTTTGGTCAATATTTCTACAACATTGAACATCAAGCATCATTAAGTGACCTATGTAATACCATGCAAAAGAATGGAGAAACTTTTTTCCAGTTTCTTACAATGAAGGAAACACATTGTGAATCGTATGCCTTGGAAAATGCTTGATAATCATTTGATTGATATCTTGACTAGAAATCTGGTATCCGAAATGTCATTCCAAGTGAAGGTGGTTTCTCTTGACACTTTTAAAGCTCTTGTTAAAAAGGGGAAAAATATCAAAGATTGGATTTTGAGAAAAGATTCCATTAAAAATTATACCCCTTTTGCTAACAATGATAAACCAGAGTTTTGGACCAAGAACAAAGGAGTTGTGAATGATGGAGTGACAGATGCCAAAAAAATCCAAATTGTCTAGACATATAATCAAAACATTAACAACAATCAGAACAATAATCACAATAACAATCTCAACAACAAAAATAACAATTAGAAGAATTCATCACAATAGAAATCTTAACAACAACCTCACAATCAGTCCTACTTATTTCCTTTCAACAATAATAACAATAATAATAATACCAGGAAACGTTGACAAATCACTTCTTTTGCAGAACCGCTAGATATGGTCTTTCGACGATTGGTGGATCAAGGCATGATGGTATATCCTTACACTCAACCATTTGATAAAAATAAACCTAATCATGCTTGGTATAAAGATAACTAATACTGTGATTATCATCGCACCAAGGGAGACGACACCAAGAAGTGCATGAAATTGAGACACTCTGTTCAAGACCTCATAGATGACAAAAAAATTGAGGTTGAAGGACAAAACCCATCATCATCCAATGCCAAAGTGAAAGTCTATAATGAACCATTTCCTAAACACAATCAAAACAATTCATCTAATGCTATTCCTTATGACTACTCCATGAACACCATCACAGGTAATGATTTCACATGTGGAAGTCTAGGAGAAAATGATGTCTTTAGTTTTGATACTCTTTGTGGATGCATTGAATAATCTAAGAATCACGTTAGCACCCTTACTCTTAAAGGTGCCAGTTGCAAACCTACTACCCGAAGACATAGAGTTACTATCCAGGCTACCACTAATCCATCAATTTCTGCAAATCCACTATTCACACCATCAAAAGCTACGCGACCTTCTTCATGCTATGATTTATTGGCCCAGTTAGGGAAGACACCTGCACAGATATCTATCCTAGATCTTCTATGAACATACCCTATCCACAAAGAAGTCCTTTAAAATGCCCTTAATGAATCTTGTGTCCCTGAAAACATCAACGCATCCCAATTCCAAGCTATCATAAGAAATCTAGTGGCACAAGAACATTTGGTATTCACTGAAAAATATATCCGAGGCCTAGACCTCCATCACAATAAATTCCTTCATATTGAAGCCAAAATCCACTCCACTAAAATCAAATGGGCCCTTATAGATTGTGGATCTTGCCTCAATTTTTGTACACTAAAAATGATTAAAAATATTAGTCTTTTTGAAGACCTTCTTGATGTAAATAAAAGAATCACAATAAAATCGTATGATGATAGACAGAGGGAGAGAAAAGGTTTTATAACACTCCTTTTACAAGTGGCCCTAGCCCTAATCAAAATAGTTTTTCATGTGCTTGATCTAGATCTTCCATATAAAATCTTATTGGGTTGACCATGGATACATGTTATTAAAGGTGTACCTTCCACATACCATCAATGTTTAAAGTTCCCACATCATGGTAGATAAATCACTATTCTCGGAGATCCTGAGCCCTTTTAGTATTGCAAAAAATTAGAAGAAAGATAGTCCAATGATTGTCCTCTGAATGAATTCGCCTGACCTATTGAAAAGGAAAATCTTATCCCACCAAAGAGTACTGAAGGAACATCCAAAAATCCTTCAAAATAATCCAAAGGAAAAGAGAAAGACGTTGAAGACAACACTCCTGAGCCTGAGAATAAAACAACATTCATAGATCAAAACCTGAAAGAATACAAGTTTGAAAGTGCCACGTGCATTGGACAACTCCCTCTATCCCGAAATTCCTATGGAAAATTATCATAGATGACTCCTTTAGGAAACAAAGACATCATGAAATGCAAAAAGACCACTTTTGAACATTGGGGATCCTTATCTGATGAACATATGGAGTCTAATGTACTTTATTGGCTTTAAGAAGAAGAAGAAGAAGAAGCAGAAAAACCAGTAACTTTCCCTAAGGACAAATATATCAAAGCCACTCCCATTGTTGAAATCATGGGGTATCATGGTACTAGACCTGGAGAAAGAGAAACAGGAAGAAGCATACTCATTACAACCAGAAGCTATATGCGAGGCAAAGGATTGGGCTCCTTAAAACCTAAGACTAACTTTTCTAGAGACTATAGTTTAGTTGAATCTGATTCAGACAATGAAGAGGAGTTATTTGAAGTACCTTTCCAATATATTTAATATGACCTCAATAACATTGCCCATGTCCTTACCATCATTGAAGCTGAATTTTCATCCCCTATCCTTCCCTTCACAAACCCCAAACTAATTGATTGGGATCAACAAGACTCACTACCATCTTTTGACATATGTGATTTAGATGAGGCAGTATTAGCCCTCTTTGGACTTAAGAATCTCTTAGAATATGAGCATCAGATCTTCTATAATGAGAAATCCTATGTTGGTAGCCAGGTCAATGCTCTTAGTTGAAAAATAGAAAATGAAAAAAAAAGAAAGATAAAACATCCCCTGTTGAAAACCTCTCATAGGAACCTTCGGATGACAAAAAAGAGAAAATAAAGGATGCTTCCTCTATTGAAAACCTTTTTGAGGTTCTAGTGGAGGGAGAAGTTGACCTACCATTCATATCATTATAGTAAAAAAAATCTTCCATCCTGATCGAAGACAAAATAACAATCAATCTCGACACAAAAGAAGATTCAAAGGTCACATATATTTTTGCATCTCTTAATGATCACAAACAAAAATATATGAATGAATTCCTCAAGAAGAAATAAGTCAATTTTTCATGGACTTATAAGGACATGCCTGGTTTAGATACAGATTTAGTTATCCACAATCTTGAGTTTTATCCAAAGGTGAAGCCTTTCAAGCAGAAATTACACAAGATGCATCCACAAGACGTTTTTCTAGTCAAAGCTGAGTTACAGAAAATGCTTGATGCCAACATCATCAGACCAATTGATTATCCTTAGTGGGTCTCTAATATTGTACTAGTAGGTAAACCTGCTAGGGGAATCCGTATCTGTACTGACTTTAGAGACTTGAATTTAGCATGTCTTAAGGATTATTTTTCACTACCTAATATTGACATCATAGTGGATTTGATTGCTGGACATGAGATGTTGTCCCTCATGGATGTATTTTTTGGATATAATCAAATCAGGATTGCGCCTGAAGATCAACACAAGACTACATTCACTACTCGTTGGGGTATGTTCTATTATCAGGTCATGGCCTTTGGTCTGAAAAATGCATATGCAACATATCAACGTGCAATGACCATTATATTTCATGATTTCTTGGATATCATTATGGAAGATTATGTTGATGATCTCTTATGAAAATCCAAGACACGAGAAGCACACATCCCCATTCTCACAACAATCTTTGAATGATTGGAGAAATATAAGCTTCAACTTAATCCAGAAAAGGTGTGTCTTTGGAGTTCAATCTGGCAAATTATTGGACTAAATTTTCTCCCATAGAGGGATTGAAGTGTATCCAAAGAAGGTGAAAGCTATTCTAGAGATTCCAGCTCCCAAAACACTGAAAGAACTACATAGTATGCAAGGAAAGCTTCATTCCATTAGAAGGTTCATGTCACAACTCGTAGGTAAAGTACATCCCTTTTCACATTTGTTACATAAAAACATCTAGTTTTAATGGGATTGCTTATGTCAAACAACATTTGTTCACTTAAAATGATATCTAGTTCACCCTCTAGTGATGGTGTTTTCTTTCTTAGGCTGGCCTCTCATGTTCTATATATCAGCAACTGAAGTTGCATTGTGTGCTCTTTTAGCATAGTTAGATGACAATGTAAAAGAATGAGAAATATAATACCTCAGCAGAACACTAGTGGGTTATGAACTGAATTACTCACCCATTGATAAATCATGTTTCACTATTGTTTTCTGTATATAGAATTTTTTCCATTACATGCTTAATCATAAGATACAACTGGTTTCTAAAATTGATCTGCTCAAATATATGTTGTCTAAAGTTTCTCTCACACAATGCACTGCAAAGTGGGTTATGATTCTGAGTGAATTTGGCATTGCTTATGTAGACCGCAAAGCTATTAAAGGAAAAGTAATTATAGATCAGTTAGCTGAAGCACCTATTCAAGGGGACCATCCAATCATCACATATTTTATAGATGAATCGTTTCTTAATGTAACCCTGACTATCCCATGGAAATTATATTTTGATAGATATTTTACATAGAAAGGATAGGGGGTAGGCATACTGTTCATGAAACCTCAAGGGGATCTCATCCCTAAATCTTACAAATTGCAATTTTATGCACAAACAATATTGTAGAATATGAAGCCTTGGTGATCAAACTTTGCCGATCCATCTAGTGGAAAATCTCAGTGTACATGTTCTTGGTGACTCTCAGTTGGTTATCAAGAAAGTTTTGGATGAGTATCAAACAAAGGATGACAAGATCCTTCCCTCTTGTAGCCTGGTGGAAGACCTGAAACAACATTTAATAGAACTAAACTTCTAGAAAATCCCCCAGACAAACAAAAAAGTAGCAAACACTATGGCAACCATTGGATCATTAATCTCCATGCCTGAACATAGCTCACGATTGCGATTTTCTTGTTGAGAATCTTATGGTCCCTGCCCATGACCAACCAAAGACTGAAATTGTATGTGAAATTGTTGATCCTAATTCCTTTTGGTACCAATAAATCTATTCCTACCTAAGAGATAAGATTGTTCCACTTACCCTCCCCCTAAATCAATGCAAGACCTTCATCCATCGAACCTCGTGCTATACAATCCTTGGTGATACCTTATTTTGAAAAAAATTTGTTGAAACTCTTCTAAGGTGTATGAATTCAGATGAAGTGAAAACATTGTTAGAGGAGGTACATCAATGGATTTGTGGGGCTCATTCTAGTGGTCTCACCTTGGCCAAGAAATTGCTATGTACTAGATACTATTGGCATACTATGGAGAAGATGTCTATCATTATGTAAAGAAATGTGTACTCTGTTAGCAGCACAGGGATCTGATACATGCTCCCTGCCAATCCCTCCATCTTGTCATCACACCTTGGCCTTTTTCCCATTGGGGACTCAACCTAGTTGGTCAGATATTTCCAAATTCATCCAATGGCCATAAATACATCCTTGCTTTCACAGAATACTTCACCAAATGGGTTGAGGTTGTCCCTCTTACCTATATTACTAGTCAGTAGATCTCAAAGTTCATTTTGAACTATCTTGTCTGTCATTATGGCATTCCTCAAGACATTTTCACTGATAATGAGACCCCATTCTAAAATAAGTATGTCGCAGAACTTTGTAAGAAATTTGGCTTTACCCAACACTCCTCTTCCAAATACTTTCCACAAGGAAATGGTCAAGTAGTGGCTACCAACAAAACTATTCTAAAAATCCTCAAAAAGACAATCGATGAAGCTAGTTGTGATTGACACCTTCACCTAAATCCCTCCCTCTGGGCCTACTATACTTCCATCCCTACTCATATGGGAGCCACTTCATTTTCCCTCATCTATAGTACTAAAGCTATTCTCCCCATCAAAATTGTGCTCCCTTCCCTCATAATCTCTATGAAGAATCTGATATCTAAAGAATAATCCTGAGTTACTCGCTTGCAAGAGGTTGAACTCCTTGATGAAAGAAGCCTTAATACCCTTAACCACCTCTGCGTGTATCAAAATTGCCTCCGCTTATAGTTCAATAAAAAGATCAAACCTCGTCACTTTGAAGTAGGTGATCTTGTCCTGCAACATAATATGAAGAACCTCTAGAATAGTAAAAAGAAATTAAAGTTTGAGCCTAATTGGTTGGGGCCCTTTGTGGTTACAACTAAATTTGGTTCTGGAGCTTATCAAATTGCAATACCAGAGGGAGTTCATATCCCTGGTCCTGTCAATTTTCAACACCTCAAACTCTTCTATGTGTATTCTATTAATATTCCTTTGTACAATATAAAATCAACAATGAAAAATTTAAAAAAAATCAGAAAATCAGAAAAGAAATAAAAAAATTTTTAAAAAAAAAATCACAAAAGAAAAAAAGAGAAAGAGAAATAAAATCATCCAATTGTGAAAACCAATTCAGTGGCACAATGGATAAGTACCATGGTGAAAACCTATTTCAGGCACCATGCGTAGTCATAACTATCATCTATTTGTACCATCCCTTACACATCATCCAACACCTTGTCTTAATAAATCTAACACACTACCCATATCTGTGCAAGTATTTTCCTTCCATCTTCGCCTCTGCAATAACACTTTATTCCCACATGACTGAGCTTATCCCACGATACTGAGCTTTTTCCTAGACATAGTGATCACAAGCATTCTCACAAATCATCTAATAGATTGAATTTCACACCTTTTATTCCATTCACAAGAAATTTCCATCGAATGCTTGTTTCAACCAATCAATCTTTATGCATAATATTGGTTTAACCTATATTTTATAAAGCACTGGAAAAATGGCGATTAGGGTTCGAGCAGATATCAGAGCAGAGGGTTCAGAGGTTCAAGCATATATCTGAGCAGAGGGTTTAGTGGAAATGGTAGGAACAGTGTTGGTCAGAAATGGCAGGCATACGGCACCAGGGGAACACAACAACCACAGAGTCAACTGTTTGAGCAGTATTGTTTTCAACAAGGAATTTCTAGTAAGGGTAAGGGTTTCATATGAACAAAGCAAAGTGAGTTTAATATCCCCCAAAATAGACACCGGTACCAACCTTCTGGGTTTCAGTCGGTCCCGTTTGCTCAGAAAAATATTCCTAAAAGAGATCATATGTCTCAATCTGATGCTGACGATCCTATGAGGATATTTAGAGGGAAAGTGATAGTCCAACTGAAAAAACCCTTCTTCGTTAACCCCAGATTCAATATTAAGAAATCAGGAAAAAATCAAAATAGGGCTCATAATAAGAAGGTCTTCAACACGTCTGCAATAGAGAAGAATCAACCTCACATGATACCAACTAATCTTCACTTCAATCTGCCAAGAGTCAATGCAAACCCAACTTTTAAGAGTGGTGAATCATCTATGCAAGTAGCTAAGAAACAAGTGGCAACATTCAAACGGGTGCTTACCTGTTTGGGTCGAGGGTTTTTTGAAAAATGACATGAGTGGGAAAAAAATTTGAATTTCTCTCGACTGGGTGTCAATAGATTTAGACCTATGCCAAAAAAAATGGGCAGGAGAAGGGGCTGCCCCATACAAAAGCACCAAATATTTGACATTTGTGAAGGCACGCCACCGGGTTCCCTGATAGCCATTTAGGGGAATCATGGTCCTGATAATGATAGGTGGGATTCAAGGAGTATGAAGCAAATACCCACTGGACCCTCTTCACTACATCAACGGCCACTGACAAGTAGACCGCCCTTCAATCCAATACAATCTTCTCAGATCTGGTAGATCAAACAGATATAGTTTCAACCAGATCTTCATCAAGGTTCTAACCCCCAACTTACATCAACAATTACTTTTCCAGACCATTTGCTTCAGGATCAAATTCACCTTCTTCGGGACAAAGCACTAATAGGTAAATTCTTGAAACTGGACCTATCAATCAATGATATTAAGCTTTGGGAATTTTATGTAGGAGCATTCTGGGTGTAAGGGGAATCTTGCATCACCCAAAAATATTTCTATTTGCTTTTCAATAAGGGCTATCTTGTGCAGAGCTACTATCTATGGAAACTTGCTATTTTTAATAAGTTGGTCATACGATCTCAGATTGTTCTGATTTCACATGTGGAGGTTCATCTCAGTCTCATCAGCTTGCTAGTAAAGTTTCATGGTTAGATCAGGTCTAGTTTTGAAGATATTAAAGATTTTTTGTATTGGCAGCAGGGTACAAAAACTTTGAACTCAGTTTTGAAGGCTTTAGAGGCCCCGGATGAGGTAGAAAATTTGGGTGATGGGTGCTTGCGTTGAATAGACCTATAGAGCGCTTCGTGGCCTTTTTGGATTGGGGTCATAATAGTCAATCGGGTCAACTGGCATTGACTTATGGTCTTCAGAAGCTGGGTCACCTGAAATGGCAGAAAATAATTTTTCTTCAAAATTCGTGTTCGGGTTTCAAAAGTTATTTTGAGCCGACTATGATGTAATAAATTATAAAATAAAATAATTCTAAGTTTGGTCGGCCCTATGGGCTAAATTTTTGGAACCTTCTCGGGCAGTGGAAATCGCCTATATAAAGAAGGCCCGTAGTGTTGTCTAGGACAGTTCTGGGTAGATCTGGGTAATAACTCGAGGCTTTGTACTACAGAATATTGTAAGGGGAATGCCTATGTGGCTTTGCATATTGTAATTCTGAAAGTTTGTAATTCCACATTTGTGGAGATAATAAGAAGCCCATTTTTGGTTCTTGCAAATTGTTGTTGCTTCTCTATTTATGTTATGTGTTTGTGGCATTAAGGGGAGCACCCTTCATCAGGTGGTATTAGAGCAAGAGTTCTTGAGTGTGTAAACAGATCACTGACCGTGAGGCAGTTTGCACCAGGACCGTGGGTTAGGGTTTTTGTGTAAATAGATCGTCGACTGTGAGGTAGTTTGCACCAGGACCGTGGTTAGGGTTTCATCGCGCATCACAAAAATTCCTCCATGAAGGGAACGTGGTGGAAGAGATGGTGTTGTGACACCTGAGGTTAGAGAGCTCCAGAGACAAGTGCGATCATTGCAAGAAGAGATTCATAGAGGAATGAATCTTAATGTTAGAAATAAAAGTGAGGATGAAGCCGAAGAAGGAAATGATGATCAAGAAGAAGTTGAAGTTTTGAATCCAAAAGAAGAAAGGCTTTTCCGAGCCATTTTAAAGATTGGGAAAAGACCTAAGATTGAGGTTCCTACATTTTCAGGGAATCTTAACCCAGAGGAGTTGATTGACTTGATCAACGAATGTGAAGAATATTTTGAGTATGAAGATATTGAGGATCCTGATCGGGTCAAGTTTGTGAAGGCCAGATTGAAGGGTCATGCGAAGATCTGGTGGTAGGAGATCCAATTGGAGCAAAATCGAAGGGGAAAGGATAAAATCACAAGATGGGATCAGATGATGGATAAGTTGAAGTGACAGTTCATTCCTATTTATTATGAGCTTGACCTGCTGAAGAAAATGCAAAGTTTGAAGCAAGCAGAAAGATCTGTTCAGGAGTATACAGAGGAGTTCTATTGAATCCTCATCAGAACAGGCCATGTAGAAGCTGATAAGGAGAAAGTTACCCATTACCTTAATGGGTTGAGGCCAAGCATT
>MU224023.1:294988-306222 GCA_018584345.1 Thuja plicata | reverse complement strand
TATATAAAGAAGGCCCGTAGTGTTGTCTAGGGCAGTTCTGGGTAGATCTGGGTAATAATTCAAGGCTTTGTCCTATAGAATATTGTAAGGGGAATGCCCATGTGGCTTTGCATATTGTAATTCTGAATGTTTGTAATTCCACATTTGTGGAGATAATAAGAAGCCCATTTTCTGTTCTTGCAAATTGTTGTTGCTTCTCTATTTCTGTTATGTGTTTGTGGCATTAAGGGGAGCACCCTTCATCAGCCTTGGAAAATTGGATAGGGTTTTCAGATATATTCTGGGTAGATATTAAGTTGGGATATTTTCTTGCTAAATTTGAATCTACTGAAATGAGAGATGCTATCCATAAAAATAAAAGTTGGTTTTATAAAGGATTGGGCCTCTTTACTTTGACATGGACCCCTAATGTCATACTCAAGGATAGATCCCCATTATTCTTCCCAATTTGGATTGCCTTACCAAATTTTCCATTAGAATACAGAGATTTGGATATTATAGAAATCATTGCCAACAGACTAGGAATTTTTGCTAAACATGATCTAATCCCCTTTGAGTTCCCACATCGTGAGGTTAGAGTGTGCATACTTCATGATAATATTAAGGAACTACCAAAATCTATCTTCTTAAATTCCAAATGGGGTCGATGGGAACAGAGAGTTGTTATCCAAAATGAAGATACCATCATGCTATATCAGAATCGACTAGGGCACTTCACAGATCAATGCAAGTCTCAATCATTCAAGCAGCTGAGGGTATGTGAAAACCAATGCACAAATCCCCTTAAATGTTCATTCCGTCGGGTCTCTCATTACTCTCGGCACACAAAACTACAAACTTTGTCAACTAATTTTGACAAAGCCTTGCCCTCCAATCTTCATTCATATGAGATGATCATTTACTTCTATTATGCTGTAAGATATATTATGATGATCATGAGCAATGCCAAACAGATCATGCTACTAGATTGGAAGCTGACAAAGGTACACAATCCTGATATGGATGCTTTAGTGTAACAACTAATGTACTCTGAATCTCCAATTAAAAATCCAATTACACATGAGGTTCTTGATGAAGAGACCTTGGTTAACCTCTGGGAAAGAAAAATATCAGATCAATTGTTGACAGAGTTAGCCAATAAAATTATATATGAGATAGCAGAAGAAGAAGGTATAACATTGCATGAAGGAGATTACATTCCAATGGACTCTTAGTAATATAGCGAAATTGCACCACCAGATCATTTTATCCAAGATATTGAGGAAGCAGGATAGACACCAATGCATGACAAGATATCCAAACCTAGTAAAGGAATCATCAATATAGAAGAAGATGTGGGAATGCAGACACCCACAATAGCCCATATTCTGAGTTGCACCCAGCAAATAAAACAAAATAATCAAGAAACACACTGACCCTATACGCAGATAAAGACAACAAAATTGAAGGAGGATTCTATTAGCACTGAGGATCATCAATGATTACTGCTGGAAAATCTGTAGTATAACTTGGAAGGGGGTTTATATATGCAGATAGATGAATTGGACCTCACAAATAACAAAGAATATTGGCAAGAGGATAATGCATTGGTTTCATCTTCGAACTCTGATAAGTTTTCATGCTCTCAAATTAGAGATTGGATCCAAAGTAATACATTCCTAGATTCAGAGGAAACTCAAGCAGTAATTGATCAGGGAATCTATGATGATTTTGAAACTGAAACAATTGGGCCAAAATTTAAGCAGTTAGCTTTTGATACTAGTATAACACTATCACTTGAGCAAACACCCATTCAAGATTTATAGGTTAAGGCCACACAAAGAAAGAGAGGAAGAACACCAAAAAGAAGTCTAATCAAACAAGAAATAGCAGCAGGTATCCAATCAACATTGGACGGGAAATTCACATCTGCCAAAAGATTGATGAGGAGAACCAAGTGTTCTCCTTGTCAGCAATGAAGATAGCCTCTTGGAATGTCAGAGGATTAAATGCCTCTGACAAAAGAAAAAGATTTAAGCAAGAGCTGAATTCTTTAATAGTGGATGTGATACTTCTCCAAGAAACTGAGATGTCACTAGAAGTGTTTAACAAAACAATTGGGAATTGGTCAAAATGGAATTCAGCACATAGTCTAGCGATTGGTGCTTCAGGTGGGCTGGCTATTCTTTGGGACCCTAAACTAATTCAAGGGCAGCCAATTCACAGCAGTGACAATTGGCAAGTCATTAGACTGGAGAGCTTTGATATAAAATTTTTGCTATTTAACATTTATGGGCCTACCCCAACTCAGGACAAACAGAGGTTGTGGGTGGAAATCACTCAATTTATACAAAGTCAATTAGAATCACACATCATAATGGGTGGGGATTTCAATGCCATAATCAAACTATAAGAAAAAAATGGTGGAATCTGTCCACCTCTGAGAACAATTCAGGATTTCTCCACTTTTGTGAAAGATAATGATTTAATGGATACTGAGCCATTAAATGTAACATTTACATGGACCAACAAAAGGGCAAAGTTTTCACAGATAGCTGTCAGATTGGATAGATTTCTTCTAGCACAGTGCTGGACATTAGCAAATGTTACATATCATTCAAAAATCCTACCTCGGCCAGGATTAGACCACTTCCCCATTTGCCTACATATGACTTCGACAAGTTCAAGACAAGGCTACCAGCTTAGGCCATATTTCAAATTTGAAAGAATGTGGCTACGACATCCATGTTTCTTACCTTCACTCAAGCAATGCTGGGTTTCTGCTCTGAAGACAGAAGGTACCAAAATGTTTCAATTTGCAAATAAGCTGAAACACACCAAAAAGTGGATTAAAAAATGGAATGAGAAGACCTTTAAGAATATTTTTAAAGAAAAAGAAACAGTAAAGGCAAAACTAGAGACCATATACAACACTATTATCAAACAAGGAATGGATGAGGACTCATACATCAAACAAAAAATCCTAATGCAAGAATGGGAGGAAATATGCAGAAGAGAAGAGGAATATTGGAGAAAAAATTCAAGGGAGTTATGGTTAAAAGATGTGGATAGGAATACAAAATACTTTCATGCGTCAGCAAAACAAAAAGCAACGAGTAATCAAATTTTTACTATCACTAATGCTGAGACTGGTAATTTAATAACTGGTCCTCAAAGCATCCAAGAAGAAGGGGTTAGATTTTTCCAGTCTCTGTTAAACCCTCCTCCTAACTCATATCCAGTAGACCCGCCAGTGGAGGAGCTACTAGAGGCAATTCCCACTTTGATATCAGAGGTTGACAATCTAAAACTCTTGGCTTCATTCACAATTCAAGAGATCAAAAAAGTGGTCTTTTCTCTACCCTTAGATAAAGCCATTGGACCAGATGGATTCACTGCTCTATTTTTTCAAGTATGCTGGGATTGGATTAGATGGGAATTATTGGATGTAGTATAAGAATCAAGGATTAGCAAATCCATGTTAAAAAACTTCAACACCACAAATATAGCCATTATTCTGAAAATCAAAACTCCAAAAAAATTTGCAGATTTTCGTCCGATATCCCTATGCAATACCATTTATAAAATCATAACAGAGGAAATATACCTAAGGATGAAACGTCACCTCATTCCTAATCTTGTCTCACAGCCACAAGGGGGTTTTGTTCCAAGCAGGGAAACAATGGAAGGAGCTTTAGTGACACATGAAGTCCTACACTCCATTAACACTACTAAATCATCACACTTTGTCATCAAGCTGGACATGATGAAAGCATACGATAGAGTAAACTAGGCCTTTCTCATCAAGGTTCTCAAAAAATTTGGATTTGCAAAAGGATGGTGTAAATGGATTAAGTCCTGTATCTCGGGTGTGGGTTTTTCAGTTCTAATAAATGGAGCACCGGCTGGATTCTTCACATCCACACAAGGAGTCAGGTAGGGGGATCCAATATCGCCAGTGTTGTTTATTCTTATGGCAGAATCATTCAGTAGACTTATCCAACGTAAGCATGCATTAGGGAAGTGGTCTGGGGTATCGATTGGACAATTAGATATATCAGTGACACATTCTCTGTTTGTAGATGACACATTACTCTTTGGGAGTGCAAATATATTTGAGGCCAGACAGATTAAGGAAACATTGGACCTTTACTCAGCAGCTTCAAATCAAAATATTAACCCTCTTAAATCTAAAATTTACTTGTTTAACACAAACCAAATTATATCTAACAAAATTGTCAGCCTCTTAGGATTCTCAGTAGATTTCCTACCATCTGTATATCTTGGCATCCCTTTCTTTATGGGAGCAAACAAAAGCAATTATTGGTTACCTATCATTGAGAGGATTAAATCCAGAGTAGTAGCATGGAAAGCAAGGTGGTTATCACTTTTAGGAAGAATACTATTAATCAAATCAGTCCTATCAGCTATCCCTAATTATTATTTATCAGTTCTCAAAGCTCCTTCATCAGTTCTTCAAAAAATATAGAAAATATTAAGAGATTTCCTATGGACTGGGAATATGAATGGAGAAAAGAAAATCCCTCTGGTTTCTATTGAGAAGATGACACAAGTAAAGAAGTTAGGCGGAGCTGGGATACATGATTTACAAAACAGAAATCAAGCATTTGGGGGTAAATTAGTTTGGCAAATGTATTCCAAACCACACAACATTTGGTGCCAAATTATGCAACAAAAGTATCTAGATGATAATAATCTGGTCAAAATTTTATTAGTATTAGATCCTCCTAAAGGCTCAGCCATTTGGGATTTCATGATTTCCTCCAGAGAAATAGTAAAAATTTTTATTACTTGGGAAGTAAATAATGGTCAATCAGTTAAATTATGGCGTGACTCATGGAATGGTGCATCACCCCTATTTAGTATGAATGACACTGAGAACATATTTAATACATCAGAAAATACTTGGGGAGTCTATTTAAATGATTATGTACTAGCAGTATGTCTACACTCAAGGAAGGTAATATGGGAAGAACCCCATGAGCTATCTTTATCCCCCCAAGAGATATAGAGCTTGGAGAAAATCTTCTCACAAAAATTGGTCTACTTATCAAACTTAGAGGATAAATTGATTTGGGCCCCAGGGGCAGATGGCAGATGTACTATCAAGGAGGGATATAAACTTATCCAATAGAAAAATACAATAACAAAACCATCCCGAGCATACACTTTCTGCTGGAATAATCTGACTCAACCCAAGCTAGGATGCTTTGCTTGGCTAGCTTTGAATAACAGGGCATTAACTAGTGAGCGACTACATAGACTCAACATAGCTCAACCTTTTAATTGTCTTCTATGTGACAACCATCAGGAAGATGCAGATCACCTATTCCTAAATTGTCAATTTGCACAAGAATACTGGTATTTTGTCCTCAGAAAGTTACAATACTATACCCCATTACCAAACAAGCTCTGGGATCTATTTGAATCATGGCCACAGTTATACTCTTCATCCCTCTTCTCAGCAATTTGGAAGTGCACCCCAACATTAGTTGTCTGGGCTATTTGGTGGGAGAGAAACAAAAGAATTTTTCGCAGAACTTCCTCCTCAATTGAGGCAGTTACAAATACTCTAGAGAGGTCGATATCAGAACTAGGCAATGCTAGTCACAGTAAACTTAAGCACAACTTGGTCATGACCTCATGGGATTCATCAATATTGCAAAAATGGAAGAAATTTCACATACCTTTTGGATGGTGCTTCAAAACAACATCGAATAAAATGCTGGCTAGAGACCTAGTCAAATGGATTCCACCTTCAAAAGGGGCTAGTAAAATTAATTTTGATGGTTCCTCAAGAGGGAACCCAAGAAAATCAGGAGCAGGGGTATGCATCCGGGATCATCAAGGACTACTACTAGCAATAAAATGTTGTCCACTCCCAATTGGAACAAATAATATGGCTGAGGCTCAGGCATTATTTGAAGGATTAATACTGGCTAAAAAGGGAGGATTCCAAAACATTCATATAGAAGGAGATTCGATAGTTATAATCACAGCATGCATTAATCGAGTATCTCATAATTGGAGAATCACTTACATTCTCCAACGAATTTGGCAATTACTACTCATTCCAAGAAGTTTAGATCTCACATACTTTGAGGGAAGGCAATCAATTAGCAGATCATTTGGAAAACAAAGGATGTGATGGTCATGAGGTAATGTCCTTCAAACGTGATGCAATGTTAAATCAGGATGCCAAGTTACATGAAATTTATAATTTTAACAGGCCGATATAAATAGGCTCGGCCTCAAATGTGTGGATGGGAAGTTAGTTAATGCGCAGATACGCAATTTGAATCCATTGATTGATTAGAGAGAATGACACTGAAACATCACTTCACATGGAAACACGGTCAAATTCGTGTGATAGAGTGGAATGACATCATGAGTGGGCAACCCTTAAGTACTAACTTCCTGCAGTTATATGCCGACACTGTGAAAAAAGTACAATATTTAGTCTGGCATGTAACTTGAAAATTTAACTGAATGTGTGATTAAATGACTCACACCCCATATTACAATGTGTGTAGTACCTTATATATCAGATTCAGATCATGGGAGATTTGATATTAATTGGCACGATAACATTTATGTCCAACTGAGAACTACAAATACCCTACTCTACATAACATACAATCGTATTACTCCTCATCCATCACACAGTGCAGATTATTTGTGGAAGTTCAGAATGATGCGCAAGGAATTCCCCTCTTGTCAGACCTACGGGCATTTGCATGATGAGCTCTTACCAAGGAATTATAAAGTATACATTCCTCCAGTGGCTGCTAAGTCCCCACTCCCAAATAGAATTGATGGGCCAGATCTCGACCAAGTTTTTATTACTAACTCAATGCTGCATTATAGGGCTGTCTGACATGTTGTGGGAGAACACATTCTGTCCCCCAGAACCGGGATTGTGGTCTTCCCTTCTCAGATGGTGTCGATTTTTCTCTCCAACTTAAAGGACATGCTACAGTCGATGGACATTGTAGTTTACATTGCGAAGAAGACCTTTCGGCCTCAATTTATTCAGCGAACACGTCTCACAGTGGCACTACAGAGGTATGACCTTTGGTCAAGTAATGTGTTGATTGGTGGACTATTCCTACATCATGATCTTATGGCTAGTCATGAACACCTAATGGCTTATGACAGCTTCAAATGGGCGATGGATAAGAGGTGTTTCAGAGTATTACATAATAATTTACAAATTGTGGGTGTGGCCATTGGGAAACCTCTGGTGGAAAAAATTCAGAGTCTTGCACACTCGATCCTGGATCTTCTACTGTCTCCATTTCCATTGGTTCAACCTCGACTCTGTTACAAGGAGTCATCTGGCAACTCAAAATAGGTCCCTGACCTGAATTTACCTCTTTCACCCGGGCAATCTTCCAACATTCGCCCAATGGTTCAAAACACATCTGATGGTTGGGAAGAAGAAAATGTCATGGTTCTGCCTGTTGGATGGGAAAAATCTTGGGGGCCTGTCAAGCCTATGGAGGAATGGCTGTCTGTAATTATAGTTGGACACCCACGACAATACACAGGCATTTTGGATACGCCTCTGCCTTGAAAATCTGGTAATTAAACTGTTTGACAGAGGCAATTTTATTAACATACTTCAAAATCTTGATATTTTGTGACATTCACTATAAACAACATAGTCTAGTTTTGATCGACTCCATAATTTTGAGGATTTTTTGGGGGATAACTATGTTATAATGTTGCAATGAATCAAAGTTTGTGGGTTTCAGGTATAAATCTATATGTAAACATCGACATACATCCTCTTTGGATTCAAGGGTTTTTTTGAGAAAATCAAATGTAAAATTGTCATATTTTATAAAATTGTATACGACTAAGATCTTGGAGTTTCTTCCCGATTCTTCCACGGGGGAGTCTTTGAATCAGTATATATTAATAAAATATGGTGGGTAACCTACTTTGGCTTAAAAAAAAAACATCAATCAATCTTTGCCCGTCAGAATGCATCCTTCCAGCATCAACTTATCAATCCTCCATTACACAATCATGTTCATGGAAAGAAATTTTGGGCTGAATGACTGCTTGGTCATGATAAATTTTTGTTGATTTTATTTTTGTGTTCTAATATATCCTCCTTATGATTGCGTTGATCTTTAATATCTTGGTTTGTCATGAAAGGTGTGTATTGGAATATGTGTCATTTATGGTATGATTTGTTTGTCATAGTTGTTTAGTGCACTTCTGTTTGGTCTATAGTCATGGCTATGTATGCCTCACTAGGGGAAAAATTTATACACATACCACCAACTCCTTAAAATGATTTTGGTGTATTAAATCCTCCCATGATTGACATTTTATTAGTACCATCATGACTCAAAATCTTACATTAGTGTTCTTAACAAACTATTTGTCTAAGAGTCTTGTCCACACAAAGGAACAATGTAACTTGTATTTTCTAACACATTGTGCATAACTCCTTTTGCAAAATAAAAATAGGGTGTGCTCTCCAATATTAACATAATATGATCCCACAAAAATCATGCAATTAGGATGCATATTAGATAGGTCATGTTGCATTTTTTGTTACTCTTGGAAAGAATCCTGTTTATGCCTCCCCTCTAAAGCTAGCTATGTGATCCTCTCAATTCTGGTTGGTACACACAAAAATACATTGTCCTCATTAGAGTCTTAATTTAGTTGCATTCATTATCTCATGATGAGTTTAAGTATTGACTTCAAATTCATCCTAGCTATCTAGATGCATTCGATTAGATTGATCATTCATCATTAGTCATTATATTTAATCATTACCTCATTAATCATTAGTCATTATTTTTAATCATTATCTCATTAATTATTACTTCACATTAATCATTACTTTGCATTAATCATTAATCATTTTATTACATTAATTCTTAAGTACATTATTCATTAATCATTATATACGAGTAATCAATTCATTATTTCACATTACATTGATTATAACACATTACATTAAGCATTATACATTCACATTACATCCATAATATATAATTGCATCCATTTGCATATAAATCACTAAACACATACATCCACATAATCACATATCACATTCTGCATCACAAATATGTCAGTATCATCAACATCACATCATGCATCACACACGTTAGTCACAAAACCATCATCATATGCATATAATAGGACCATTAATAAGTATGTCTGTATATATCAAATGTCTAATAAAAGTACACCAATGTTAAAAGTCTATATATATATATATATATATCAAAATGTCACTATACAAATCAAAATAAAAATTCATGTATATCAACCAAATCACTCAGATGACTCATGAGGCTGGCTGTGAGGATGACCCAGTCCCACCTATCCCATCACCCCCTCTATCTCGAGGAGGTCTCATCTCTTCTTATCCTTGTGAGGCTCTGCCTTGCTCTCTGTCATATATCTCTCAGTATATTGAGGCTCTCTCTGACCCTCTGGCACAACCCCAAAATACAAGCCCACATAATATGTTTCCTCCTAGCACCTCTCCCACTCCTCCAGCTGTAGCTCTCTAGTAAGATATATACCTATGCCCACCTCTGAGCCTCATCCTCCTCTATTGTCAGGCCACCCACCTCCACTGTTAATCTGTGAATCTCTTCCTGCAGCTGTGTAATCTGTTGATCCCTTGCCAAGACTCCTATATGAGTCTCAATAATAGTTAACTCTCCTCCATCTAGCCGGGCCTATAGTGTATCTAATGCACTATGTGAACTATATGCCCATGTGATATAACCTCCCAGTAACCCCTATACTTGGGTCAGCTCTGTCTGAATGTTTCCCTCAAATACCTATGATGTGGCCAGTAGCCCCTGTACCTGTCTCAGCTTTGTTTCTAGGCTATCTCACTCTACGACGATGATATCATGAGCATCCTGTGATACATACCTTGTTGGTGTCCCCTGTCCCTATAATGACACCTGAGGTGCCTGTACTTGTGGCTCATGTGGCCTCTAAACCTGTATCCCTATCAGCGCTCTATCCAAATGAATTTGAATATGTCCTTGTCACCTCTACGCCGCCACTCTTGTCTACCCTCTCCTTGTCCCTCATCTTCTGTCTCCTCCATAATCATCCTCCATCATCATCAACATCCACCCCAACCCCATCCTGCCCTCCTGTGTGCTTCTCTCATGCCTGTATCACATTAGGTATCATCAATTTGGCTGGGCTATGTGCGGCCCACCACTATGCATAAGTTGGTGTCACCCCTGCATATGCAACACCATCTTGTCCCTGCTGCCATGGTAGTGACACCATCCCTAACTATGAGTCTTGGGATGCCCTTGAGTCTACCCATATCCTCCAGAGACTCACCACCTACCGTGTGACTAGTGGATGTGGGAACCCATCTTGTACAACATCTTGAATCTACCTGAAGTGTCTTTGTACATGTGATGAAATGTACCATGCTATCATATATGTTGTCATCCCAATGAGCTAGCAATCTGTCTAGACATATCTGAAAACATATGGATCTAGCCATCCATCCTTCGTGTAATCGTGCTGTTGTGGGATCTAGTAGCCCAACGTCTCGCAAGATGCATATGGTGTCCAATCAAATCTAACCATCTCATCTATCATCTGTCACCAGTGTCCAATTGAGTCTATCAACTCATATCTGATTGGAGACTGGTATCTATAGGCATATGTCTCATAAGCCTCTTGTGTCTTGTGCATCCTAATGGGGCGTACCACCACGATAGGCTCCTAGGCCCATACTAATACGGGTTTCACTCCTGCTCTTAGTGTCCTGCCTCTCTAATAGACACACATGTAGAGGTCATAGTATAACTTCCTAAGGATGGTGTATTCCCAGTAGTATTTCTCTCCATCATCCTCTAACATGTCACTCAAAACCAGTGACTTTTTTAGTGGCTAATATTCTCCAATTGACTAATTTTTGAAATTTGAGAATCCAAATTTGGCTAATAATTCAATATTTAAGGCGGCCTAAATCGCCAAACTTTTACAAAATTTTATTTTACAAATATTTAAATTGCCAAATAATTTATTTTATTAAAAATTTAAACTCAAATATTCGCCTAATATTTGATAGATGGTTAGAATCAATTCACCTAAATTTTATCAGTTATTATAGAAATCTAAATTAATTCACCAATAATATATCATAACTGTTAGTTATAGTAGGGTTGTGTCACCAATATTAGTTGTCATTATTAATTTAAAATATAATCTAGTGA
>MU224023.1:261652-294938 GCA_018584345.1 Thuja plicata | reverse complement strand
AATTAATTCACCAATAATATATCATAACTGTTAGTTATAGTAGGGTTGTGTCACCAATATTAGTTGTCATTATTAATTTAAAATATAATCTAGTGATCTTCATTATATTCCATGAGGCAAAAATGTTATTGTCTTATTTGTAAGGCTTATCGGGGCTATGATTTCCTTTGGATTATTGATAAATCAATGACATTGAAGAAATTTTGGGTCCTATTATAATAATAAAAATAACGATACATTTATCTCACACAATACAATGAGGATTATTTTATTATGTTTTAAATAAATGGTAGCAACTAGATACTACAGAGTTCCCTTAAACCCATCAAATATTTTCATAGTTAGCCTAATAATTTTCTATAAGAACTCTTTTTTCCTTAAATATAATTATTTTCCATGGTCATTAATGAAATTTTGGTTATTTCTTGAGATTCGCCAATATTTTCTACAAAAAATTTGTGATTAAAAAATATTCGCCAATACAAATAATTTGTTTTCCCAAAAACTTGAGAGATTCGCCAGGATTTTATATATTTTTCTAGAGGGGGGTTTCTTAAAGTTATCCCTGATCAAAACATGTGCCCATCCTACTAGAAACCCATGCCCTGTATGGTTGGGCATCATCCACACTCCAACTAACCCTGCTAAGTAAAATGCTACCTGATGCAGCCGTGGTCGTGATGCCATCGCAACCCTCCATGATAACCACTATCTGGAAGTGGGAATCTGGTCATGTGGTTTTCCAAATGCCACCTCTAGGTATGACTCTGACCCCTCCTGTATGTACTCTGATATCGGTCCCCAGATAGGAATGTGGTACATCTGCCACATGTCTAACAAAGTAATGGTAGTTTCCCCTATTAGGAAGTGAAATCTCGAGGTGGGGCTATACCACCTCTCAATAAAAGTGGTCATGAATGCATTATGCGCTCTCAGCTGCATCCATAGATGAACATGTTTCACACTGCATAAAGTGACCTTCCCCCACTGTGCTAGTGGCAATCAAACAGAGAGCTCTATGGTCTTTGACCAGCTCTCCCATGACCGAAAAGGTAGAACATCATCATTAACACACAATAACGCATGTTAGTCATTCTATCTTCTATCTAGGGGACCTTTTCCTACTAAATTTTCTTCTATTTTATCCCTCCCTGTCTTACTTACATTTTTTGGGTCAATTGACATAGACACCATTGACCCACGCAAATGTCAATTTGCGCATACAATGATATGCGAAGATGATGATCTATGATCGCCGCCTCTGGCGCCTGCCACCCGTTCGCGCAGAAAACTCTTCTATACAATTGTTTGTGATCCCCTTTGTTCATGATCGAAGATAACTATTTGGAGATAGTCATCTACACTGACGGTGATCGGTCGATCACTGTCTGTGAAGATGATGATCGGTCGATCATTGTCTGTGAAGACATTGATCGGTCAATCGTCATCTATGCAGACAATGATCCATCGATCATAGTCTCCACCCTGAAGGGTTGTTTTCCTCTCCTAAGCACCATAACTATAGCATTAAATACCAAAATTAAATATTGTACATAGCTAAGGTGTCGGACTCACTGGTGGTTCTATCTCTGTGGTCTGTTGGTACATCTGAACACGTTCACCAAACTGCATGTGATTTCATGGGTCTTCCATCACTCCCGCTCTCCTCTCCTTTTTTTATTTTCCATGAATGGAAATGACCTCTCCTAGGCCCCGCATGGACTATATATAGGGCCCTTGGGAGCCATTTTCTATCGCAGACCCCTTTTTTCCTTCTGATTTTTCCTCATCCCCTCATAAGTCATGTAGTTGTCTGTTCTCTCTCTTTCCTTCCATTTATTGTGAAAATTTTATAAAAATTATTTTTTCTATTATTTTCTTGAGGGGTACGCTCCTTTAGCATCATCACCTTAGGAATTTATGTTCTCTCTAGGACATCTTATTTTTATTTTCTTTGAAGCGATGTCATTCTTGATGCCGCATCAAAGAAGGGGAAAATGTAGGTGCCTAAAATTATCCCTTGCAACATTATAATTAATTTTAATTAATTAAATTTGTTATATTCTTCAACTTATTTAATTAAATTAAGTTTGTTATCCTAAAGTATTTGAATTTAATTTGAATACTTATCCCCTAAGTGTATTAAATTTAATTTAATACCTTCCCACATTAAAATCCCCTTTTAAATAAATTTTAATTTATTTATTCCCTCATGATTAAATTCTTCTAAACCACAATTAGTCTAAATCTAATTTGGATTAATTTTAAATCTAAACCTAGATCCTACCTTACCTCACATCATTCTCACCAAATAAACCCAGTCACTAATTAACTAAAGTTAATTAGGCTAATTCTAGGACTCCTACACCCATTAGTCTTAATTATTTTCTCACACATGCGAGAAAATTTTCAAAAATTGACTTTTCAAAGAATACTAATTTGGTTCCAACAAGGTTTCTTACGACCTTGATGACACCTTCTTACACTTTCTAAAAGTGTTTCATTGGACAAAAACTATGACATCTCTTACACACCTCTTACATGTGTACTTCAAGTACACATTGACCCATCACATCTCAAGTTGCTCACACATGTGTGAGAAAACTTGGCCTCTTACATGGTTTATGTGTCCCTCATGTGGTACCTATGTGGATGCCACATGTGGTATACCTCACCTAAGCCCTCCAAAATCCTATAAATAGGATCCTTGCCAAGAGTAATTCAACCATTATTTTTCATGCATTGTTATCATGCTAGTTTGTTCTTAGAATCATCTTGCTTGCATTTAAAGTTTTTGTACTAACTCTTGTTTGGTATTTGTTTATATTCAATCACGGTAGTTGCATTTATAGTTTTCTCTCAATACTAGATCTTGTTATTTAGTTTTCATCATCCACTCTCATATCATACATTGAATGCTTGAGACTAGTTCTCTATAACTAGTTCTTGAGTTATTTAATATCATATTATTGTAGTTGCATTTACTTTGCATCTTATCAGTTGGATTCAAGTGGTATTTATACATTATGTTGGGAGAGCACAACCAAAACCCTCTCTAAGAGAAAATCAACAAGGCTTAGGTGCCCTTGTTTGGCTCATCAGAGGTTGTGGTGGAAAACTTGTGTTTGGAGTATATTTTTGATGTCAATGTAGTTTGTATGTGTTTTATCTCTAATGTTTGCATGTCTGAGCTTTCTCCCAAAAAGTATATTTTCATCACATACAATGGGGAAGAGGTAGTGGATTGGGATATAGAACATGAAGTGGATTGTGGGATGTAGAGAGATTGTGGAATGGGAGTTGTGGTAATGTAAGAAGGAATGAAAGAGGGTGGACTGATATAAGATGGCGTAGATGAAGGTGGATTCGAATATGAAGGTGTGGATGGGGGATTTAGGTAGGGAAAAGTAGGAGTGGGGTAAGATAGTGTAGATGGTGAGTTTGGTATGGTTGAGGGATTATGGTAATGGATTGCTAGATTAGTGTTAACCAGAGGACTAGATGTATGGGTTGAAGGATAGTGGGAAGATGGATTTAGACTAGGGATGAAGGTGAGTGTTTTCATGCAAAGATGGAGGTTTGGATATGACTATGGAAGAATATGCAGGCACTCAAGTTGTATGTGGAGGATATGTGGTTTTGATATAGGAGGGAGTTATGTATGGATGACACAATGGATTTCCCTTGTTAAATGTATGATACGAAGTGCTAGTGGGTATGCATGGGGACATGATGGGATAGTTTGGAGGATTGAATGGATACTGGAGGATGCTATGAGAAATCTTTCTAAGGTTTTCAATGTACTCATCATGGTCTACAAGATTCTCATCATCATCAAAATGGGGTGGTGTGGAAGAAAAGTTAGGATGACAAAACTCATCATAGTAGAATTGTAACATAACAATTAGCTCATGAGTTGGATAGGGATGAAGGATGCAGATGGATGATAGAAAAAAGCTCAGATTAGGATGAAGATACGTTCATAATAGGATGGGAATTAACCTCAGATTAGGAGAAAGAGCTAAATACAAATAGGATGGAAAGGTGATGATAGATATGGATATTGTGGGTATAAAATGCTCTAGGAAATACTATAATTGCATGATGGTGACATATGAATGCAATATCATGAGGGTGTGCTAAGATAAATTATTTTTTGATTCTCGAACGTGAGTTGAAACACCTAATGTTGATTGGATTGGATTGGATAGTAGTCATAGAACAAACTGATGGTCCTAGGCTACAAGATTATCAAAGTAAATCAAACCTCTTGATCGAGGTAATATGGAAATGATGAAAGACAAGCAAATTCAGATGAGACTAGTCTGAAATAAAGCTATGAGATGATTCCAGATGAAGATGTAAATGTGGCAAGTCAAGGATACAAGGTCAAGCACTAAAAAAGTTTAGACCTGGTTTACAAGGATCTTGTATTTTGAATCAGATAATGCTGAAGTATTTCTAAGAAATGTAATATGGAGGATGTGGATGATCTGAAACCAACATAGACCTTAAATGGCCACAAGAGTTTTCATGCAAAAGGAGGTAGTTTGTGAACCAAAGGATGATGGTGATAGGATATGTTTTTGAAAAGACATGAATGAGGTAGGTCTGTCGAGGCACAAAGGTGCATATGTGGAAATAGAAAACTGACCAAAGAAAAGGAACATCCACAAAACAATGAATCCAAGGTTTCATAGAGCATGTATGTGGAATGAAGGATCTAGGGTTTTATAGAGCATATTTGTAGCTTTTTTGGTATCAAATTTTCCAAACATACCAAAAAATCCGTTGAACAACAAGAACAATAAATACACTAAGTATGTTCAATACTGCCAAAGGAAGATGCATATCCATACAATATTAGAGTGTATCAGGGAAAACTTGGTATACTAACTAATAGGTAGATGAACTAACTTTGTTTTAGAAAAGTATATGTGATACAAGCACAAGAACAGTTTTTGTAACCAAGCACGCTTACAACTAAGGATTGTAAGAAGACAATACTTGTTGAGGTCCCACTTGGATAGCTAGAAGTTTGTTAGCACTGGCTCCCCATCACGACACACACTTCTTAGGCATACCAAACTTTAGATTCCAAGGGACATCACTTCCCAAGGAATTTCTATCTCACAAGAAGTTGCAAGGATGTGGGTTATCTTCGACATGCGAGTCATCATAATGCCTGAACCAATAAGTAGAAGGTTTTTTAGAAAACTAAAATAATTGGTATTTGATAAGGGTATCTATTCAGGTGGCTATACTCAAATGATCTTCCCAATTTAGCGGGCTCTCCGAGTCCTTTCAAAATAAGGTGTTTTATATCTTGTAGTGAAGGATTTTAACACATCACAAGGATATTGAAGGAGATTTTCATTGGTATAAAAACTCACACCTGTTGATTGTGACTTTAATCACAACCACATTCATTATATAGTGGTTTGGAAATGCTTGGCATTTTCCATTACCCTTGTTTTTTTGCCTCTCACTTAGCCTTATAGGCTAATCAAGAGGAAGGCCCTCTAAAGAAACAGATACATGCCTATCACACAAAATACATCAAGAAAATATTTGTTCATTTTTAAGCACTAAATGAGGGGTTCCTACACTAACAAGACATACAAATAATTGATTAATTAGTTTGTAAAAACATCCCCTTACTTTGATGGTCCTGCAAATGTACATGTTAATATTTATGGGGTGTTTAACAGATGCAAGTAACCTTCTTTCACAATAGGATAAACAAATTTTTTTAGCAAATTTGCAAAATTGAGTATTAAGTTAACTCCAAAAATAAATGAATTTAAAACAGTTTATCTGTTGGATGACAAGGAAAATTTGTTGAACGGTGATTCTTCTATTTCATAGAGCGATTCCACAGAATAATGAATCTGCTGATTAGAAAATCTATTTATTGGAAATTTGGTTTATCGATAATTCTATTGATCAACAGATTTGTTGATTAGTGATTCCACTGACCAAAAAATCTACTAATCGGTGATTCTTCTGATCAGCGAATTTGTTGTTTCACAGAGCGATTCCACAAAAAATCTTGAAAGTGTTATTTTCATTTTTGATAATTTTTCCGATGTGCGTGAACATTCTGAAGTGAATCCACTGATTTGCATATAAAAGCCTCTAAAACCTGCAAGTGTTAGAGAGTACCTAGTTTACCAAAAGTGCTAGTTGTGAACCCGTGAAGTGAGTCCCACCAGGCGTGTCAGAAATGTATGTAGAGAAATGTGTGCAAAGGAATGTAGTTAACTAATAAACACACTCAAAATACAAAAATAGTGCAACAATCAAGATTAGACATAAAGAAACAATAAACAAATAGGAAAGCAAACCACTTAAAACCCTATTGTAGCCTCTTCGTTGAAATGGTTTTTCCAAGATAGTGTGATGGTATGTATGCTCATGGATTCAAAAATATAACAAAATCAGAGGGCTCCATAGTTTCTCAAGCTTGAGGGAAGAACCCTAAATGGGATTCAAAGAATTTTCACAAGTGTGGCTAGGTTTCTCTCAAAAATGCACGAGATCGCATAATAGATTAGGATAATGATTTGAAGGATTATTATTTCAAATATGATAATAGATTAGGATAAAAAATATGGGTTCACAAAGATAGTGGATGAAAACTATATTCTTGATTGAATGGAAATAGGAGGGTTAAATAGAGGAGTTTAGGAGGTTAGGGCTATCCTCCATTAATAAGGGGTGACCGGATGTCAACCTATTCATGGGACTTTGTGACGACCTCACCAATAGGGAGAGAGTTGTCACCAAGTACCAGAGTACTGACCAAATTTTCCTTAAGAGGTTTACCGGAGATTGGACTCTCCTAGCCTCCAAGCACCTGGTAGTCAGGTCATGATAATGCAGGGGTAGCTTAGTTGGAAAAGTGATTGTTTATTTTGAGGGGATAGCTAGTTTTTGACTCATCAGTCTCTAGGAACTTGAAATATTATCAGGTTTCCTGCAAGTGTACTTACTTTCAATAAAATAAAATAAAAAAGCCAAGTCAAGGTTAGAGTGAATTTCTATCTATAGTCATGACATATATTTTGAAATATCAACAAAGCTCCAAATGAGAACTAATATAAAATACCAAGTATACACATGATTATCAATCTAACATACATTAGTAGCAAGGTGGACTATTTCATCTAATTATCAAAGAACTAGAGCATAGGACATAAGGAAGCATACAACATGAAAAGTTCTTACTAACTCTGGAACCAAAAACAACATGAAACATAGTTCTAAGAGGTGATTCTCATTCCTTCATTAACTTCTCAAGTCCATCATCACTCGTGATTACATTAGTGGTTCCATGGGAGTATTAATCTACTAAAAACTTTGAACCGACTAACTAAAACATAAGAGTATAATAATAACTTGTGGATAGAAAAATCATCAATTCTCTGACCCTTGGAATGATGTTAGACTCATTATTTATAGACACCCTATTTGCATCGAGGCCCTAGCCTATACAGATCACTTACATTAAATTATAATATTCACAATTGGTATTAGCTACGTTGTCATGATCAACCTACTATATACAATTATTTGAGAAGACAAGAGGGGAAAGAAAGGAGAGAAATTATAGAAAAGTGGTCATCGGGAAGAGTGCCTTTTTACTTGTAGACATGATGGTGCACCTTGGATAACTTAATCCATATGCCCTCATCAATGCACTTCCAATTCTCAGTCTTTGAGTGACCTTTCCGTATGCCAGGTATTAAATGTTGTAGTGGCTCCTTAGAAGTCAGGAGAAGTCTACAACAAACTTTCCTCCTAGTAGTCACTATCAGGATGTAAAGTATCACCCTATGCTTGACAACAAATATTGGAATATGACTGGTCAGCTCCAGAGAAGTCAGTGACACAAATCACTGTAAAGAATATAAAACTGGAACCTAAAATATTTTGGGCTCTGGGAGCTTGTGCTCAAAGAATAAAGAATTACTGAACAAACCTTCCAAAGAGGGAGAGATTTCCGAAATCCAGGAAATATTATTAACATTTGAATTTTTCATAAGCTTCCAAAATCTAACATATTCCCTCTTCCTCCACATCCTTCAAACAATCCTAATGATCAACAAAACTTTCAAGATGGTCGCGGGTGTCCCTAGCCTTTACTTTAAATTCTGAAGCCACCTTGGCGAAATCGTGGGACTTAATCATCAATTGGGAGAGCTGTACCATTATGGTTCTATAAAAATATTCAGAGGGCCAGAATTAAACCTTGTCCACTTCATTGAAGTTGATGTGTATGGTATCTATGGGAGTATAAGTCTCGGGACTGAGTGGATCAACCAAATTAATTTCCTTGAGAAATACATAATACTGGTCCAGTGGGATCCGAACCTCCAAAAGATGTTCTTCCAAAACCCTTACCAGTTGCTTGCCCACCTTGACTTTAAATGCAAGTTTGGAGTACTATATTTTGGGGAACGCATAAGACTCATCCCCTAAGATTTCTATCACTACCAAGATGTCCTCCTTGAAATTCAGGATTTCTCCTAGGTCATCCCTCCATTCTTCATACCATTTTATCTCTTCTTCCCACCAAGGAATGATGGCCTCTAGTTGGTTCACTGTGTCTTGTGCCTGGAATAAATTGAGGAGGGACTCCTCCAATTTTTTTGACTATCCACTCATTGATGGCCAACGCTTTTCTTTTCATTTTCCTCAATGCATCAATATCGCCCTACAGGAGTGGCATTCTAGACATAGATGGTCTAGGTGTTATAGAGGTGAGGGGTCGTGTTAACTATGTTAGGAGCCCAAAAATATTTGTGTTCACAAATTTTAGCTCCTTCACCCTCTGGGAGTTATTTTTATACTGGGCATGAATAATCTAGCTTGCCTCATTTAGGAGACCCAACTCACCTTTCTGGTCCATTTTCTCCAGGGACACCTATGTGATTATATAGTCTTTTGTAGTGACCTCAAATTCATCTTTCCCTTCTAGTGGGACTTCTATTACTGCCACCACATTTCCATCTGGATCCCTCTGAGTGTTATGGAGGATGCAAGCCCTTTTGAGCTTCTTCACTACCTTGCCTTCGGCCAACATTTTATCTAGTGACACTGGGGTCACTACCATCATCAGAGCTTTTCTCCTCTAGGATTCTACTATTCATTATTGCGGTCCTACTGACCCACCCATTACCATCCTCAAACTCAAAGTGTCCCCAGGGTTTTTCTTAGGTCCTCCCATTGATGCATTTCCATCTGTATTGTCAGGATCTTCACCTGTGCTTCCCTTCTCTTTGTCTGCAGCATCCCTCGGGATATCCTTTGTTGGTGGGCCAAATGGTGGTGGCTGCAGAGGTGGCTCATTCAGATCTACCTGTTAAAAATTTGTCATAGCATCATCTCTCTATGTATACTAGGTTGGTGGCTTTCCTTGGCTACCTATTTTAGTTTGGAGCACGGCATCTGGGTGTACAGTTGTTCTCACAGGTCTAGTTTCCCTTTCCGCTAGCAATTTCTCCTCAGCCCGCTTATCTTCTTGTTCCTTTTTTTCTGCAACTTTTCTTTTGGCCTCCTCCTGCTGAAGTTCTTCTTCTTTTTCTTGGGCCATCCTCTGGGCCTCTTCTCTATTCTCTTCTTCTACAGAGACATCAACCTCTTGTCTCGCTATTTCTAATTTTTCCTTATCCACCATCTCATATAGACCTCCCAAGTCTACAATTTGGAAGAATTTGTAGACATCAATCTGAGAGATCTCTGGGGGATCCTCCAGATGATTTTCTTTGTCGGAGGAGGAGAGCACTACAACATCGCGTGTGCTCATGGATTTAGGGCTCGGGTCTTTTTCCTGTGGGGGATTTTCTGCCTTCTGGTTCTTGATCTTCTAGAGAGGCGCCTCATAAACCATGATTAATATTGCTTCTTCGATCTCCTGATTCATAGTCATACTGAGTAGTGTGGTCAAAGAGGGGGTTTCTCCTAACGAGGGACAAAAATCCACCAGAGTGGCACCCAGACTGAATTTTACATCAGAGTTCACTACGTCCATAAATTTATGGGACTCTTTCAACTTTGTTTTTACTTGCTCCCTTGGAGGGAGCCAAAATGGGGTCCAAGGCTTGAGGGGGAGCACATACCTTCTATTTTCCTTTGGCTTTTTATTTTTCTATTACCCGAGAGCTAGAGGCTTCCAAAAATTGGTTGGCTAATCGAACACTCTTTGGGAAATCCTTCACAAAATATGTGTGGTTGCATTCAATTATGATTCTTTAATGACGTCCATGGTCAAATATTCTAGAGTATCCCAATCCATGAGAGGGAGGTCCATCTTATTAGTGCCTATTTATTTATACTCGGGGTCTTCAAGTAACCCGTTATTAGAAAACTTATGTGGGAATGTCTAGAGTTTGAGACGTTCCATCATTCCTTTTGTCATCTTGGAGTAATGTTAGTTCCGGACATCAAAATTATCCTGGAAATTAGCCCAAATATCTTCCAAGTATGGTTCATGAGGGTTTATTCCCTGAGGAATTGACTTTGCTAGCCGACTGCATGAATCATAATATTGGTGACTAAGTGAAAATTTAGCCAAGCCTAGGCTGCTTATCTAATTCTCTACTTTCCAGGTTGTGGTGAAAAAGTAGGTGTATCTTCTGCACACAAATGAGAAAGAGACGGAGGTGATCTTGATGGTGGCCATTAGGGTGTGCACCTTTAGGATTTGCCTGTAGAATTATAAAAAAAATGATATTGTCCCCGTAATTATTGGGCAGTAGGTATGAGTACCCAGAAAATCTAGATACTTGAATATAATTATGTTGTGTGAACTGAATGAAATAACATCCCCATAAATCTACCAAGGCCATGACCTCCAGGGACATTCTGAATCCCAAATCACCGGTGATCGCTTTGATCCCATCAAAAATAAAGTCATCGTTGACTCAAAAAAAATTGGGGAAACTTTTTTCCCATTGAATCTGGGGAAAGTGATCCTATGGGGAGGCATGTGTGGTCACGGTCCCAAGAACACCGACTATGTTCGGCCCCTACTTCCCAAATATTTTTGGGTTAGTAACCATAGGACGTAGGAAGTCATGTAGAATTTGTAATCTTCCCCAACCTTCCTGATCTGGGTGTCCACATAGTTAGTAATAATGGTGGCCTAGTCAAAGTGCACCTTGCTAGTGGTCATATAATACAGGAAGTAGTACATCCAAGGGGTGAACTCCCGAGCATGGGGTTCCCCTAAAATCCTACACAAAATATAATTCTGGCCTGGATGGGCTCCTTGAAGTTGGAGTGAGGAATATCCATCCGCATCTTCTTGAAGTCCCTACATGGGCTTTTCAACCATTATGTATTAAGGTGGCACCAAGCTAGATCAATTGCCTCCAAAAATTAGTCCATTGAGGCTGCCCAAGTGAAAACCATAGCATATGAGAAGAATAGAATACACCACCCTAAGTCAGTGGCATCATGGTCTAAGGAGATGATGGGCATCGCATAAGCCAGGGGGAGAGGTGAGTCCAACACAACAGCTCTAGTGGCTAGGTTATAACATTTGGTTAGGAGCACTATTAGTTCTGGCACTTGCACTGAGTAAGGAAAGTTGGCTGCTTAAATAATTCTCGATGCCACTAAGTTAATTGAGATAGATTCATTGGCTTATCGTTGTCGGTAGACTTCTTGGATAAGACCCTTTAATTTGGCACAGGTGTCAACATCTGTATCTATGACCTCTTTCAAGGTGGACTCAATTTGGGATTCCAGAATTATCCCGCCTTTCCTGTATTTTAGAGTCAATGGGAGCTTCTCCAATACCTTTTCTACCTTAGACTTTTTTTGTAGTACTTTTTGAGACGCTTGGAATTTTAGGACTCCTGGGAGGTGATCTAGATGAAGCCATTTATTCCTTTCTTTGACCTATACCTACAAACCAGACAGTCATCAGTACATAAACATTATAAGCAAGGAATCCAGGTTTTTAGACTTTGGGTGAGATTCTCACTTGCCATCCTAAAAATACAAAACATTAGTTGCTTTGAAAATACCTGGGAATTATCCTCGATGCTAGTAAGCCAAAACATGTGAAACTATCTTGCACATGTGAAGGACCAAAAATGATGATTCATATCTTGAATGTGATGGATGTGTCTGAGGTTTCCAAGACACCTCGAGGATGATAAAAACAAGGCAAACATCAACAATGGGACACTCGACCTTGCCATCGTACTTTGACATGCGTACACACACTTGGCTGAGTAATGACAATTAATTAAATATTGTTTTATCATGGGTGGCATGAATGCCACTTGGGACATATTTTAAACATTTGCATTTGGGAATTAATTTTTCCATTAAGATGGAAATGATAGAGGAGAGAGAAAATTACAAAATGAACCATCTAACCTAGTTCTTGGCCTCAACAAGAAGGTTACGTTAACCAGAGGCATGGGACCAATGGTTTTATTGGAAAAGCATGGTCATGAGATCTTACAAAGAAATGTTAAGAGACAACATCCCTGAGAATCTGTCTCCATGGGACCTGCCTTATGAACAACGTGCAAAAATTGCATGGTCTTGGTAGTGCGGTAGAATGAAATTTTAACAGCTAAATAATGTACATGGATTTACCTGACTATCAACATGCGGTATACATTATTTACATTATTTCCAACGCTCTACTAAATGATAATTTACATAAATCCACAAAGCTCGGTCGAACCCATATCTACAACACTAGCCAAACTATAGACTAGTACAGTGAACCAACTATCTATAACTTATGCAGACTAAAATACAGACAACCCTCCTTTGATAAATACTAGCCACAAATGGAAAGGGGATGCACAACCATGCCCAATAAAAAAAACATTCCTAATAGAAGGCGTGGCTTGGATGATGCTAACATAAACAAAAAAATAGAATGAACCCAAATGGGCAAAACAAATCACAAGCAAGACAAGAAAAAAAAATCAACACGAACCAGAAACTAGCAAAGCAACAAAAAAAAGGAAAGGAAACCAAAAAGGGCCTACCTGGAAACTTAGAATGCAAGAAAGGGAGGTTGAATGCCGTTTAACTCTATCACCAAATCACTGTAGAAGCCTCAAACACACTGTTGACACCAAAATCTATCCATTACCCTTATCATATCCAAATTAAATAGATATTTATTATTTATTTAATAATCCCTATCCTACCCTTAATTAAATAAATTCACATTTGTTTAATTTAAGAATTGTTTTTGTCCCTATCCTTGATTACATAAATTTATATTTGTTTAGTCCTATCCTGTCACATTTCCCTAAAGTTTAATTAATTCCTAAATTAATTAAAATAACCTAGCTTATCCCTTTTTCTCCCACTTGGAATTAAATATTGCATTTGATTCTATTTAAGTACATGGCTCCTAACTTTAACCCTCACCTAACCTCACTTCCCTAACCTAACCCATCATTCTAACCCACTTTCCACTAATTAATCCTAATCTCCCACCTAATCACTCCCTAATAATTTGCACAGTCCTAATCAAAGGATCAGAAAAACCAAGTCACATGTGACTCTCTTATACAACCCAAGTCACATGTGACTCTTTCACCCTCTTACATAAACCCTTACACCCTTACATATTTGTCCGCCTTCACATGTGAACTCAACCTTGAGCCATCACTTTCCAAAGTTGGTCACACACGTGTGAGCAACTTTGGTCTTCTCACCCTCTTACACTCTCTTACACCTTGTCACTAACCCATCAATTTCAAAGGTTTCTCACACATGTGTGAGCATCATTCCCCATTTGAATGGTCAGAACCCTAATCCACTTGGCCTCCACTTTTCCTCTACTTGGCCTTCACCTCATTGTCACATCATTAATCTTGAATAATCTTAGCCCTTCATCCAATTTTAAATCTCAATCATCCATTTTCCTCAAAAATCTATAAAAGAAGAGCCCTTTTCTCCTCCTTCAATAACCACTTTTATCACATTGTCATGTTGTTGGATTTATGAGAAACCACATCCCAACAAATCAACATCTCTCTTCATCTACTTTGAGGTTTGCATTTTTGCTGAATAGATTAAGTCTTTTTTTTCCTCATTTTTTATTCATCATATATGCATATTTACTTTCATATTTTTAGGTATGCATAGGACATGTTAGGATAAGCTTAGTTGTTTTAAGTTTATTCTTGTAGTTACATTTTTATGCATTAGATTATGACATATTTTTCATCCAATCATCATCATGGGATGTATCCTTCCCAATCATTTGGATGTGCATTATTCGCATCGTTAACTTTATCATCCTCAATCAATTATCATTAATCAATCAATCAATCAGTTTTAAGCTTGACTAGGGGAAATATTTTGGTTTGCTTTTGGTTTATGTGCATGCTTTATTCTTGCTTATATCTGTTAGTATTTTTTGTATTTATCATGGTCTTTACATCCTATTGTCACAAGGCATCATGGTCTTCCATATCATGGTGTCATAAGATATAAAGTTGTATTTGACCTTTTTTATCACGTACTTGACACATTGTCATCTTGTATCCTCATATCTTACTGCATAGTGTCAAGTACAATATTAAACTTATGTTGTTCATGCCATTGCAACATGACTTTATCTATTCTTCCTTCATCATCACTATCCTTTTCCCTTTCCTTCCACATCCGTATCCATTTGGAGGTCACACTTGTGTTCTTTGAACCCACCTGTCCTCTTGAGGGGCATACCACTCCCTCCTCGTCATCCTTCCTCATCCTCTAGTGACTAGGGCATCATGCTACTAGTCTTATCCATTTTATCCACTTTGTTTTAATCTTCTTTGATCCAAGATCATTTTAATATGCTACATTAAAGAGGGGAAAAATGTAGATACCAAAGTCTATCCATTACCCTTATCATATCCAAATTAAATAGATATTTATTATTTATTTAATAATCCCTATCCTAACCTTAATTAAATAAATTCACATTTATTTAATTAAAGATTCCTCTTTATCCCTATCCTTGATTAAATAACTTTACATTTATTTAGTCTTCTCCTCTCCCATTTCCCTAAAGTTTAATTAGTTCCTAAATTAATTAAACTAACCTATCTTATCCCGTTTTCTCCCACTTAAAATTAAATATTGCATTAATTCTATTTGAGCACATGGATCTTAACTTGAACCCTCACCTAACCTCACTTTCCTAACCTAACCCATCCTTCCAACCCACTTTCCACTAATTAATCCTAATCAATGGATTAGCAAACACAGGTCACATGTGACTCTCTTACACAACCCAAGTCACATGTGACTCTCAAACCCTCTTACATAAATACTTAAACCCTTACATCTTTGTCCCCCTTCACATGTGAACTCAACCTTGAGCCATCACTTTCAAAATTTGCTCATGAGGAACTCTGGTCTTCTCACCCTTTCACAGTCTCTTACACCTTGTGTTGGAAATGAGATAAGTAACTAAGAGGGGAGGGGTGAATTAGTTACTCCAAAACAAATTCTTGTCCCTTAGATGTCTAAATACTTTAATACTGTTACTCGGGTTAGTTAAGATATTCTTCTGTAGCTCGGGTGTTCCTTCTGTAACTTGGATGTCAAAGCAATCTTTAATGCAATTATACTTAGAGATTAAGTGCAGGAACATAAAGCATAGAAAAAGTAACAAGTACACATATGACACCAAGATTTAACATGGAAACCCAATATGGGAAAAACCACCAATGTAACTAGTTACTATTTTTCACTCTTCTGAAGTGAGCCCTATTAGGAGCCAACCCTGTAAAAGGTTACAATAACACACTATTAGGTGTGACCTATTTAAAGGATTTAATCACCCTGTGAGGAGTGGCCTTGTTAGAGGTCTTCAACACTTCAATCTAGAAATGCTACCTTGTGAGAGGATTTAAAAAAGATCGTTAACTCTACTCTGTTAAGAGATTTTGATCACTACTACAATTGTTAGAAAGTAACAAGGGATTGACATGTATGTGTAAGCAACTATCTTTTCTGATTCAGATCTCTGCTTGATTTTAACTAGATCCTTGCTGATTAGATATTGTATTGCATCTCTGAGTGTTCTGTTCTTAATTAGAATGCCATCTGATTTCGCCTTCACAGAATTCCACACTTCTGCCTTTTCACTTTTGCTTCTACTTACACACTTAGACTTCAACACATTCAATCCAAACTTGACCTTTCATAAATACATGGTAAGCCCTGTCAAGTCAGCTTGAATAAAATCTAAATGATAAATCATAATATAGTTGTGTGTGTATATTATGTACCTGATAAGAGAGACACAACACTTCAATAGATCATTGCATTAGCTCAAAAATGTTAGATAAGCATGTAAATCCAACTAATATCGACCTATTGCATTCTAACTAAGAAGAGTGTGATTAGTAACATAATAGCCCTCAGATTATGCTATAATCAGTGACATATACGACCTAGCATGAAAGATTTTAGTTTAAAACAAGCTAAATGATGAGAAAACATGCATTCTAGCTCTAAGAATGGAAGTAAGAACAATGTGAAAGCATGAAATAAGAAGTAAAATATGTGTCTAAGATTAATCTAACAACATAAAATTGCATTTAGGATATGAGTTGAAGGCTTATTTGCTCTCAAAAATGGTTTATATTTATATAAAAATGAGAGAGAGAGAGAGAGAGAGAGAGAGAGAGAGAGAGAGAGGGGAGACAAGGCTCATTAATGAGTTAAGGGACTCATTAATGGTGGTGTAAGAGCCATTAATGAAGCATGGAGGAGACAAAGGCTTAAGGTATCTTCATTAATGAGGCATTAATGAAAGCCTTAAAGAAGCATGGGGAGAGTGTAAGAGGGTGGCTTAAAAAGGTGGACTTTAAGAAAGTCAAGCTTGAGAAAGTGGACTTTCTCAAATGGGTTGAGTTGCTAATCATTCATTAATGGAATGTGACAACATTAGGAGGTGGGTTAGGGTAGAATTAAGATTAGGATTAGATTAGCAAGGGTGAATGGGTTGAGAAGGGTTAGAACCCAGGGTAGAAGTGGTTGAGATAGGTTAGGTTGGGGTTTAAGGGAATATTAATTAAATGAATTAAACTTATTTAATTCATTCAAAAATATAGGAATTAATTATTTAAATAATTTAATTGCTTTTTAATAATTAAGGGACTATAGCCATTTTAATTAAATTAAATAGGCTAGGGGAATGGGTTATTTGCAAGTGGGTAATTGATTTAAGGATTTATTTAATTCCTTTATAATTAAATACTATAGCCATATTTGATTTTGATTTAATTTAAATGGTTTGAATTGATTTGAATTGTATGACTATAATAGTTAATACAAATTAGTGATAAAAATCACCTAGGACATTAAATTGATTCAAAGAATTATGCCAAGCAGTAATAAGGTTGTTTGGACACAATCGAGGGTATGATCAAACTTAGGGAAAATAGGGTCCATAGTTGGAACAGACCAAATTTAGGTGGTTACATTTGTCCCTCTTTGAATCGATGTGTGAGTAGCACATTGATTCAAAGAATTTTTTTGATTTTGACTTCAGAAAGATTGAGAATTTTGTTCTTGGTTGTCGAATGAAATGTTGATGAGACCAGTCTCGCACTTGATCTAACAAAACTAATAAAATTGATTTTGAACTTGGTTGTCATCCAAAGATTAATAAAAGATTTGAAAGACACCAATTCTAAACTTGGTTGTCGTCTAAAAATTGATAATACTGATTCTGAACTTGGTTGTCATTCAAAAGGCCAGTATGAAGCTGCCAGGAGCTTAATAAAAATCTTTTAAAATGAGGAAACATAAGATATCATGCTTATGAGAACCAAAGCTTTTTATCCAACAGTTCCAACTTAGTCAAGGAAATTGTCATGCCCCTAGTTTGTTTGATAATGAAGTCATTTTTAATGTTGTTTCAAGAAAAAATTTAATTGATGATAGTGTGATCATGCCCCCTCGGGAATGAAATCGAAGGAAAAAAATAAAATCCCTCAGTTGAAAAGAACATAACACTCGCAGGAAGCGGTTAGGATAAGAAAGAATGGAGTAGAAGAAGGTGTATTTAAAAATAAACACATGATTACCAAGTTAATTACGTGAAAATGAGAGTGATAAGACTGATAAAATGATGTTTAGACCAAGATGTATGATAAAATGTGCAGTATTGACTAATGGTTGGAATAAATGAAGCAAATTTGCAGTTTTTAAAATTGTTGCAAAAGTGGTACTGTGCTGTTGAAGACATTTTAGGCACCTTTGATTTGGCTCTCGATTGATCAGAAAGAGAATATATATGAATTTGTAGCTGTTCGGGAGGNATAAAATGATGTTTAGACCAAGATGTATGATAAAATGTGCAGTATTGACTAATGGTTGGAATAAATGAAGCAAATTTGCAGTTTTTAAAATTGTCGCAAAAGTGGTACTGTGCTGTTGAAGACATTTTAGGCACCTTTGATTTGGCTCTCGATTGATCAGAAAGAGAATATATATGAATTTGTAGCTGTTCGGGAGGAGTTTCAGAACTCCTAAATGTCTCAAAAGACCCATATAAGCCTCCAAAATTACCATTTCACTATTCATTTTCACTTTCCTCCATAGAAATTCAAAGAGCTCTGCAAAGAAGATGGTAGTCCCTATGAGGAAGCATCATTTCAAGATGAGTCGTCGACATCAGCGTCCAGCTGACTACCCACCGCCGATAAGTGCTTGATAAACTACCCTATGAATTTTGCAATTTTCAAATTTATGCATTTTTGTGACTTTTAGAGCCCTTTCATTTTAGAATCACATCTAGGATTCTAGATCACATCCTGCGAATCCCGCGTCGCATCTGGTTTTTCCTAGATCGCATCTGATTTTTTCAGATCACATCTAGTTCCTTTGTTTTTGTCTTGTTTAAATAGGAAATCCGTCAGTGGGTCATATCCTTGGTGCTTAGGATCGCATCCTTCATTTAGGATCGCATCCCGTATTTCAGGGATCACATCCGGTAAACGCAGTCGCATCCTGTATGTTTAGGATCGCATCTGGTAGAAAACATAGAATTTGAATGTGTTTGACCTGTTTACATCCTGTGAACTTGAAATGAATTAGTTGATCAAGAATCTACCCCTGTAATGTAGATAGGATACTGATGTATAGCCATTTTTCTCTAAAATAGGCCCAGTTTGAGGTAGTCACATTTCACGGCACTTACCATGCACGTGTACTTGCATTGTCTAGCCGATTATTAGATGATGAGAAGATGACTATGATCCGATGCGGATTACATTCCTTGATAGTTTTACCTAATATCAGGGTAAACCATGGGTTGTTGACTGCTCTTGCCGAGAGATGGCACTCAGAGCACAATACCTTCCATTTACTGACAGGAGAGATCACTGTGACGCCTGAGGATGTCTAGAGGATACTTCATGTATCGATGGTTATGCATGAGGTATGTTTTGAGTCGATAGTGGCCATGGTGATTGGTGCTGCATGGAGATATTTTCAAGACAACACCATAGACCAGAGCTATCTGGCTTGGGATTACATGGTCGATCACTACGATTGGTTATCTGTTTATCTAGCAGGTTTGGTAGGTGGCATCCTCATGCTAGATAGGGGCCAACACAGATTTATGGTTGGGTGGGTAGACATGATAGAGCAGATGGTCACCCACCGTCGATGATTTTCTTGGGGGAGCTGTATCTTAGCTCACATGTACAGAGAGCTCCATGAGATAGTTTACCATTACACCCGTAGTATGACTGTGGGTATCCTTATTCTTCAAATCTGGGCCTGGGAGCACATCCCTGTTACATGACCAATTGTAGATAGGCAGAGAGAACCTGAGTAGCCCTATGTATATATGTATGTAGGTCTTTTGCAGTAGCCCCATCTGGGCAAGATTGAGTACTGGCGTCGATTATTCGATGATATGACAAAGGTCGTTTGGCGACCATATCTAGATTGTGAGGTATGGAATTCGGATTCCTAGCAGGTGCCTTACCTATGTTAGAGGTGATATCTCATCGGCCGGACTAAGTATGTGATAGAGCAGTTTGTAATCACTAGAGTGCTGAGGCAGTATGGACGGAGACAGGGTAGGACAGAGGACATTGTCGTATACGCCCGGACTAGGGATGAGACACCGTTATGGGGTGCACAGCTAACATATGAGACTGCACACTAGGAGGTCTAAGATATAGTAGCAGTAGATTGGGACCTCTGTCCTAATGTAGTTGATGTAGGTGTGTCAGATGGTTACACTGTTGAGAGGCTTCAGTACCCTTTCCCATGGCTCACTGTTCCAGAGGAAATTATTCCTCGTATAGAGGATCACTTAGATTATGATCCTGATGATCGACCAGTCAGGGGTAGAGGAGGTAGAGACAGGGCTCTTGGTAGATATGGAGGCCATGATCGTGGCAGGGACGGTGGTAGAGATGGAAGGCATCCTCCTCCTGATGATGGCCATGATGGTGATGACAGGGGTGGTGGTGGAGAGGCCGTTGATATAGGTGGTGCCAGTGGCAGTGGGCAGGGTAGATGAGAGAGATTTAGATTTGTGGCCCCTCGGAGAGATACTGGTCCATTGCTTACAATAGAGAAGCAGCGATAGAGGCGAAAGGGGTCACAGGATCAGGGTACAGGCAGAGATGGAGATCCATTGTCTAGATGTGAGCAAGAGAGAGAGAAACTCTGAGCCATGATCATAGCTTTGGAGGCCAGAGTCACTATTGCCAATGCTTTACTGGCGGATAGGGATCTATAGCTTGAGTAGCTGAGAGAAAAGAGAGATGCACAGGCCTGGACATCAGTCCATCAGGGATAGAGGGCTACATATTATTATGCCCTATATCATGTGGTAGTTCTAGAGGGGCAGAGAGCACCTTCATTCTCTCAAGTGGCTCAGTAGTCAGAGGGGGCCATGCCTCCTCTAGTAGCTCCTTTTTCACCACCTCCTCCTCCTGACCAGGGAGAGGGAGCACGACATAGTTGATTTGTATCATTTTGTATGACATGTATATTTTGAGATCATATTTGTATATCTAGATCCTGCTGAGATCCCTTCTTTTGTATATCTGGATCCTTTTGAGATCCATTTTTGTAGATGACATTCATACATGTATATCTGAATCATTTTGGTGCACTGATACATTGATACTCTTTATGCTCACTGATTCACTGATACTCTTTATATTTGACCTGTACTATTTTATGATGATATATATCTGATGCAACTTCTTGATTTTGACATGTTTCATGAGTTCTTTTTGCTTTCATAGATGTGGTAAATGTATCTTTGCACATGTGATGATATTTTGGTCTCTTGATGAGTTAGTTTGTAGATGATAACATCATGTATGATTGGATGTGATGAGTCCTTACTGATATAAATATGTTTTAAATGATACTCATGTGAAAATGAAAATGTTTGTTTCTTTTGATTTTCCAGTTATGCAAAATAGATGTATGGATGCACTTAGGATGAAAAAGTAAAAAATGCAATACAAGGATGCTTTATTTTTGTATTTTCCTGTTTCTACTTTTCAATGAATACAAAATGTATGCTATGGATGTGCAATGATATTTGATATCAGTAATATGGATGATGTAATTAACTTGATTGTTAGAAGAAGATAGAAATCATTTTTAGCACAAAATTCCTTATGTTGTTTATGTCTTTTATAAATGCACCATGCAATCTCTAAATGCAGCTATATGCAGACTCTTAGGACCTGTCACTGATTAGCAGATATTTGCAACATTTTTATCATCATTGGGCACTTTTTGGAATGGACCACCTAATAGTACAATCATCACTAATACCCACTGATATTATGATAATATTAATACTATATTTTATTGGAATGTCAAAAATAGACTTAGGCATCAAGGCATAGAAGCTAAGATAACAAAATAGCCACCTTCCTTTTAATATACTAGATTCTGATTAAGGAAAGATATTGGACCCGCAATGATCTTGAAAATTCATATCCTTGGGTACATTATGATTTGTATACCTTAGTGAGAATTTGGATCAGAAAATAGACAAGGAACTTGTTTCAACCTCACCATAGTTTACACATAACGAAGATCAAGATATATGCGGCTATCCAACCATAGTGGAAGCTCTTACCATAAACATCCAAGTTAGGTGAAATATCTAGGATCATTTGGAACAATCACCATATGCAGAAAATGAAAAAAACATTATACCCCCTATCCTTGCGACTCTTTGTCTTTGCGCAGACGTCTTTGAGAAATTAAGAAGACATAATAAATCATCAATTGAGAATCAATCAAATAAAAATTATAATTACTTAGATGTCCATAGTTGAAAACATCATCAGGACATAAAAGAACCATAATCAAATCAATACCAAACTATGTGCTTAAGTAGTACTTGTTTATTCATCCGTCAAACACAGTAGAGATTCATCAATCAGAAAAATTGTAATACAAGCAATATGGTGTTCCATGTTTGTGCATTGATAGGATAATCCATTCCTGTTTGAGATCCAGTATAGCCTTGTAGGAACTCTGTTAATGTAAATGTCATGTCTGATGTTTGGAAAAGACACCCTTGTTTTGGAAAGTGACATTGTTTTGCATGTATCAAGAAAAATTGCATTTGTGAGGCAAACCATCCTAGAGAAACCTAGCAACCGCAACTGACTACGCCAGGAAAGATGCCCCTAGTGCAAAATGAATTATTCCTAAGATGTAAAGATAGACAAATCTCAAGCGAGGATAAGATAGTCGTGTAGGAAAATGAAGTCAGCGTATGAGCATAGGAAAAATCATGAAGACCTAGTATCAGTAGTGCATTGATAGATGGAATGCAGGACACAAGTGATGCCTGATTGCTAGGTTTTCACCACTTGGCAAGACCTTTTCTTTCTTTTGTTTTGCTACCAAGATGCCTGTTTTACCAGGTGCTCATCAAGGCACTTTTCTCTTTTTCAATTTTTTTGCTATTTTTGCTTTTTTGAATGTTTTTTGTAGTATCAAGGTGCTTGTTTACCAGTTTTTCACCAAGGATACCCTTTTGAGAGGATCTTTTTCCACTATTTTTGGATTTCTTTAGGATCAATTTTCTAAATTTTTTGGGTATTTTTCAAGAACTATTTGTTGTACAGGCTCTGCTAACCGAACATTAAGTGTAGAACCGATTCAAATGTAGAGTGTTGATAGGATCTGGAAGAACGTCTCCCTCAGGTATAGCTAACTGATAAGCTCTAATCCCAAAACTAGCAGTGATAACATAAGGTCCTAGCTAGTTAGGTTCAAACTTTCCTTTCTGCTCCCAGTTAGGCTAGTTTTTAGGTTTCTCCTTGAGGACGAGATCTCCTACTTCAAATTTGTGTGGCTTTACCTTTTTTTTTGTAACCTTTGGACATATATTCTTGATACACTTTGAGGTTATTGAATGCTTGGTGTCTGCGCTCATCTAGTAGGTCTAAGGAATTCACCCTATCTATGTGGTACTGCTCATCAGTAACAAGACCTTGTAAAGATATCTGCGAAGAGGGGATTTCAACCTCAATAGGTAATACTTCTTCTACACCATAGACTAGAGAAAATGGCATGGCTCCAGTAGGTGTTTGAATGCTTGTTCTGTAGGCCCATAGTGCCGGATTTAGTTGTAGATGCCAGTCTCTGCCAGACTTGCTTACAGTTCTGTGTAGAATCTTGAGAATATTTTTGTTAGATGCCTCAGCCTGTCCATTACCTTGAGGAAAATAGATCGAGGAACAATGTTGAGTGATGTGAAACTGTGTACAAAGGTCTTCGATGTCTTGGTTTTTAAATTGGCCCCCATTGTCTGTTACAATTAAAGAGGGTATCCCATATCTACAAATAATGTAGTTTAGAATGAACATGGCCACCTATTTACCAGTGGCTTTGATTAGCAGCACGACTTTGACCCACTTCGTGAAATATTTAGTGGCCGTAATGATAAACTAGTGTCGATTTGAAGAGTTGGGATATATTTGTCCAACCAAGTCAAAGGCCCATTACTAAAATGGCCAATGTGTTATGAAAGGTATAATTTCTCTGGCAGGAGCATGGATAAGGTTTCCATGTGTCTGGCATTTAAGACATGATTTTGAAAATTGAATAGCATCTCTCTCCATGGTAGGCCAATAATAGCCTACTCTGAGTAGTTTCTTGGCTAATGAAAAGTCGTTTGAGTGTGATCCACATACACCTTCATGGACATCTTTTAATGCTAGATTAGACTCTTCGAGTTCTAAACACTGAAGACGTGTATCGTCGAGACCGTGTCAATATAGGTTGTTAGTTATGAGGATGTAACGCGATGCTATCCTAATTAGGGATCTTTTCTCATTTCTAGATAGATTGGTGGGAATGGTTTGGTCGGGGAGGTAAGTAATGATACTGGCATACCGAGATTGATCTGGGGTATTCAAGGTTAGCAAAGGCATGATAGGATATTTCTTCCACTAAGAAGTCATAGTGGAATTGATGCTCCTCCACTTGTAACATGGATTCCAAGGTAGCCATAGCATCTGCAATCTTGTTCTCGAATCTTGGTATCTGTTGGAAGGTGACAAAGACAAAGTACTTCTTCAGATCATCAACTAGTTGTTTGTAGGGTATCAACTTTTCATCTTTTGTTTGATACTCCCCATTGACTTGATTGATAATTAGTTGGGAGTCACCATACACGTGTAACTCTATGATCTTCCATTCCATAGCTAGCTTGAGGCCATTGACCAATGTTTCATATTCTGAGATATTGTTGGTGCATGGAAATATCAATTTGTAAGATTTGGGAATATTGTATCCTTGTGGAGTTATGAAGAGGCTCCCTGCTCCAAATCCTTGTTGAGTGAATGAACCGTCAAAGTACATCTTCCATGGATGTTTAGTGAGATGCATGATTGTTTCATCAGGGAATTAAATTAGTAATGGTTCATTATCCTGAAGTGGTGAATTAGCCAATTGGTTTGCAAGTACCTATCCTTTGATAGCTCTCTGTTCTACATATTCAATGTCAAACTCACTTAGAATCAGGACCCATTTTGCCAAACGTCCTGTTAATGTTGTCCTGCTCAAAAGATACTTTAGAGGATCGATCTTAGAAATGAGCTTCACTATATGAGAGAGCATGCAATGTCTCAATTTTTGTGATGCGAAGATGACTGCTAAGCATGATTTTTCAATAATGCTATAATTGAGCTCATAAGTGACTAGTGTTCTACTAATGTAGTAGATAGCTCATTCTTTATTTGTTTCATCTTCTTGCACCAGTAATACTCCTAGGGATGTAGTTGTAGCTAAAATATATAGGAGTAAGGGTTTTCCATGAATAGGCACCATAAGGATAGGTGGAGCAGCTAGGTACCCCTTTAATTCTCTGAAGTTTGCTTTATAGTGTTCATCCCATTTGAAGGTAATCCCTTTATGTAGTAGTTTAGTAAAGGGTTGTGCCCTATCTGCAAGTTGGGACATGAATCTCTTGATAGACTGGAGTCTCCCTTGTAGTGTCCTTATTTGATTGATTTTACGTGGAGGAGCCATCTCTAGAATAGCCTTTACCTTTGCAGGATCTACCTCGATTCCCTTAGCAGATACTATGAATCCTAGGAGCTTCCCTGATTGGACCCCAAAGGCACATTTCTTCGGATTTAGCCTGAGTTGGAACTGTTCCATTCGATCCAATATCTTTCTTAGGTTAGCAATGGGAGTACTTCTCTCTTTGGATTTAGCCAATGTGTTGTCTACATAGTCCTTCATGTTCTTGTGTATCATGTCGTGGAATATTGTTGTCATGGCTCTTTGATATTTTGCACCAACATTATTTAACCCGAAAGGCATGACATTCCAACAAAAGGTGCCCCATGCGCATGTGAATGTGGTTTTCTCTTGATCCTCAAGGGTAATCTTGATTTGATTATAGCCCGAGAATCCATCCATTAATGAATACATCTGAAAGCCTGCTGTAAGATCTATAATCATGTCAATGTTTGGTAGAGGGAAGTCATCCTTCGGACATGCTTTGTTTAGGTCTCTGAAGTCCATACAGATCCTAATAGATTTATCAGATTTAGAAATGGGGACCACATTGGAGATCCACCCTGCATAGGCAATGACTCGAATAAACCCAACTTTCAACAATTTTTCTAGTTCTGCTTTCACCAATAATGCAACATGAGGATGCATTTTTCTAAGTTTTTGTTTTACAGGCTTGATCCCAGGAGCTATAGACAAGTGGTGCATAATGAGATTAGGATCAATCCCTGGCATATCAGTGTAAGACCATGTGAATTTGATCTTCTTCTCTTTCAAGAACTTTGTGAATTGTACCTTCTCTTCTTCTGATAAAGATTATGCTAGATGAACTATTTGAGGATTTTCAACAGTGCCCAAGTTTACTAGCTGTGTTGGTTCAATCAATACTGAAGATCTTTCCTAAAAGTGTTTAGGGAGGATATCAAGAGTCTCATCCTTTGGCACCTCGAAGAGGTTTCCACCATTGAATACATATTTTTTCTTTACTATTTTGGGATCTGATACTGCCATAGAGTGGTTTTCACCATCAGTCCATGTTTTATTTTTATTTTTTAGTTTGTGACTAAGAAACTTGATATCCTCCTATGACATGTTCTCACTCCTTGCATTGGTGGAAGAAGGGTAAGGTTCACAAGCATTGAGGTAACAGGATAGGGAGTAGTCATTGGAAAAGTTGAGGATAGGAGTAGGATTTGTTTTAGTCTAATAAATTAGGTCTGGAAGTACCAATGTTAGAGAATTAGATTCTGGGAAGGACAGCATTGTGTTAGCATCAAGACCATTAACCGACATGATGTGATCTGTTAAGTTAATTTCTTCAATATTTAGATCAATAAGAGCAAGATCATTGTTAAAAGGGTCATTGTTAGTCATATGTGGACCAAACTCTAGTGACTCATCAGTAGAAATCTCATCATCATCTCTCCATAAAAGGAAGCTTCTTTCTTGTAGCCTATGGAATTCTTCCAGACTTATATATTCATCAGTGTCTCCATCAATGATCAGGGCAATGAACTCTTCTTCTGCTTCAGGGGGATTAGTACCATTGAGAGGAGAGTCAAATAATTTGCTAGGAGCTGAGGGAGCTTCAAACATGTGAATTGTATCTATCCCAATATCTTCAAAGGCAATAGATAGCCAATCCCATTCATAGTCATGAGAGTCTGTGACATCATCATCAGATCTGTTTAAATATTCAGCAATGGTTATCTGACGTACTTGATTAGCTTCTTGTAGATCAAAGTGGGGTAGATCAAGAACATGTGAAATGGTGACCAATTTCCCCTAGTTAGGATGTAAATCCTGTGGCCGGGGTATCTCTTGAGTGATTGTTGCTATGGTGTCTCCTACCTCTTGAATGGGAGGTTGTGCTAGCAAAGGAGTGTGAAGATTCTGTGGTACCTCAAAGCTAGGTACATAGTGTTCTCCTTGGTAGTTGGGGTCTTGTGTGCCAACATGTAACAATATTTCATAGGACCATTGCTCTAGTTCATCTTTTTCATCACTCCCTTTATCTGAGTGTGGACTCTCTGTTGGAGTGGGTTTATCAGTTTTAGTTTTAAAACCAAGTCCTATTTTATCTCTGGTGTTGTGGAATTCCATGGGTATAGATTCAATGATCCCTCATCCTGTGTCATTCAAAGGTACATTTCCTTTGTATCCAATTTGTGTGAGGAAATCATATCCCTTTCCATACTGTTCTGGGGATATTTTCACATGTTTAACCTCAGATTCCACCGGTTCTCCCTTGTAAAGCCATTCCAAGATTGCCTGTTCTTCTGTGTTATCTGAAGAAGATGTAGATGCCTTTATCATTCCAGTTGCCTTGTGTACTTCTGGCTCTTTGAATGTAAGAGCTGTGAATGTCAAGGAAGGTTTTCCATAGGGTCTTGGTGACACCGAAAGTTCTATTAATGAAGGAGTCAGGTCCAGCTTGTACTCTTCCATACCTATTTCTTCAAGTTTCAAGGTTTTTCTAAAACTCTTCATAACCATGTCCTTGGTAGTTTCAGGAGGAATGACATCCATAACTTATTTTTTGTGTGGGATCATGCTACCTACTTTGATATTGTTGCAAGTGTAGTTAGCATCTACAAGAATTGTCACTTCCACCCCATTATGTGGGAACTTTATGCATTGGTGAAAAGTGGATGGTACAACTTGCATTTTGTGAATCCATGGTCTGCCTAGTAGGATATTGTAGGCCAAAGGTAAATCAAGAACTTGACATATGATGTTCCACTCAATTGGTCTGACTCTGATAGGTAGAGAAGTAAGACCTCTAGAGGAGCTTTCTTGCTCATCATAAGCTTTGATGGTTATCTTGTTTCGAGTGTCAATTGTTTATTCTGAGAGACCTAGTCTCCTGATTAGATCCAGTGTACAGATATTCAATCCTGCACCTCCATCTATCAATACACGTCTAACACGGGATTTATGAATAAGAACTTTGATATGGAGGGGTTGATTGTGTGGATGGGTCAATGACTTGTTATCTTATTCAGAAAAGGAGAGGTAGTGTGGCGCTGAGATGTGATTGACTATTGCTTGGAACTTGTCTATATCAATATCTTTTGGAACATTAGCAGTGTGTAGGGCTTGTTCTAGTATTTCCCTATGTACCATGGATATCTTGAGCAACTGAAATATGGAAATTTTGGCAGAGGTTCATTGTAATTGGTCTACCAAGTCATATTTTTCTCCGGGGATAGTGACCATGTGTCTCGCTACTGGTTTAGGAATAGTTACAATAGGAACCTTGGATGTTGATGTTGATGTTGGTTTTGGAGGTCCTTTAATTGTAACTTGTGCTTGGCTTCGTGTCACAACATTTGAGTGGGATGAGACACCTTTAATTGTGATCACATTGATGGATTCAGTTTTAATGTCAAGCATATTAATCACATTGTCATTTTTGGAATAGGTGTAGTCGACATCATTACCCTTCCCTCTGGATGTCTCTCCTTGATTGTAATTAGGAAAAGGTTTGTTGAGTGTTGTATGGTCCTCATTGGTAGTATGTTTGTCTACTTTGATCTTACCTCCTTATATGAGGTCTTGGATGACATGCTCAAGTTTGAGACAATTATTAGTCTTATGTCCTTTGTTTTTGTGGAAGACACAATAGGAGTTATCATCCCACCACCTAGGTTTGACCATTGGTTCCCATGGTTTAGAATTGGGAATTGTAAGAACTTTTTTATCCACCAATTTTTTCAAAACGGTCTCAAGAGTCTCCCCCAAAGGAGTGAATGTTCTTTGGGGTTTTGAAGTCCATGTTCTTTCCTTGTTGTTATCATTGTTTGCTTTGGGAATGGGAGGTGTTACCTTAGCATCTTTGCTTGCTTGCATGCCATTAGTTAGATTGAATGCCTTGGGTTTAGGATTAATAATAGAGGCGTCAACCACTCCGTCATTAACAACATTTTTGTTTTGTTTCCACCATTTAGGCTTGGAGTTGGAGTTGTTTTTTTTTTTCATTTTGAACGGTGATTTCTCCCCTTTTGACCATGACTTCCTCAATATGGAGGGCATTTTTAATCATTCTATCAAAGCTGGGAGAGTCTTGCATTTGTAGCGCATAGCTCAATTAAGGTACTAGATTATTAACAAAGATTTCCATCTTCTCCATTTTGGGAATGAACCTTGAATATCATGCAAAAATATTCCTCCATCTTTGTAGGAAGTGTGTGAATGATTTGCCAGTTCGTTGTTTGGTGTTACATAGGTCCATCATAGTTACATCTTGTTGGATGTTGTAGGAGTAATGTTGGATGAACTGTTGGATTAACTCCTCAAATGTTTTGACCTTAGGGTTCAATTTTGAGAACCACTTCATGGCATTACCTCCTAGACTTCCTGGAAACAATCACATGAGGTATGTAGGTTTGTGAATGTACTCGATGCTTAGAACGCAAAATTATCATACATGATCATGGGGTCAGTTTCTCCCATGTACTTGTCATACTTTGGCCTTGCCACATTGGTAGGAAACGGGACCATAGTGATACTCTTGTCAAAAGTAAATGGACAAATGGCGTCCAAAGAGTATTTTGTTTTGGGTTTCTCTTTCTCTTGTTTGAGATTTGTGAGCTCCATTTGTATTAGATTGAGCTGTTTGGTGAGAATAGATATCGGGTTTGGTATCTCCTTTTCCTTGAGCTTTTCTACATCATAAACCTTGGGTAATTTGACACTTGTGGATGCTAGATGGAGGAAGTATTTTTCTTTACTGTCACTAATTATCCATTCCAATATCTTGTGGATCCATTTACTTTGTTTGATTTTTTCATATTCATCTTCAGGGATCTCCTCTTCACTATCTGATCCAAATGGATTATGTTCAAACTTGGGTCTTTCTTCCTCTTCCGTGCCTTCGGATTTTTTGTGTTTGCCATCATTATAACCCTCAAAATCTTTACTCCATTCATTAGTGTTTCTATCCATTTGAGGGGAATCTAGATCAAGAAGGGAACTACGAGATGTTTCTCCTTGAAAGTGTGGTGTTTTAGGAGGCACTTTCGATCCTTTAGTTGTGTACTGGTTGCATCTTGTGTTAACCATGAAGTTTGTTTCTCAACTTTGTTAACATTTCCCAATGGTGCAAGTAAGGATTTCAAATCGTTCAAGTGGGCGTGTCTAGGTAAAAGTAACTATTTTTTGTTGGTGGATGTAAATGATTCCCATGTTAGAGGGTTAGAATGCCCTGATAGTGAGTTGGGAACCAAGTTGTTGATAGGAAACAGGTAGAACACACGTATTGAACTAATCGAGAAAGATTGACTAAGCATGCAAGGTGGAAATTTTGAAAGTGTTTGGAAAATACATCAGGGAGACCAGAAGAGACAATAGGAACCAGCTAAAGAGAAAAAAGGGTATCCTAATCAACTGAGACTTCCTAAGAAAAAATTCTACAAGTACCCACTGTCCTGAATGCGAGCTCCCAGATGCGAGCCTCTGATGGTACCAGATGCGATCCTAGAATCTGGATGCAACTTCTTGCTGACCAAATGCGATCCTAAATACCAAATGCGATCCTAAAAACTGAAAGCGACTTGGGAGATACAGGATGTGATCTTATGATATCTTTATCAGTTTTGGTCAGTTTTGAAAAGTTCATTTTCGAAGTGCATGAAGGTGCTTGTTTGCAGATTGTGTTAAGAGGTGTCGTAAGGTGTGAAAAACACTTGTACTCTAGGGTTTGAAATTTTTTGATTGTTTTGAGGAGCTTATCTTTTTAATGATCTTTTGAACACGTCAAACAGTTTTGCATTTTTAGGAGAGTGAAACAAACACTCATCTTTTTCTATTTTCTAGGTGGAGGATGAAAATCTTTGCTTGTTGACTCAGGTACACACTCAAATGCTAATCTGAATACAACCATCACCAAGCACACAATGGCTCCAGTCATGATGCTGTATTAGCTGACTCCAAATGCAAGTGAGGGCACAATATGATGAGTGTCTTAGGGCAATTACTTTTTTCCTTGCACAAAAATTATCACCCTTTCGGGGATGAATCAGGAATTATTTCAGTTGAAGGTGTTGTAGATTATTGGGCAATCCGTTCAAAACTGTCCCCCATAGAATTGTAGAAGGCAAAATTTAGGTGTATAGCCCTATGAGTACCTAAATATATGTAGTCTCGCAAGCAATATTCAAGCGGCTCCACTCTACATATACCTAGATATGTTCAAGGAATGATGTTGAAATTCCAAGAACAAAACCAGTTCTGTCTTTCGAGGCTTTAGCCAACGAGGAAGAAACTATTTATAGTGAGTTGGAAGGGTTGGCGTAAAACTTGTCCTCACTTGGGTTATTCCTGGGAGATTTTTTTCTCAACCCGAAGGCCCTCTACTATTTAAATGTATGTAACCAGGATTGGCAAGCTTTGGATGTCTGAATTTTTTATTCTTCCGAAGAAGAAGAGCGTACTCTCTAATCTAAACCGTTCTCTCCCAAAACACGTAAAGCAAATTTTATTCCTTCAAGCTATGTTGAGCTCGATTTAGTTGTTTCTATTTTAAATAAAACAAGATGCTTGAAAGGGAAAGTTTTCCTTGTTCAATTAACCACAAAATTTAGTGAGTTGTTTGTTCAATTACTATTCCAAAAAGAATTAAACGATTGAACTTGTTCTTTGATCCCACATATTTAATGCTTTGTGTTGTTCATTTACTGTTTCCAAATTGAATTAAATGATGTGTTTGCTTGTTCATTTACCCCAAATTCCATTCAATCCATAAACTGATGTATGAGTTTCTCATTTTCCTTAAAAGGAAAAGAGCATAATCCTCTAGTCAGTTTAGTGATAAATTAGAATATGTACTTTAAGTTTAAAAACAAGTAAATAAAGGTCAAGATGGGGGGTTGGCAACACTTCAATAGATCATGTAAAACCAACTAAATGTGTGTGTATATTATGTACCTGATAACAGAGACACAACACTTCAATAGATCATTGCATTAGCTCAAAAAGGTTAGATAAGCATGTAAAACCAACTAATATCGACCTATTGCTTTCTAACTAAGAAGAGTGTGATTAGTAACATAATAGCCCTTATATTATGCTACAATCAATGACATATAGGACCTAACATGAAGGATTTTAGTTTAAAACAAGCTAAATGATGAGAAAACATGCATTCTAGCTCTAAGAATGGAAGTAAGAACAATGTGAAAGCATGAAATAAGAAGTGAAAAATATGTCTAAGATTAATTTAACAGCATAACATTGCATTTAGAATATGAGTTGAAAGCTTATTTTCTCTCAAAAATGGTTTCTATTTATAGAAGAATGTGAGAGAGAGAGGGGAGACAAGGCTCATTAATGAGTTAAGGGACTCATTAATGGTGGTGTAAGAGCCATTAATGAAGCATGGAGGAGACATAGGCTTAAGGCATCTTCATTAATGAGGCATTAATGGAAGCCTTAAAGAAGCATGGGGAGAGTGTAAGAGGGTGGCTTAAAAAGGTGGACTTTAAGAAAGTCAAGCTTGAGAAAGTGGACTTTCTCAAGTGGGTTGAGTTGCTAATCATTTCTTAAAGGAATGTGACAACATTAGGAGGTGGGTTAGGGTAGAATTAGGATTAGGATTAGATTAGCAAGGGTGAATGGGTTGAGAAGGGTTAGAACCCAGGGTAGAAGTGGTTGAGATAGGTTAGGTTGGGGTTTAAGGGAATATTAATTAAATGAATTAAACTTATTTAATTCATTCAAAAATATAGGAATTAATTATTTAAATAATTTAATT
>MU224023.1:212553-260514 GCA_018584345.1 Thuja plicata | reverse complement strand
CCATATGATGTTTAAACAATTCACTGCTACAACAACATATTTTGCCTCTGCTATAAACTGAGAGATACAATTCTATTTCTTACTAATCCAAGTCACTAACCTTTTTCCAAGAAAGAAAGCTCCACTACTGGTGCTCTTCCTATAATTGACACTTCCATCTCGATCAACATCAGTGAATTCTTTTAAATCAAATTTTCTACCTTTCTTATACCATAAACCATAGTCTTCAGTACCTTTCATATATTTCATAATTCTTTTGATTGCCATTAGGTGATTATCTCTGGGATTAGCTAAAAATCTTGCAACAATCCCAACTGCCAATATAATATTAGGTCTGGTGTGCACAACATATTGCAATTTTCCAACCATGGATCTGTAATTGGTCTCATCTACCTCTTTTGAATCATCATGCTTAGATAGTTTCTCTTTAGTACACATGGGTGTTCCAACAGGTTTAGAATCTTCCATACCAAATTTGTTAAGTATCTTCTTGATATATTTTGATTGAGTAATGTAGATACCATCCTTCATTTGATGTACTTGTAAACCAACAAAAAATTTGATCTCACCAAATATAGACATTTCAAATTCTTTGCTCATAGTTGTAACACCCCAAAAGTGGCACCTTACAATTCTAATCAATTTTGGTGCATTTTCTCATCATCGAAGTCTTATTGTACTAGGCAAATTCTTCTTCCTAATTGACTTTAATTGACTTGGTCTCAAATGTAGAAAACCTAAATTTGCATAAATCTCACACTATATTTAATTCCTAAATTATCAAGGTTTATTAGCTAAAAATCCCTATGATTAATTAATTTAATTCTAAAGTCCTAAGTGCTTTTAAATTAAATTAATTCCACCCCTTTAGCTAAATACACATCAAAAGGAATTAAAAGAATTATTTACTTATTTGAGTGAATTATCCTCAAAAGGAATTCCATAATTCCATATGAAAAGCCACTCATGTGGCAATAATTCATTATTTTAATTAAATAATTCCTTCAAAATTGTCTCACCTTCCTCCATGGAGATGAAGAGTGAGCCGTTTCTTTCAAAGAAACTCTTCATCCTCTTCTCAAGTTCTTCTATATTATGGACTTCATTTTCTTCATTTGAGGGAGGCAATTTGAGAGCATCTAAACTATAGTTAATTTTTGTCTTTCTTTTATCATCTTTTCAAGCTTTATTGCATAATTAGCTTTAGTTTCATTGGATTAGTAACATGTTGCATCTTAATGTAGTTTTGTTTACAAATCTAATAGCTTAATTTTATCATCTCTTCAAGCTTTCTAGAATAAATATGCACTTTCAATTCTTTAATTGCAATAGCATTTCTCATATAGAGTAGTTCAATTTTAGTTTTTACCATGCTTTCAAATCCTCCATTTTAGTAATGGTCTTGGTTGTTGGGTCTCGCTCTGAGAGTAAATTCGACACCCCAACTAAATAGGAGGCAACAGGTCGATTCAATCAAATTTGTGAAATGGACAATTCATGTTCATCTTTGCAAACTCGATGATTGAGAAAGGACTATGTTGTGTTTGTGCCTGATTTATAGGTCACTTTTAGACATGTAACATTTTGGCGGCACCGTGGGGCAGAAAAAATGATTTCTAGCCTCACTCTCAATATTTTCTGATAGAAATTTGAACTCTGTCGTACATTTGTACATCACTGACACAGAATCTCATGCAAAATTTTAGATTGAGCCGCGCAAAGTTTTTCTCCCAGTAGTAGTCTCTCGTGCGAGGAAACACTCTCTCACTTAGGTCCCTGTACTTTCTCGCACGTAGCTATATACTTTCTCGCGCAAAGTTTTACAGACAATCATTAAATTTTTAGATTCTGCAATTTACTGTTATCATTTTCTGACATTTACTTTCTGTTGTTGATTTCATGTTTCTGATTTCTACTATAGCATAATAGTGGTCTGCAGGTCGCTTGTCAAAGATCATGAAAACTTGCTAATGGTTTTCTTGCAGGATGGTTGTCAAAGACATATTAAAAATGTTATGCTTGTTTACTATGTTTTATTCACATAGTTTAAATAGGGCTCTGTTAAAATTTCTTAAGGGTCCTGATAGAAAAGTAGGGGAATAGGCTCTTCATTACATGGAAGTGATGCCCATGGATGAAACCGAGACCTAGATGTTGCTAGAATGAAATTTACCCGGGGAAGCAGAGATAGGTAGTGGATCTTTAACATATCTACTTGTTAGGGGATTATGCTCTTCTCTCTTTGAGAGAATCAGAAACCCAAAGGCTTGTGGATTTGGTGGAGTGAATCTATCTCGGTGATGAATATGTCTTGCATGTTTGGGTAAGGTGAAGAGGTAGAGAAGTATGCTCTTCTCTCTTTGAGAGAATCAAAAAATCAGACCCTTGAATCCAAGCCAAGTTTGTGTCACCTTTAGAGGGCATGCTGGAAGTTGAACACCTGGGAATGACCCAAGTGAGTACACGCCTATCGCCGGTTATTCCACCTCACTATAATAAAGTCTACTTTGTTGATTCCAAAGACTCCAAAGCCATGGTAACTTCTTTCTCATGATTCTGACTATCATCTTGAGAAAGCCTTGTTTGTTGTACTGAGCAGCGCTGCTCCCAGCCTTGCTTGCAAGGGTGTATGACTTTCAAGTGTTGGTGTGGCTGCGAGGTCCCAGCTCTATATCAGAGGCACTAAAGGTTATTGTGAATGGAATCCCACTAAAAAATCTCTTAGTTAGATGACTACTTGGATCACCTCCAAAAGAAGACATAATATGTGCACGGGGAGAGGGAAGAATCTCTCCCCTAGATTCTTGACATAGGTATGCACCTGGATGCTTGAAGTGGTATATGATGTTGGCCCCTTCTTTAAGGGTAACCTTCAAACATATATACTTAGTCCTTGGAAACACCAAAAAAATGAGTGTTATCTCAAGGGTGACACTGTTGTGTGAGGTGCACGCATACGCATAAGACAACAGGGCACGGATTTTGTCTTCTCCACCATTTATTTGTAGGGATAACTAAGTGTTTGATTCAAGTCTTAAACTGTCAAATCATAATCAAACAAAGACTCCCATGATTCTTCCAAGTTGCTTTGTCCTTGGTAGAACTGTTTATGACTATTGCTTGATTGAAACTTCATGCTTGTTAACGAGTGCTTGTCACCTTCAAATTGAGATTGCTGATCTATACCATCATAAAACTAACCTGAATCTAGAAATTCTATTAGAGAACAGTCCTGAGTGTGTCTCAAAATCTGGGTTTTGTCTCAAAAACTGAGTCTATTTATCGAAACCTGGATTTTTCTCGCACGAGATTTTAGAAGCTGAGCACTTCCTTGTGTGAGCTTGCATTTTCTCATGTGTAGTTGAGCACTTCCTCGCACAAAACAACACTTTCTCATGCGAATCTATACCCTGGTGTCTTAAAACAGTGAGCTTTTTCCCGCTGATTGATGTTTTTTTGTCTGATCTTACTTTTTCCTGAGGTTTGATTGTTTGTTTCCTTGTCATCTATAGTCTAAAATTGGTTGTTTCAAGTTCTGAACTGACCGATTCTTACTCAAACTTGTCTTGTCTCTTTGTCTCTGTTCTATCTTTTCTATGTTTTTGTACCTTACGGCGTGATAGTCACATATCAACTATTCTAGGCATACTCTTGATGACTTGTGCTGGGTGCATTTCACATCTTGGTTGTTCTACCCTCTATCTCATTTTCATTATCTATAGATATAGAGTTCTAAGTTGGGTCCTAGGTCCTCTCTCGATTCACCTTTGTCTATGCCTATTACCACTAGAAGCGGTAATATACTCCCCATTCTTGGTTCTGGAACAAGTAAGGGTAAACCTCGTAATCAAGGAAAAGATCATTTTGAACTTGTCATTCAATCTGATAGTCAAGAGGGATCCTCAAGTTCCTCTTCTACGCTTAGTGCAGATCCTAGTCCGAATCAAAAACTAGTGTTTCAGTAGTGCCATAAACCTTTGTTTCAAATGAAAACTGAACTATTGTTTCAAGATCAACAAAACTTCAGAAAGTCACATGTTTGGGTTGATCCTATTGACAATCCTTGCTACCTTAGTGATCCTTTTGAATGTATCAATCCTTTTGATTCTATCAACCCCTTTGACTCGCAAAAAGTTACATTGACCATGACCGCTCAGCTCAATAGACCCACTCATATTGAATCTACGCACACAACACAATCCCACATCAACAACATGGGAACTTCTTTCGATTACATGCAAGGTCAATACAACGATGCTTTATGACCAATCTCAAAATGATCAAGGTCAACAAGGTGAGCAACATCATAATCGCCCTCCTTCACATGACCAAGATAAAGATCAGGGTCAAAACATTTATGAGATCCTTGGTAATGATGATGAGCCAATAACTCAAAATGACATAGATGCTGCAAAATCTAATAAGGCTCTCATCAAGATGATGGAAATTCTCCTGGCACAAGATAAAGAGAAATATTTTCTAGATTTGGAAAAACAAGGAGTTAAGCTACCCCCAAACTTCCAAGTGGAAATACTTGTAGCTAAAGAAGAAGAGAGCGAGACTACCAAATTGCATAAGGTGATTCAAGATATGCAATATCAAATTAGCCAACTTATGAAGGATAAGGAAAAACCCACACAACAATTCACGATGGAGAGTACTTTTCCTTTCCCTTTTGATAGGAGTCTTCATATGCCACCTTTTCCCAAAGGTGTAGAACTCCCTAAGTATGATAAGTATCTGGGTACCACTGATCCTCAGGATCATCTGAGAGAATTCTAGGCCCTATCTATGGAGTTCATGCATGATCAAACCTATTTGATGTGTCTCTTTCCCTGAAGTTTGGGTGGACTGCCATGGAGTGGTTTTCTCGACTACCCACTGACATTAAGACTTTTGATGAGATTGCAAATCTATTTATACAACATTATTCTCACAACATACAACATCTCATCAACATTAGATACATTTTCAATCTCAAGAAAAGGAAAGGGGATCCATTCTTGACATTTCTCCAAAGATGGAGACAACTTTACACTAAGTATCCTCACAAAATACTCGAATCTAAGAAACTCGATATCTTCTTGGATAATCTCACTCCTGATTTTGGGTATCAAGTACAACTTCAAGGTCCCATCAATTTTGACAGGATGATTAAGCAAGCTATGAGAATAGAGGTGTTCATGGTTAAGAAAGGGGAGTTGACTTTATACAAAGACAACAAACAAGGTTCCTCCTCTTCCAACAAAGATAAAGGGAAGTTTGTCAACAAGAATAGAGACATTTTAAATGATGGAGTGGTTGATAATGTGACCCCGGCTCCTTTAAAACCAGTTTTCAATCTTACTTCCAGTATACAAGTGAGAAAACTTGCTAAGAAGGCTGCAACAAACACTCAAACACCTTCTAGGTTCTCTGGCAACAAACCTTTGGCTCCTTGACCCAAGCAAGAATTTACTTCCTTGGGAGAACCACTTGATGTAGTTTTCAAGATGTTAGTGCAAAATTAGATTCTCACTCCTTTGGACAAGCATCCATACGATCTGCAACCATGACCCCATTGGTGGAACAAAAATGCATACTGTGACTATCACCGAAACAAGGGTCATAAGGCTGCTACTTGTCTCCAATTGCGCCATAAGGTTCAAGATTTGATTGATAATGAGGTTATTGTTGTGGGGAATCATAATAAGAACTTAGATCACCAGGCATTTAAAGACCCCTTTCCTTTTCATGAGATAGGTGAATCGTCCAATGCTAAGAACAACAATGCCAAGGTTAACTATGCGCATACCACTTATGACAATGTCATCAACATGATCGAACCTGTTGGAGTTGAGTATTGTGATGTGGTCACTATCAAGGGCAGTGGGGATTCTCCTAGGCCTAAGACCCTATTTGTCTTGAGAGGCCCTGGGTCTCACTCATCTGAATCTGAATTGTCTCGAGATTGCGTAAATGTCACTACCAGATCCTGCGCTAAAATCACTATCAAGGGTCCTCACCCTCCTGCTGCTACATCTGCACCGAAACAAAACACAGATAAAAATATTGTTGGCCCTACCAACAAGACCAAAAAAGTGGTCCCTATGCCTCCTACTGCTGGTTATAGAATTCTTGACCAGCTACAAAGAACCAATGCTCAAATAACTATCTTTGAGTTATGCTCATGGGCAGATTCTAGATAAAGCTCTCACAAAAAATAATGTCCCCAAAGACATCAATCTAGATCAGTTTCAATCCATGGTGGGTCACTTGACTTCACCACACTATTTTTCCTCCTCAGAAGAAGATGATCATTCGATCACTCACCCGCATAATGCTCCTTTGCACATAGAAGTCATGATTGGTAAACAACTTGTCCACTGCATCCTTATTGATAATGGTGCTGGCCTTAATATCCGCTCTACTCACTTTCTCGCTCAGCTAGGCTATGGTGAAGATCGCATAGATTCCCATAAGAAAATTACCATCAAAGCCTATGATGAAGAAGAAATAAATTCCAAAGGTCTAGTTGTGCTACCCATTCGGGTTGGACCTGTTGAAAGAGATATCACATGCCAAGTGCTAGACATCCTGCTTGCTTATAACATACTATTGGGAAGACCATGGATTCATGAAATGCAAGTGGTTCTTTCTACATATCATCAGTGTGTCAAGTTTCCTTTCCATGGCACAGAAGTGATAGTTCCTACTAGTATGGGCTCTTCTTGTAATAGGCTCACGCAGTCAGCTGATATTTTTGTTCCTACTAATAGAGAACACACAAAATTCTATGATGCCAAGTTTAGGGATATGGAATTGACTTTGAAGATCAAATACATGGGCATGGGGGATATCAAATAGAACCCATACTATCACTATAAGCTCTACCTCCGTCTCGTTGTTCTTACGGGAGACCCTCTGAGAACAATAGATCTTCTACTCCTCCTACGATATTTTATGATGGTGCCTTTGTATGGGCTTCAACACCATTAGAAGATGAAGATGAGGAAAGTTGTATTAAGGCTTGCACTTGCAAAGGAAAGAACATATCTGAATAGACTTCCCCAGCTCATGAACTAAATCCCAAGAGTGAAGGTCTTAAGATTATGAAATTCTTTGGATATAAAGGGAGTGGTCCAATAGGGGTGAATGGTAATGGGTTAGTTGAACCTATTAAAGCTACGGGTCAAAAGATGAAAGAAACAACTGGTCTAGGCTTCAAGAAGATCTCGTTTAATCTAGGGATTAACAAATTTGTGCCAAAACTGGATCATCCACCAAAACCTGAAGGCACAGATACACTTGACACTATAGAGGATAGCTCTGATGAAGATTGCTTTCCCTATCCCATTCCTCCAGACCTGGCAGAATTCTTTGCTGGGCCAGATAATTTTGTGCCTCGTGCTAGTACAGTCAAGACTGATAGTGATTATGATAAAACCACTCCATTTGATGCATTAACCTATGAACAATGGAAAGTTTTACAAGACCTTGATTTCCAAGGTGAACGGTACATACCACCAGATTTTCAAGAGCAGTTGGCACAAGAACAGGCTAGTGTTGCAAGAACTTCCAAACCATCATGGTGCAAACATCCCAGTCAGAGTTCGAACACAAATTCTCATGAATATGAGTTTGACAGTTTGTCAGAAGGGTCCTATGAAAAGCTTCTCAACGTAGGTGAAGGGTCTAGTGAAAGGTCTAATGAGTCCGAGTCCATGAATGTTAATGTGTCTTCTAATTCAGTTGCTAGGAGTCAAAAGGATTCAAACACACCTATGGATGAGATTGCTCTAGGTATTAGCTTACTAGTCAGCGCTTTCGATGATTATACCATGAATGCACTTGAACCCATTAGTTATCTATCACTCCAACATCCTGAGCTAATAGACTGGAATTCCCCTACCTCATCCAATGAAGTCCTCACATTCTAGAATGACTATGCTCTAGCCTGTTACCTTTACACTATCAAAATTGTAACGTCCTCCACTAGTGAAGAAAGTGTCAACATGACCGAGGCTGATATCAAGTATCTTAGTCATAAAATAAGAAGAAGAAAAAATAGGCGCTCTGATGGTGAAAACCACATTGTGGTAGTGTCAGAGCCAAAAAAAAGTAAAAAGAAAAGATGTATCCAAAGGTGAAAACCTCTCTAAGGCACCTGAGGATGAGATACTTGAGGCACTTCTGACTCATTTCCAAGAAAGATCATCAGTGCTAATTGAGCCGACTTAGCCAATAAATATGGGTACAGAAGAACATCGACACATTATTCTTGTGGCTAAGTCATTATCTGCAAAAGAGCTCAAAGAATTCACAGACTTCTTCAAGGAGAAAAAGATAAAATTTGCATGGACGTACTCTAACATGCCTAGTTTAGATCCTAATCTTATTATGCATCACCTGTCAATAGCTCCTGGAGTAAAACCAGTCAAGCAAAAACTTAGAAAAATGCAATTTCATGTGGCTCTACTTGTTAAAGCAGAACTAGAGAAACTTCTTAAAGTTGGGTTCATCAGAGAAATTGACTATGCAGAATGGATCTCCAACATAGTTCCAGTGTCAAAGCATGACAAATCTATCAGAGTTTGCATAGACTCTAGGGACTTGAATAAGGCATGTCCAAAAGATGATTTTCCACTTCCCAACATTGATAGATTGTGGATATGACAGTAGGATATGAAATGTACTCCCTCATGGATGGTTTCTCTGCCTATAATGAAATAAAAATTGTGCCAGAATACCAAGAAAAGACTACTTTCACTTGTGCATGGGGTACTTTCTTCTGGAATGTTATGCCTTTTGGTCTAAAAAATGTTGGAGCTACTTATCAGAGAGTTGTCACTACCATATTTCATGACATGATGCATAAAATGATGGAGGATTATGTTGATGATACCCTTGCTAAAAATATGGATAGGAAAGCACATCTTACTGATCTAGGTCCTATACTAGATCGTATGGAAAAATTTAGACTATGTCTCAATCCGAAGAAATGTGCATTTGGAGTGACTTTGGGAAAATTGCTTGGTTATATCATCTCCGCAAAAGGAATTGAGATGGACCTTGAAAAGGTACAAGATATCATGGAAATTCCTCCACCTCACAATATCAAACAAATTGGAGGTCTTCAAGGTTGGCGTCAATCTATCTGGCATTTCATCTCACAGCTAGCTAATAAGTCACAACCATTTACCAAGACTTTGCATAAAGGTGTGACTTATGAATGGAATAAAGAATGTGAACAAGGCTTTCAACAAATCAAACAATATCTGGCTAATCCACCTATACTAATGCCTCCTATTCATGTGAAGCCATTAATATTATATATCTCAGCTATAGAAACATCTTTGGGTGCTCTATTGGCCCAAGAAGATCAAAATAATAAAGAAAGATTGATCTATTATATCAACAAAACATTGGTTTCCTATGAAATGAATTATTCTGTCATTGAGAAAGCTTGTTTGGTGGTGGTGTTCACTTCTCAGAAGTTACGACATTATATTCTTTCTCATACCACAAGGCTCATTGCAAAAATTAATCCATTAAAATACTTTATAATTAAAGCTACCCTCACAGGTAGACTAGCTAAATGGGTCATGCTTCTCAGTGAATTTGATATTGAATATGTTTAGAGAAAAGCTATCAAAGGGAAAGCGATCACAGATTAGTTGGCTGAGGCACCTATCATAGACTATCAACCATTAAGGATTGAGTTCCTATATGAGTCCATCCTACTTCTCACACATCAGACATGGACCATGTTCTTTGATGGATCATTTACCCAGCAGGGGTCAGGTGCTAGAATTTTGTTCATTACACCTCAGCAATATTCATTACCAAAGGGATACAAAATGATGTTTCCTTACAAAAATAACACTGTTGAGTATGAAGCTTTGGTTAATGGATTAAAGATTGCTATTGAATGGTGTATTGATGAGCTAAAGGTCTTTGGAGACTCACAGCTGGTCATCAATCAAGTGAATGATATTTATCAAACAAAGGATGAAAAATTGGTGCCCTATAAAAAGATGGTTGATGATCTTAAGAAATAATTTGCACATGTTACATTCCAACAAATTCAAAGGGTGGATAATAAAGTAGCTAATGCCATGGCTACTCTAGATTCCATGTTACAAATGCCAAAAAATTATTTCAGACATGAATTCCTAGTGGAGACGTTATGCTACCCTGCCTATGATTCCCCTAACTCCTGGATGATCTGTTCAGTCATTGGATATGACTCATCCCTCTACCACCATATCTACTCTTAACTTCATGACCAAATTATTCCTGACACATATACTCAAAATGAGAAACGTCACTTAATCTGTAGTGCTTCACGGTTTGTCATCATAGCTAACGACTTATATAGATGAGGTCTAGACGGTGCTCTCCTTAGGTGTTTAGAACTTGATGAGTCCAAGCCGGTGTTAGAAGAGGTGCATAAAGGTGTCTGTGGGTCTCACTCAAATAGTTTGACTCTGGCTCATAAACTTATTACAGCTGGCTACTATTGGCTGGATATGGAGAAAGAAGCTACACAGTTTGCTAAGTCTTGCAAACAGTGTCAACTACATGGTAATCTGATTCATGCTCCATCCAAGGAGCTTATTCTCTTCATTACTTTCTGGTCATTTCAATAGTGGGCCTTTGACTTAGTGGGTCAGATATATCCGTCCTCTTCAAGGGGACATAAATACATCATTACTACTACAGACTATTTTACCAAGTGGGTTGCGGCAGTACCTCTTAGTGTAGCTGATGGCAAGTCTGTAGCCATGTTTATACTGAACTACATCATCTATAGATATGGTGTACCCTCATCAATAATCACTGACAATGGGGGGCAATTCAAGAATAAAGGTCTGAAAAATTTATGCACTAAGTTCAAGATTATTCAGCACTGGTCTTCCATCTATTATCCTTAGGGTAATGGACAGGGGAAAGCTTCAAATAAAATAATTCTCAAGATCCTACACTGTATAGTACACAAATCTGGATGAGACTAGCATCCCCAGATTAATCTGGCTTTATGGGCTTATCACACCAGTATATGAACACCAATAGGGGCCATGCCCTTTGCTCTAGTTTATGGTGCAGATGCAGTACTTCCTATTGAGGTTGAGATTCCTACCCTGCGAGTCTCTCTAAAGGGCCTCATTACTGATGATGATATTAGAATATCTCGGCTACAAGAGCTTGAACTGCTAGATGAATGTCAAAAAGTGGCATTTGATCATCTCCGAGCATATCAGAAGAGAATTTCCAAAAGCTACAATAAGAAGGTCAGACCAAGAGACTTTCAAATAGGTGATCTTGTCCTGAGAGAAAACCCCAAGAATCAACAACAGCGGATCTAGAAAGGAAAATTTGAGCCAAACTGGCTTGGTCCATATATTATCACTGCAGTATTTGGGTCTAGTGCTTATCAGCTCTCCACCATAGAGGGGGAACAACTCAAAGGGCCTATCAATGCTCTTCATCTAAATTTTTTTTACAGTTGAAATGTCTTATGAATGCTCATGTACATACTTTATTCTGAGAAAATCCTAAAAATTGCAAAATGTCCTGAAAAATGATCATCTTAGTGAAAACATGGCAAACACACACTTTGATGTATCTATTATCCTGGTGAAAACTTGGTAAACAGGTGCCTTGATAATAACCAAAAAATTCAAAAATTCAAAATAGAAAAAAATTGATAAAAAGAAAAATACAAAAAAATCAAAAAATGAAAATACAAAAAAATGAGAAAAAGAGAAAAATGTGCCATTGATGAAAACCTAGTAAATAGGCGTCATGGTAGCAAAAATAGAATTTCTGCCAAGATGGTGAAAACTTGGTAAACAGGCGCCACTTATTCTGTAATGCTCTTGCAACTATCACGGCATCCCTTGGCTTTCTTGTAATTTGCTTGACTACTTTGCTTCTTTCCTGCTTACATTTGCTTTTCCGCATGCTTTCAATTCCCATCAGGACACCAACTTACATGGATTGAAAATGGTCACACTCGGGGGCATCTCCCTAGTCTAGGGGGTATTGTCTTATCTTTTGGAGTCTCTCTCCTCTTCACATCAGTCATTAGTGGTTCTCACTGAGTCTACCTACTGATACCTAGAAGCTCGCATCGATCTTAATACTTGAGAATCTCTTGCATGTCAGTCACCAGTGATTCTCACTATGTCTACCTATAGTCATTGTACTACTAATATTTCTCACATCAACTCGCTAATCTACATTTTCAACTTCAATTTGTTCGATACTTGGGGGAAGGACTCCCCACTTTGATCTCCTCTTCGCTTTACACTCGAGTTAGTAATCTTGTCATTTCTGAAGGACAACTCTCTACTGGCACAAACTGGTGTTTCTCAACACCCCAATCAAACAGTGTTTTTCAACACTCTCTTTGGAGACATCTATGTTTTTCAAACACACATTGGATATATCACAATGTGAACATCTCTCAATAGTAATCAAACACATCACACTCACAAGCACAATAGTGTTTTTCAACACCCCAAACATTTGTAAAATTTGAAACATGCTAAGCTATGATTGAATATTTCTTTGTATGATATCTATTCTCATAGTTTTCATTGATATTTTCTTTGTCTACTGCTTGTGGTTATGGTTTCCATGATCCGACAGCATCAAATAAACAGGGTGTATGTGATAAGAGCTTCTGCATTAAGGTGGAAAATTCTCACATCCCTCAATCTTGTTTATTTGTATGCCAAGGGGAGGTTGGAACTATCTCCTTGAATCTTATTGCTTTGTTTGTTTACTTGTGTACTCTTATAATACCATTTACTGGAAATAATGTTCAGGTCATCTTGGATTTTGTGCCTTGGTGCTTACATTTGTTTCCTACATTTTATCCGATGAGAGTCATATTCATATTCTATGGTTGCCTTAGTGCCAGTAAGGATTGTATTGACTTCGATGTTCCAAAAGTACTTGATGATGATAATTATGTGATGATTCCAACAACCAAGTCCTAGGGTTGCATTTAGCTTAGGCTTGCATTCGCATTTTAGGGTTGCATTGCGTTGATTTTGGTGCTCTCTTCATGGTCTTCTCATTCTTCAAAGGTCCTCAGCTTTGGTCCTAGATTCCTCTTGACTGTACAAGTGTTCGGTACTTGCTCTTGATCTTTATTCATATTCTTTTTCTTAGTACTTGTCATATATTGCAAATATCCTACATGAGATGATTAGTACCATTGCATTTCCATACATTCATTTGCATTTACATATCCATAAACATGTGCATCCATTATAAGCATAAATCAAATCATACATAGAATTTATCTATCTAACATCTATCACTGCATTTCATACATCAAATAAAACATGTGCATATTCATCCATGGCATACATTTCGAATCCATACATATAATCATATAAGGAAACATCTCACAAGACATGCAAATTTAAAGAAATATATGAACAAGTACAATGATGCCAAAACCGAGCTCATATATATATGTCAATCGATCAAAATGTACAAGGGTGCTACTCGAGCACAGTATCTCAAAACAGTGGTACATATGTATATCAAGTGTCTCATCTAACCACCTAGTGGAGGTGGAGGAGGTGGCATGCCTTACTGCTGAGGAGGTGGTCCCTGTGGAGTGGCCCGTGCCCCAACATACTCTAAAAATGGTAGAACCTGGTCCACTGCCTCTGGAATTGCAATAGTGTATGCAGTATAGTAATAGGCAGACTGAGCAGCCTCATATCTCACCTCTATCTGGGATCTCGCTAGTGTCTCCTGTAACCCTCAAATCTCTCAATCTCGCTCGGCCACTCGGGTCTCCTGAATGATCACCTGTGTGCGAAAATCATCCCACTCCCTCTATTCCTGTCTCACCCTCTCTCAAAGCCTCCAGAGAGCCTCCTATAATTGGGCTACCTGTGGATCAGTCGTAACTGTATCAACCATGATGGTATCCTCTCCCTACTTGGTAGATCTCTCCTGAGCGCCACTACTCCTTGCACCTTCATCTTACCCCATAGGTCTAGGGGGTATGGGAATATACACAGTCCTCAGCCATACTATCCTCTCTTGCTGAGGTGGAACCCATTGCTATAGTGGTGGTGGTCATACCACCTGCTGTACCTGTAGGCCCAAGCCAATAGAATCTGTGTATCTAGGAAATGGATGGGCTAAGATGTGATCCCTATATGCAGGTGTCATCCCTGCATTTGTCACCCCTACCATGTAATCCCACCGAGCTGGTGGTACTCGTGCCTCTATCATGCTCTAACCTCTGTCTAACTGCCTCTACTAGCCCTTCTTCATCTCATCGACGAATCAGGCGTAAGTACAATACTCTAGAGAGACATCTTGGGGTCTCCCAAACTGTCGCAATACTCATGTCAATAAGAAGCGCTCAATAATGATGATAGTGCACCTAATCAAAGGACGTAAGAAGAACATATAGGATAGCTTGTGTCGTGCATCGTCCCACACCTCTATGGCTATCCATGGACGCCATATAACTACTGCCATATCATCTATCTGGGCTCGCCACTGCTCCATCTTACCTAGCACTGGCTGGGTCATAGGACCTGCATACCTATATATATAGCTCTAAGGGATGCCAAGAATCGTGGAATATCAGATGACATATGGGAAGGTGCTCCCAAGCCTAGATCTATAAAACATTGACTCCTGCCACCACAGTCCATGCACCTCAATACACGATCTCATGCATCTCATGATACATCTAAGTGAGCATGCACNGGGTCATAGGACCTGCATACCTATATATATAGCTCTAAGGGCTGCCAAGAATCGTGGAATATCAGATGACATATGGGAAGGTGTTCCCAAGCCTAGATCTATAAAACATTGACTCCTGCCACCACAGTCCATGCACCTCAATACACGATCTCATGCATCTCATGATACATCTAAGTGAGCATGCACTCACCCCATCCAAATCTCACTGCTAGTGTTTCTAGCATGCTCTGCAGCATGCCTCCCCAGCCGACTCTACTCTGTGCTGACCTCGATCTGGAACCAGGTGACAGCTCAAGAAAAGTGCCAAGAAAATCACCAGTGGGTGATCTAATCCGTACCTAATCGTCAAATCCTCCCAAGAGATGGATTGACCCATCACTAGATCATCCTGGAAGACCGCTCATAGTGCCAGTGTACTTTCTCTCGGCTGGGTATCATACTCTACATGAGCCCCATGGAATGGTACTCTCAGAGTCTTGTAGATGTCCTCAGGCATGACTATCATCTCCCCCTACGGAAAATGGAATGTGTTCATCTCTAAATGGAAATGCTTGACAAGATCGCCTAATAGACCATGATTTACCCAAATATCGGGTGCATCACAAAGATATGACAATCCTAGCCCATCGAGATGGGCACCATCAGCATCCAACAGTCTCTGTAGTAACTCACCCATGACAGGATGGTGCGACCAGAACATGATATCAGGGAAGTCAACCTACAAAGCAATTGATGAAATTGGATCAGTACCTCAACATGATGATTTTTCAAAGCAATGACAGCAAACACAGCTATGGATCTATCCTAAACATAGTTTTGAGACATTCTAATTGGCTGCCTCTATGACATAAAAAATGACAACTTTCAGAACTGAGAAGAATTCCCGTGAAAGGAAAAAATTTTCCCGTGCGAGATTGCTGCCACCCACGAGATAGGATCTCTTCTCGTGTGAGATTCAATCGCATGCAATGAAATCTCGTGCAACATTAGCACACACCTCGTGCGAGCTTGCAGAGGGGCCCCATGTGAGGAAGCCCTAAACCGTGCAAGGAAACTGATTCCTCACGTGAAGGGTGACCTATGCCGGCGCGAGGGAACTATTTTCTCGTGTGAGACTTGATGTGATAGACCTAAAAAGCTCCAAAATGTGCTAAAATGACCTATAAAATTAATAAAAATTGAAATGCAGGATAATGTTTTGATTACTTACAGGTGCGTCATACTCTGATGGCTAGTTGTGTCATCAGGAGCACTTGAATTGGTGTGTATGCATGGGAATGCTATCAATGTCAGTTGGAGCTCTCACCATCGCTAAATTCAAAAGTGAATAATGATTTGAAAATGACCCCTCCAGGCCTTATATAGCTTTTGACCTAATTTTCAAAAGTGCTCAGTTTTCTGCGAAAATTGCATCCTTGGCTAAATGGACCCTACTGAATCTATTTTTGTGATCGAAATCAAAATCTGACACTCCTAAGAAGCTCAAAATAGTGTTTTAAAATTTTGGGATCGACGTGCTTTGACACTTGTGCAGTAATGTTTCTGACGTCACTTTCTTGTCAGAATCATCTCTTATCATCATTTTCTCAGATTCTGCAATCTTTTCATCAAAAGTCAACTTGGTCAACTATGGTCAAACCTAGTCAACAAGACCTCCTGGTCACTCTAAATCAATTTTTCCTTCTCTTAATCTATCTCTGAATTCTTCTGGATCTTCGATCTTACTTCTATCTATGTTTTCTCGCTCTCAATCATCATTATGACGTGTCATCTTTGAATTTCGCTCCCAAGGGGACAGGATGATTGCATCATTGAATCTTTTCACATCATTCTCAAATTAGTTTGATCTAAATCAAAAGAACCCATCGCTAGGGGCATCTAATCACTTGGGGCATATTCAGTTTTTCGTACCTTAAGGTCAAAACTGGATATTCCATGATCTTTAATCTCTAGGGGCATCTTGATGTCTCGCATCTTGTTATCTTGTCATCTATTTTTTCAGGTATCTGAGCAATCTAACTCGGATCCTCAAGGATCAAGATTCATTTTGGAGATGATTCTTGAAATCTTATTGGGTATTGGGGCAATCTAACCCTAATTCCTGAAAGTTATGCTTCATTCTAAAGATGGCTCTCAAAAGCTCTTTTTTGACCGTTATCTGGGAAACCTAACCCAGATCTCGGAGGGCTGACCTTCATATTGGGGCAATCTAACCCTGATTCTGGAGATAGTCCTAGATCTTCATCAGCTATCAATGGACATTGGGGCAATCTAACCCCGATTCCGATTTTCTCTCAATTAGTATTTGGACCGTTGTCTTCGCAATCTATCTTAGACTTTGGAGAATTGTGCTTCATTCTGAAGATGGTTCTACTTCTCGATCTGGTCGGTGTCTTGGCAACCTAACCTAGACTCCCAAATATTCATCTGTCACATCAAACTATTCTTTGAATCAACGCACTGCTTGCACATCAATTCAAAGTGGGGCAAAATGTAACACCCCAAAATTGGCACCTTACAATTCTAATCAATTTTGGTGCATTTTCTCATTATCAAAGTCCTATTGTACTAGGAAAATTCTTCTTCCTAATTGACTTTAATTGACTTGGTCTCAAATGTAGAAAACCTAAATTTGCATAAATATCACACTATATTTAATTCCTAAATTATCAAGGTTTATTAGCTAAAAATCCCTATGATTAATTAATTTAATTCTAAATTCCTAAGTTCTTTTAAATTAAATTAATTCCACCCCCTTTAGCTAAATACACATCAAAAGGAATTAAAAGAATTATTTTCTTATTTGAGTGAATTATCCTCAAAAGGAATTCCATAATTCCATATGTAAAGCCACTCATGTGGCAATAATTCATTCTTTTAATTAAATAATTCCTTCAAAATTGTCTCACCTTCCTCCATGGAGATGAAGAGTCAGTCGTTTCTTTGAAAGAAACTCTTCATCCTCTTCTTAGGTTCTTCTATATTATGGACTTCATTTTCTTCATTTGAGGGAGGCAATTTGAGAGCATCTAAACTATAGTTAATTTTTGTCTTGCTTTTATCATCTTTTCAAGCTTTATTGCATAATTAGCTTTAGTTTCATTTGGATTAGTAAAATGTTGCATCTTAATGTAGTTTTGTTTACACATCTAATAGCTTAATTTTATCATCTCTTCAAGCTTTCTAGAATAAATATGCACTTTCAATTCTTTAATTGCAATAGCATTTCTCATATAGAGTAGTTCAATTTCAATTTTTACCATGCTTTGAAATGCTCCATTTTAGTAATGGTCTTGGTTGTTGGCTCTCGTTGTGAGAGTAAATCCGACACCCCAACTAAATAGGAGGCAACAGGTCGATTCAATCAAATTTGTTAAATGGACAATTCATATTCATCTTTGCAAATTTGATGATTGAGAAAGGACTATGTTGTGTTTGTGCCTGATTTAGAGGTCATTTTTAGACATGTATAGCTACAGAGAATGGTTTTCATAGGTCAACATAACCAGTGTATAATATGTCATCAAAAAATATCTCTGCTAACAGTATTTTGTTCTGTGGTCCTTCTTTGATGTACAAGATACTGTTATCATTGGTTCTCTGAAATCCAATTCTTATTAGATAACTATGTAGTCTTTCATACCAGGCTCTGGGTGCTTGCTTTAGTCCATACAATGCTTTGTGTAGCTTGCAAACCATATTTCTTCTATTAGGATCAATAAAGCCTTCTGGTTGTTCAATGTAGACTTCCTCTTCTAGGATTCCATTAAAAAATGCAGACTTCACATCCATCTGATATAATTTCTATCCTTTATGTGCAGCATATGCCAGAAGAGTTCTGACTCCTTCAAGTCTTGCAATAGGAGAAAACATTTCTCCATAGTCAATACCCTCTTCTTGTGCATATCCTTTACAAACTAGTATGGCCTTGTTTCTAGAGACTTTCCCATTTTCATCCATCTTGTTTCTGAAAACCCACTTGGTTCTAATCACATTCTTGTCCTTTGGCCTAGGTACAAGAGGCCAAGTTTTGTTCTTCTCAATCTGCTAAATCTCTTCATTCATGACCTCTATCCAACATTCACCATTCAATTCATCTTTAACAGTTCTAGGTTCAAATTCACTTAGTAAGAATGTACCTTTTAGTTTCTTTCTTTTCATTACACCTTCTATTTGATCTCCAATTATTTTCTCAGGTGCATGATGCCTTTTCATGTATTTGGAAAGTATTGGATCCTTCAATCTAGATTCTGGAATTGATCCACTATGTCTGTCATTCTCCAACATTATTTCTTGTTCCTTCTGTCTGATACTCGATTCCCTCTGACTGTGACTTAGGTCCTTCTATCTATGACTCAGGTCCTTCAGTCTGTGACTTGAGTCCTTCTACTAGCACTTTATGTTGCACATTTTGCAACTCAAGTAGTACATTTTGTGTCAGTATATGTTGTCCCATCACCATTTCTTGAGTCATAGGTATAGTATCAGGTTCATGATATAAAAAATTTCTGCAGTCTTCGTTCTCTTTACTGCTCTTCTCTTCACATTTTTCTACAAACTCATCAATCTTGACATGTACACTCTCTATGAATTTATGAGTAGTAAGATTTAGACATTTGTAAGCTTTGCTTTTACATGAGTAACCTAGGAATATTCCTTCATCACTTTTTTTATCTAGTTTCCCATTTCTTGATTCCTTCAAGATATAGCATCTACTTTGAAATACTTTGGAATAATGAACATTAGGTTTATAGCCATACCATAATTCAAAAGGTTTCTGATCACTACCTTTCTTCAGTTGAACTCTGTTCAAGGTGAACACTATAGTGTTGATTGCCTCCTTCCAGTATTTGGTAGCAACATTCTTTTCAATCATTAAGGTTTTGGCACAATCCATAATGGATCTATTTCTCCTTTCTGCTATTCCATTTTATTGTGGTGTACCAAGGGAAGATACCTATCTTTTGATTCCTCTTTCATTTTAATCTTAATTGAACTCATTAGAAATGAATTCTCCTCCTCTGTCAGATCTTAGGCATTTTAGTTTCTTTCCTATTTCTTTTTCAACTCTTGCAAGATACCACTTGAATTTCTGAAAAGCTTCTGATTTCTCTCTGAGAAACATGACAGTTGTCATTATAGAATGATCATCAACAAACAGAATAGAATATTTTTCTCTAGTATAGCTTGTTGTTCCAATTGGTCCACATAGATTAGTATCTACCAATTCAAACACTTCATCAGTATTGTAATTCTTGCTCTTGAAGCTAGTCTTGCTCATCTTTCCAAATTAACATTGTTTGCATATTGCTAACATGGGTTTCTTCAAGATAGGAATACCTTTGACTCTTTTTTTCTTTCTTATGTTTACCATATTGTCAAAATTCACATGACAAAACCTTTTATTCCATAACCAACTTTCTTCTACTTGTGCAATAAGTCATGAACCTTCAGTTAGATCAAGATAGAATAAATTACCTTTTGTTTGCTTTCCATTTCCAACTAGGTTCCCTTTACCATCTAGGAGCTTGGCCTTACCATTCATAAAATCTACCTTGAAGCTAATGTTGTTCATATTTACTACACTAAGTAGATTTCTCCTTAATCTTTCAACCCAACAAGCATTATCACATTTGATTCCTTTTGTCAGAACAATGCAACCTTTTCCTTTTACTGGGCAAGGTTAATGGTGCAGGAGCACCCAAACTGAACTACATGCTCCTATGGACCCTTGGGGTTCATTCAAGGTCCTAATAGGCCTTTACCAACATCAAACACTCTAGGGTTAGTCATTGGGTCACCATGTAAGACCATAGCACCAAGATTGGCACAATATAAGCCCTTGGGTCACTATGAGTCATTTATGAACCCAAGCCCTAGAACAAGGTTTATTTTTTATTTTTTAGGGTTTGGATCCACTAGGGATCATATCAATAACACCTTCACCAAATTTGGTCACTAAATTTGCAAAAATGCATAAAATGCGAAAGTTGTTCAAAAGTTGTCAAGCAACTTTTGAATAAACTTAACAACTTTTTGAATTAGACTCCCAAACGGTCAAGTTGGTTTGAACTTGGTTTGTAACCATTGTGAGTGCCTACAATAGCCCTTTCAGGTAGGTGGTAGGCTAATGATGTACTTACTATTTTGAAATCAATAAAATATAACCATTTTATTGCATTCTGAAGTAGACAGTCATCATGTACGGACATGTATGACTAGAGAAGCATGTGAATCTGACATAGGGGGATAGTGGTTTGAGTCTTCTTCCTTTTTCTTTTGGTTTCATGTCTTGATCGATTATAGTTTTCAATTTATCAATTTTACAAACCCACTACCTAAATTGTAGGCCCTAATTCAGGGTTTCGAGAAGAATTAGTTGTATCTCCACTTTCCACCATGGGAATCTAATGCCTCTTGGTGGAAAGATTTTTCTTAGGATTCTTTTAACCATTCTACAAGATAGGGTTCTCAAGTTGCAGGGAAGTGGAAAAGAATTGATGCCCTAGGTGTATATGCACATGTATGCACCTATCCTGATTCAGGACAGCAGTCATATCTTTTGTCTTGGGATTTATCAGAGGCTCTAGGTCAGAGGAGAAGACAGTCATGCATCCACTCACATGATCCAATAGTTATTTTGAGCATTGGATGTATCTAAAAGGTACTTGTAGAGTAATTGGAAACCTAATTAGGGCTAATTAGTAGAGCAAATTGGTTCACCATTCTTCCTTCTTTTAAATTCCAAGTTCCAAGGCTTTAGTCCAAAGTCTTTGGTCATAAAGGGTATTTGAAAACCTAATTACTTCTTCTAGTTGTGTGGAAAAATCTCAGATGAGATCAAAATTCCCTCTGGAAAAGGCTATAAGAAAAAACATAGGTTTGTGAAGCAACCATGGTGTATGAGTTGTCTTTAAGTGAAAGAACCATTGGAACTAATAAGTAGGGACCTAAATAGACCATACCTACAAGAATAGGTCACCCCTGGTCCTACATGTCACTTTGGGGGGTTTCTTGTGAATAAGGGTCACTTGGCTTATGAGACCAACCTAGATAGTTGGTATTGGAGGATTGATGAACCTAGTGATTAGGTTACCCTTGGGGTTTTTGGGTGGAGAGAACCTTGAATCAGCCATTCTATTACATTTGTGATAAGTGTAAAGCCTTGTGACCATCACTAAGCAAACAACCTAGGGTACCTTACCCTATTGTGAGATCTTTGAAAGCTTCCAGTTGCCCAATTTGCATCAAGTGGTATCAAAGCTATGTTTTCTCCTAAGGATGAGGATTTTCCTTCAAGGGTCACAAACATTGAGTTAGCAAAGATGGTGAGAGAACAAAGGGCAGCAAATGCAGCATTGACAAGAAGAATCCAAGAGTTGGAGAACAAGGTGGAGAAGGGTAAAGGAAACACTTTTGGTGGTGAAGAAGGGAGTGAGTCAGAGAGTGACAACCCTAATTAGGATGTGAATATTCCTATAGACCAGAGACCTTTCATATATACCTTGAAATATATGGGGAGAAGAACCATGGATGAGAAGTTGGATTTGCCAAATTTTAATGGAAAGATGAATGCAGACTTGGCCTTAGATTGGATAGAGGCCATAACAAGTTTTTTTGAGTGTGAGGACATCCCTGAGAAGCAGAGGGTGAAGATGGAAAGATCCAAGTTGAAGGGAGCAGCCCTAACTTGGTGGAACTTCATCCAAACAGAGAGGGTGAAGAATGGGAAGAGTATGATCTCTTCATGGAATAGAATGGTTGCACTGGTCAAGGAGACCTATGTGCCTGAAGACTATGGGGTACAACTCCATAGGAAGAAACAAAGTCTAAAACAAAAGGACATGGATGTAGGCTCATACACCGAGGAGTTCCTAAAATTGTGTATGAAGACAAATGTGGCAAAAGATGAAGAAGAAAAATTGGCAAGATACATGAATGGTCTGAAAGTATCCATTCAAGAGGAACTAAGCCTACACTTCCCTACCATAGCGAAAAAGTGCTATCAAATGGCACTCAAGGTAGAGGAAAAGTGGAAGAGAAAGTAGGAATTTGGAAATGGAAAGAGTAATGATAGTGGGAAGAACTTTAGGGGTAGAGGAAGCTCTTGGAATAGAGGACAATACAGTGGTAATGGCAGCAGGACCCTTGAAAAAGGTGATAAAGAAAACAATGATACAAACTCTAGAGGAAACTATAGAGGGATAAATCCCTTCAATAGGGGAAGAAAAAATAGTGGTAGAGGAAATGGACCATTGAGGTGCTACTATTACAACCAATTGGGACATCATGCAGGCAAGTGTCTTGAAAAAGAGGAACAAAAACAATGGTGGAGAAAGGAGAGCACAACTCATCCAAGAGGATAGGCAGGAAGACAATTCAAATCAAATGGACCTAGAACCAGAAGAAGGACAATGCTTGATGATGAGGCAAGTCTTCCTCCAAGTGCCACAAAGCCAAGAGCCTCCACAAAGAAAGAACCTCTTCCAAACAAAGATAAAATGCAATGGAAAGGTATGTCAATTACTTATTTATTCTGGCTCCACTGAAAATCTTGTTTCTTGTGAAATGGTACAGAAGTTAAACCTCCCTAAGAAACCTCATCCTTTTCCTTACCATGTGTCTTGGCTTACAAAGGGTCAGCAAACCTTAGTCACTGAACAAGCTTGGGTAAATTTTTCAATCTCAGATTTGAAGGACAAGGTTCTTTGTGATGTAGTTGAGATGGATGCCTCCCACATCCTCTTAGGAAGGCCCTGATAGTATGATGTTGATACTACCCACCACTGTAAGAAAAATACCTTCTCCATAATTAGAGATGGGAAAACTTTCAGTATGAATCCCCTTCCTAACATTAAAACAAAGGAGTCTACTATCATAACCATGAGAGGAAAAGAAATGCTTAAAGTGTTGAGTGAGTCTGAAACTGAAGCATATGTTTTAATATCCAAACCTAAGGATAATATCAAATCTGATAAGGATGATCCTACACCAAATGAAGCCAAGGATTTGCTTAAAAAGTACAGTGTTGTCACTGTCAGTGAACTGCCCACAAACCTACCTCCCTTGAGAGATATTAGTCACCAAATTGACTTAATCCCTGGCTCCTCCTTTCCTAACAAATCCCCATACAAGATGACTCCAGTGCAGCATGCTAAGATAGAAAAGCAAGTGAATGAATTACTAGAGAAGGGACTCATTCAAAAGAGTCTCAATCCATGTGTTGTCCCTTTAGTTTTGGCCCCCAAAAAGATGGAAAATGGAGATTATGCACTAACAATAGGGCCCTAAACAAGATCACTATAATATATAGATTCCCCATGCCAAGAATTGAGGATCAACTAGGAGGTGCTTTCTATTTCACTAACATAGACTTAAAGTCTGGATACCATCAAATAAGGATCAAACCAGGAGATGAATGGAAGATAGCATTCAAAACTACTGAAGGTTTTTTTGAATGGTTAGTAATGATTTTTGGGCTAAGCAATGCCCCTAGTACTTTTATGAGGCTTATGAATGAGATATTCATTGATTTCATTGGTAAATTTGTTGTTATTTATCTTGATGACATATTGATATTAAACCATAGCAAAGAAGAACATCTTAATCATGTGGAATAGGTCCTAAGAAGGCTTCATTAGCACAAGTTGGTGGTCAACTTGGAAAAATGCATATTTATGAAAAAGGAACTCATCTTCTTAGGTTTTTTCATCTCCCAAGGCACTCTCAAAATGGATCCAGAGAAAGTTGTAGCCATAGTTAATTGGCCTCCACCCATGAATCAAGGAGATGTCAGAAGCTTCCATGGATTAGCCACCTTCTATAGGAAGTTTATTAAAAACTTCAAGCATGTGTGTTCACCAATACTTGACACCATTAAAGGAGGTAGAAAGAACAAGTTCTCTTGGACAAAAGAAGCTAATCATGCATTTCAATATTTGAAGAATAGAGTCTCTCAGTATCCTATCTTGACTCTTCCTGACTTCAACAAGGTCTTCACAGTGGAGATAGATGCAAGTAACTTGGTAATAGGTTTATTCCTAAGCCAAGAAGGAAAACCAGTCGCCTTCTTCTCAGAGACACTAAATGAGGCTAAAAGGTAGTACTCTACCTATGACTTGGAACTCTATGCCATGGTCCAAGCCCTCAAGAAATGGAGGCACTACCTATATCCCAAGGAGTTTTTAGTATGCACTGACAATCATGCATTGAGCTTCCTCAATTCACAAGAGAAACTCTCTGTTAGACATCTCAAATGGGTAGAAGAACTGCAGGCCTACACCTTCAACATTAAACACAAGAAGGGTGTAGCAAACAAAGTTGTTGATGCACTTAGTAGGAGAGTGGGTCTGGTTGAAGAGGTCCAACTCCAAAGTGTGGGAATTGATTCCCTTAAACATTTATACTATGATGACCCTGATTTTGCAGAGATCTTTCAAGTTTGTATAGAGATGGTTGGAAGATACCATACTGATTTTTCTGAATACTTGATTCAGAATGGACTCCTATTCAAAGGAGCTCAACTTTGCATTCCCAAATTCTCAATGAGGGAAAATATACTAAGGGAGAAGCACTATGGTGGACTATGAGGACACTTTGGCATCGACAAGACTACAAACATGGTGGAAACGAAGCTCTTTTTGGCCAAGGATGAACAATGGTGTTAAGAATTTTATTGAAACTTGCACCATCTGTCAGCAAGCAAAAGGTGTGTCAACAAATTAGGGGTTATATCAGCCTCTACCAATTCCCTCTAGGCCTTGGGAATCAATCTCAATGGATTTTGTCATGGGGTTGCCTAGGACAAAATAAGGGTTTGATAGTGTTTTTGTGATAGTGGATAGGTTAAGTAAAATGGTCCATTTTGTACCATGTAAAAGCACCAATGATGCTTCCCATATTGCACATATTTTCTTTAAAGAGGTAGTTAGGATCCATCATTTGCCTCAAACAATTGTATCTGACAGGGATGTGAAGTTTCAAGGCCATTTTTGGAGGACACTCTTCATGAAACTTGGCACTAATCTAACCTACAGCTCTACCTATCATCCACAAATGGATGGGTAGACTGAGCTAATACATAGATCCTTAGGCAATCTACTAAGATGCCTAACCAAATAGTACGCACAAAGTTGGGATGTAATCTTGCCCCAAGAAGAGTTTGCTTTCAATGATTCTATGAACAAGTCAACAGGCAAGACCCCCTTCCAAGCAGTATATGGACTTCACCCCAAAGGACCATTGGATCTAGTAGAACTTCCATCTAATTTTAGAATCAGCGCTCAAGGAAAAGAACTGACAGAACTTATAACAAAGGTGCAACATCAAGTGAAAGAAACACTCCAAAAATCAACTTTGAAATACAAGGTACATGAAAAGAAAAGAAGAAGGGAAATCCACTTCAAAGTTGGAGACAAAGTATGGGCATTATTGAGGAAAGAGAGACTCCCTAAGGATAGATATTCCAAACATCATATGAAAAAATTTGGACCATGCAATATCCTTAACACAATGGGTGAGAATGCATATGAGATCTCTCTTCCTCCCACTTTGAAAATTTCTCCAATATTCAATGTTGCAGACCTAACTCCCTATAAGGGCACAACAGATCAACCAAATCATCAAAGAAACCAAATAGGTTTGAATGATGAAGACTATGTCACCAATCTCCCACCAAGAAAGCCAGTGGAATTGGACTCCATTTTTGACACCAAAGTCTTGAAACAGACAAGAAAGAACAAATACATGTAGTAGTTAGTTAAATGGAAAGGTCTTCCTTCCATAGGTGCTACCTGGATGTCTGAAGACTAGATCAAACAACATGGAACCACTATTACTCAACTATCCTCAAGTGGGAACTTGAGTTCTAATCTCATGAGGAGTATGGTGTAGGAGAAACTAAACTGAACTACATGCTCCTATGGACACTTGGGGTTCATTCAAGGTCCTAAGAGGCCTTTACCAACATCAAACACTCTAGGGTTAGTCATTGGGTCACCATGTAAGACCAGAGCACCAAGATTGGCACAATATAAGCCCTTGGGTCACTATGAGTCATTTATGAACCGAAGCCCTAGAAATAGGTTGTTTTTTATTTTTTAGGGTTTGGATCCACTAGGGATCATATCAATAACACCTTGACCAAATTTGGTCACTAAATTTGCAAAAATGCATAAAATGTAAAAGTTGTTCAAAAGTTGTCAAGCAACTTTTGAACAAACTTAACAACTTTTTGAATTAGACTCCCAAATGGTAAAGTTGGTTCAAACTTGGTTTGTAATAGTTGGGAGTGCCTACAATATCCCTTTCAAGTGGGTGGTAGGCTAATGATGTACTTACTATTTTGAAATCAATAAAATATAACCATTTTCTTGCATTCTGAAGTAGACAATTATCGTGTATGGATACGAATGGCTAGAGAAGCATGTGAATTTGACATAGGGGGATAGTGGTTTGAGTCTTCTTGCTTTTTCTTTTGGTTTCATGTCTTGATCGATTATAGTTTACAAGTTATCAATTTTACAAACCCACTACCTGAATTGTAGGCCCTAATTTAGGGTTTCGAGAAGAACTAGGTGTATCTCCACTTTCCACAATGGGAATCTAATGCCCCTTGGTGGAAATATTTTTCTTAGGATGATTTTCAACATTCTGCAAGATAGGGTTCTCAAGTTCAGGGAAGTGGAAAAGAATTGATGTCCTAGGTGTATATGCACATGTATGCATCTATCCTGATTTAGGACATCAGTCATATCTTTTGTCTTGGGATTGATAAGAGGCTCTAGGTTGGATGAGAAGACATTCATGCATCCCCTCACATGATCCAATAGTTAGTTTGAAAATTGGACGTATATAAAAGGTACTTGTAGAGTAATTGGAAACATAATTAGGGCTAATTGGTAGAGCAAATTGGTTCACCATTCTGCCTTCTTTTCAATTCCAAGATCCAAGGCTTTAGTGAAAAGTGTTTGGTCATAAAGGGTATCTGAAAACCTGATTATTTCTTGTAGTTTTGTGGAGAAATCTCAGATGAGATCAAAATTCCCTCTGGAAAAGGCTACAAGCGAAAACATAGGTTTGTGAAGCAACCATGGTGTATGAGTTGGCTTTAAGTGAAAGAACCATTGGAACTAATAAGTAGGGACCTAAATATACCATACCTACAAGAATAGGTCACCCCTAGTCCTATAGGTCACTTTGCGGGGTTTCTTGTGAATAAGGGTCACTTGGCTTATGAGACCAACCTAGATAGTTGGTATTGGAGGATTGATGAACCTAGTGATTAGGTTACCCTTGGGGTTTTGGGTGTTGAGATAACCTTGAATCAGTCCTTATATTACATTTGTGATAAGTGCAAAGCCTTGTGACCATCACTAAGCAAACAACCTAGGGTACCTTACCCTATTGTGAGATCTTTGCAAGCTTCCAGTTGCCCACTTTGCATCAGTTCAACATTCCCAAAACTGATACTTCCACCATCATAGTGTTCAAAATGTTTAAAATTTTTCTTATCACTAGTCATGTGATGAGAAAAACCACTGTCAATTATCCAACTATCATTTTTATTGATGTCTAAGAAAAGTGCAATCTTTTCATCTTCCTCGTCTGACTCATCCTTAATGGAAATATAAACCATTTCTTTTACTTCATCACTGTAAGAATCTTTTGCAATATAACAAGACTTATTTCCTTTATCCTTATAGCTTTTGTGGTAATTGAAATATCTCTTGCCTTTGAATTTGTTAAACTTCCTCTCATCCTTGTCTTCCTTGAATGGACACTTTGCAGCAATGTGACCAACCTCATTGCATGAGAAACAAATCAATGGTATCATTCCTTTTTATTTTCCTTTTGCAGCTCTTCTTGCAAGTAGTGCTTCAATGATGTCAAGATCTTCATCATCAGATTCATAATCATTGTCAATTTTAATCTGCTATCCTTTAGGGTACCTATCCTTCTTACGAAGGTTCAATTTGGTTTTGAATGTAGAGTCAAGATTGCTAGAGCCAGGAGATTAGTTGTCAAAATTGTCTAGCTCAAAGGTTGTAGGTCTTCCCACTAATGTATCCAGAGTAATATCTTTGTTTCACCTCATTTCTTGAATGGCTAAAACTCTAATAGCATAGATATGAAGTAAAGTTCTGAGTACCTTGCTGACTACTATAGTATCTTCAATTAGTCCACCTGCTGCTCTGATGGCACTTACAATCTTCTTTATTCTTTCACTGTACTTTGTGATATCTTTTCCTTCTTTCATTTTCATCTGGTCAAATTGTCCTCTTAGACTTTTTGCTTTAGCTCTCTTTACATTTGCATCACTTGCATGAATGTCCTATAGTTTCTTCCACATATCATGGGCTCTAGGGAAGTCCTTGACTTCATCAAATTCCAAATAGTTGAGTGAAGAAGCTATGTCAATCATCATTATGTTATGAAGTTTCTGTTCCATCATCTATTCCATAGTCATATTCCTTGTTGGTGCAACATATTTGGTCTCTAAGAATTGTAAACTAGCATCTCCAATAGTAGATAGATGTAGCTTCATCAGTTCCTTCCATGCTAGGAAATTGTCTTTATTTAGCTTTGGGATCTCCCTCCTGTAAGACATCTCTGATCTTTAGCTTAGGCCTTGAAACCTTTCTTGAAAGCACTTGAAGCTTTGATACCAATTTTTGGAAATGAGATAAGTAACTGAGAGGGGAGGGGTGAAACATTTACCCCAAAACAAATCCTTTTCCCTTAGATGTTTAAATACTTTAATACTGTTACTCGGGTTAGTTAAGATATTCTTCTGTAGCTCGGGTGTTCCTTCTGTAAGTTAGGTGTCAAAGCAATCTTTAATGTAATTATACTTAGAGACTAAGTGAAGAAACATAAAGCATAGAACAAGTAACAAGTACACATATGACACCAAGATTTAACGTGGAAACCCAATATGGGAAAAACCACCAATGTAACTAGTTACTATTTTTCACTCTTCTGAAGTGAGCCCTGTTAAGAGCCAACCCTCTTAAAGGTTATAACAAAACACTGTTAGTTGTGACCTATTTAAAGGATTTAATCAACCTATGAGGAGTGGCCTTGTTAGAGGTCTTCAACACTTCAATATGGAAATGCTACCTTGTGAGAGGATTTACAAAAGACTATTAAGTCTACTCTGTTAAGAGATTTTGATCACTGCTACAATTGTTAGAAAGTAACAATGGATTGACCTGTATGTGTAAGCAACTATCTTTTCTGATTCATATCTCTTCTTGATTGTAACTAGATCCTTGCTGATCAGATATTCTATTGTAGCTCTGAGTATTCTATTCTCAATCAGAATGCCATCTAATTTTTCCTTCACAGAATTCCACACTTCTGCCTTTTCACTTTCGCTTCTACTTACACACTTATACTTCAACACATTCAATCCAAACTTGAACTTTCATAAATACATGGTAAGCCCTCTCAAGTCGGCTTGAATAAACTCTAAATGATAAATCATAATATAGTCGGCCTCTTATAACTATTTAATTACATAATATAAATCATTGTTAGTCAGCTACAACTGAATGCCCGACCAAGACTGAAATGCCTGAGTGAACTCGGTCAACATTGAACTTCTTCAATGGCCAAACTCAACTCTTTCTATTTACCAACTGTGCTCGGTCTGAATGTAGACATTAGTGTAAAACCACTACATAAGTGTATATACATGTGTAACATCAATGACAATACACAATTGAATAATTGTCTTCAACACCTTGTCATTGACCCATCACTTTCAAAGCTTGCTCACACATGTGTGAGCATATTTTCATCTTTGAATGGTGAAAACCCTAATCCACCTGGTGTCCAGTTGGCCTCCACCTCATGGCCACATCATTGATCCTAAAGAATCTTAGCCCTTCATCTAATTTTAAATCTCAACCATCCATTTTCCTCTAGAATCTATAAAAGAAGAGCCCTTTTCTCCTCCCTCAACAACCACTTTTGTAACATTGTCATGTTGTTGAATTTGTGAGAAACCAAATCCCAAATAATCAACAGCTCTTTTCATCTACTTAGAGGTTTGTATCTATGTTGAATAGATTAAGTCTTGTCTTTTCTCATTTTTATTCATGATATATGCATGTTTACTTCCATATTTTGAGGTATGCATATGACATGTTAGGATAAGCTTACTTGTTTTAATTTTATTATTTTAGTTACATTTTTATGCATTACAAACACCTCATATTATCTTTTAGCTTAAGGGCCTTAGCTCGGGAAATACTTTGTTTCGCTTCTCAGAAAATTCACTTAGAGGTAATTTTTTTGTGGTAAATTTAAAATGACTGAGTTGAAAATCTTAAATAATTCCTAAAATGAGCGCATTAATTACCAATTACCATTCTGCGCAATAGCCTGACCATCAAAGTTCAGACTCTGAGACATCTAGAGGTCACTCCTTCAAAAAGGTAGGAGTAACATGACACCAACCCAGAGTCCAAAATTCATTGGCACCCGAAGGGACAACTCTTCGGGATCTGGAACCTAGAGAAAACCAAAAAGACAAACAAAAGACAAGGCAAGGGAAAGGGCCCAAAAAGAAAAATAAAAAAAGGGGGACCCAACCTTTTTCTGAAAAAAAAATAGGGACAGGTATGTAGGGAATAATAAATTGTGACTCATTCAGACAGATGCCTCATGCATTTGAGAACTCCATAATCCATTCTTAGAACAACTAGGGACTTATCATCATCAGAGGTTTTCATGTCCGCATGACTTGGAGGAACTTATAAAATCTAACTCATCATGATCCAGATGTTTATATACTCCAAATTGTAAGGCGTGAGATTGAGGAAGGAGAGGGGGTGTCGTCTGTAACTTTTAAGAGAATCAGAGAAATTGCACTAATGTGGAAAAATTGGTGCCAAAATAAATTGTGGAATCCTCAGATTCTAGGACTTTTCTTCTTCACCAGATTTTCTTTTCTCTTTTTTTTTGTTTTAATAAATATGGTGAAGGTGGTACTTCTCTCACCAAAGTCCTCAAGCTTAGCTTGTTACCATGGAAGTACCCCTTTCACCTTGCCATCCTTTTTTCTTTCTAAGTGAGAGGGAAATTCCTGGCCAGGGATGCACTTTTTCTCTTATTTTATTTTTTGGGCACCATTCATGGAGAGCATAACCGATCTATCCTCAATTAATTTTTCTCATGTCCTTTCTTTTCTCAAAATTGGTTTTTATCTTTCACAAGTGCCGAATATAAACTATGTATGGATCAGATGAAGATTATCCATCACTGTTGTCTGAGTGATGGGTTCCAGACCACTAAAATGCATAAGACAAATATATCAATGTACTGACTTGTTATGTGGATATTTCCGTCCTAATAGAGGACAAGATGACAAGTTTTGAGATGAAAATGATGCAAAAGAAAAGAAAGCTAAAACCAAAACTGCACAAGGGCGAGAGGCACGATACTACTTTAAAGGAAGGTGCAACAACCAGGAGCACCAAAAACTATTTACAAGCTGACTATACGTATAATATATCCCTCAAAAGGGGGAAAATACACCTTTACCTTACTCAAAGTAATGCTTGAGAAACTTTCTGTTGATAGGAAATGTGATATCTTCTTCTATCATAGAAGTAAGGTCGTAGGTGTTAGCCCCACAAATTTTAGCTATCTGGTACAGCCCAAGCTAGAGCCTTTAAAACTTAGTGTTTTTTCCTTTCTTTTCCTGATATTTTCCCACAAGAGGACTAATTCCAAGGTCTGAAAAGCCTAATATTGAGCGCTTTTGTCAAACCAGTGTTTGATCACTGCTTGGTGCCTTGCAAAGTGTTCAAGTGCATTATCTCTTTGTTCTTCCAGTCATATCAAATTGAGGACGCAAACCTCAACAATATTATCCCAAGTATTTAATTCTTGCATGAATTGTAGGATTGGGATCTAAGGGTTTACTGAGAGTACCAGATTCTTTCCATAAACCAAGTGGAGTGGAGAAGTTCCCAAGGAAACCTTAATTCATATACGATTTGCCTAGAGGGTGAATCTAATCTTTTGGTACCAATCTTGGGGGTTCTTCTTGAGCAAGTGTTTGATAACCTCTAAGAGGTTTTTCTTGGTCAATTTTTCTACCCCATTACCCTGTGGATAATAATTTCTAGAGAACTTGAGGGTAATGTTTCTGTTGTAAGCCCACTCCAATAGTCAGGCTGAGGAAAATGTTGAATCGTTATCCCATACAAGAGTGAAAGGCATTCCATACCTAGTGAATATGTTCTCCTCAATAAAGATGATTACTACATCTATCATATTGTTCTTGCATGGTAGAGCTTCAGTCCACCAGGTGCAATAACATATAGCAGTCAGAATGTACCAGTGATTTTTGGATTAGTTGGGGTTTATTTCCCCGATAAAATTGAATTCCCATTGGGCAAAAGGTATGGCATCAAAAATGGGTTGGAGAGGCATTATCAGGTTCTTCTCTCATGAAGAATAAGCTTGACATGTGTGGCACTTCCTCACATGTGTGTGGACACCTTTGAAAATATGAGGCCAATAGTACCCAGCTTGGAGGATNTTTTGGATTAGTTGGGGTTTATTTCCCCGATAAAATTGAATTCCCATTGGGCAAAAGGTATGGCATCAAAAATGGGTTGGAGAGGCATTATCGGGTTCTTCTCTCATGAAGAATAAGCTTGACATGTGTGGCACTTCCTCACATGTGTGTGGACACCTTTGAAAATATGAGGCCAATAGTACCCAGCTTGGAGGATTTGGTGGGCACTCGCATCTGCCGACCAATGCCCAGTTCTGAAATGGTCATGGAATTCTTCTATCATCTTTGTGGCATGTTCCCAATCGATATATTGGAGGTAAATACCTTCATAGTTTATGTGGAAAAGTATCTCATTTTTATCATAAAGTGTGTGCTTTTAAGCTAATGCGCCCCACGTTTATTGGGAAGGGGCCCTTCAGAGCACTATTTATTCAACAAGAGGTATACTAAGTCATCATACTAGGGGTCCTGGGTAAGGGACTACACTGTATATGTCTGACACTCAATTTTTGGGCTGGACTAGCCATAGGCTTGCATAGCCCCTATCCCCAGAAAAAAATCATGGGTTGCATTTTGAGGTCAAATTTTTGGAGGATAACCATCCATTTTTTCTGGCATTCACCTCGCTCACTTTGTAGCAATAAGGACTTAAAAACTTAGTCGGGAATGATGGTCTTGTAAATAAGTTTGAGTAACTGAGAAGGGAGGGGTGAATCAGTTACCACAAAAAAAATCCAAGTCCCTTAGATGTCTTAAAATTTTTTTTCACTATTGCTCGGTTAACACAAATATTCTACTATCACTCGGTTAACATAGAAAGTCTTAAGATATTAACTGTCAATATTCTTTAGTGATTAATTGTAGAAACATAAAGCATAAAGAAAATAACATGTACAAAGATAACACCAAGATTTAACGTGGAAACCCAATATGGTAAAAACCACCAATTGCAACTAGTTATTGTTTTTCACTCTTCTAAAGTGAGCCCTGTTAGGATCCAACCCCATTAAAGGTTACAATACACACTATTAGGTGTGATCTTGTAAGAGGATTTAATTACCCTACAAGGAGTGGCCTTGTGAGAGGTCTTCAAACACTTCAATGTAGAAATGTCACCTTGTGAGAGTATTTACAAAAGATTGTTAAGTCTACTATGTTAAGATATTTGGATCACTTCTACAATTGTTAGAGAGTAACAATGGATTGACCTATTTGACGAAGAAACTATCTTTTCTGATTTAGATCTTTGTTTTGGCTTTATAATTGGATCCTTAATGATCAAATATTCTATTGCAGATCTATCTAGATGTTCTGTCCTTAATTAGAATACCATTTAATTTTGTCTCCACACTTCATATCATAAAAACATACTTCTTAACATCTTTCTCATTCAATCCAAAACTTGACCTTATATATATATGATAGGCCTTGTCAAGTCAACCTGAATAACCTTCCAAATAAATAATAAATCTTAAGTTTGTCGGCTGCATATAACCAATTTAACATAAAATGTAAACTCTTGTTAGTCGGCTGACACAGGATGCTTAACTCAGTCAACACTATAATCCTTCAATGCCAGACTGTCACTATAATGCCCAAGTGAACTCTTTTAGAACTGAAAATCACTTTGGTCTTCTTCAATGCTCGAGAGAGCTTGGAAAATACTGTCTGTACTCGGATAGGATTAGACATTTGTGTAAACTATTAGAATGGATTTATAATAACTGAGAGGGGGGTGAATCTGTTATCCACGGGTCTAGATGTGCCCATTTAAACTTTATACCAAATTAAACAACTCAGATCTGCTCGAAAGTGATAGCATAAGTCAACAATATAAGTATGTAGTTTACTGTTCAAATGAAATAAGCTTGCAGAAAATTAACAGTAAAAAAAAATATACACATTCACACAAGTTGACACCAATATTTAACGTGGAAACCCAATTTGGGAAAAATCACCAATAAAATGCTATCAAGTTTTCACTCTTCTGAAGTGATGCCCTGTTAAGAGCCAACCCTATTAAAGGTTACAAAACACATTGCTAAATGTGACCTGGTTAAAGGATTTAATCACCATGTTAGGAGTGGCCTTGTTAGAGGACTTAGAACATTCCAATCTGAATGTCAACTTGCTCAAAGGATTTGTACAATGACTTTTAAGTCAACCTGGTTAAAGGATTTGAATTGATACAATGGTTAGAAATTAATCAGAAAGTTTTATTTGATTAATACAACTTTGCAATCCAGATCCAATTAAGCTCTTATGATAATTCACTGAGTGGTCTCCATTCTCATCTCAAACTCTAGATCCACTTGGGAATTTGTCAAGCAATCTCTCTCTGCTTCTCTACTCAGCCTTCTTTGCTTAGATCTTGCTAATCAATCAATTAACCATGCAATCCTCTTGCATGCTCTGTATACATAGCTATCTTCACCGCTTCCATGAATAACCCCTTGAGGTTATCATATACCTCTCCATCTACGTTAGATACATCTTTTGCCACTTAATCAAGGTCTTAGATCTTAGGTTAGGTCAGATCCAACAGATCTTTCCATCATTACATTTAATTTATTTCTCCAATACAACCACCAATTAAATCTTTTATCCATTATTAATTACGGTTACCCGTGCATTTACATATTGTAGATCAAACGTGCTTATCCTTAATTAACTTTACATATCCCAATAAAATCAACTATGTCAGCCAAAGATCTTAAATCTCATCAATCATCAAAATACTATTGCTCGGCCAACACTGTGTTCCTCAGAAATTTACTAACGCTTGACACATACAAGAAAATATGCTGGACACACACTGGTGCTTGACCGACACAAAACTTGCTCGGCATAAACTGTTCTCAGTAAACTGTTAGTGAAAGATAAATAACATATCACTTTGCCAATGTGCCAATTGATAAAGCACCCTTTGTAATTCCTCATAACTCAACCATTCGTCTTGGTCTTCTTGTTAAATCTCCTCCATCAATCAATAGATATGGTACTCAAAAAGATAGTAATAGTATCACCAATTAAGGTTTGACATCAATGACAAAACAATAATTGTTTCCATTGTAGCTTTCCAAACAATATTTCCAACAATCTCCCTCTTTGGCATTGATGGAAACACAAAGCAATAAAATAATAATATTACAAGCATAGTTACCATACAATCCAAAAAGTTCCTGAGTTCCTTGTATGAACAAATTTTCATTAATGTCTTTAGCTTCATTCTGATTCTCATCTTGTAAAAATTTTCTCCCTCTGTGTCTGTGATCACACTGATGTATTTTTGTTTTTGTTCATCAATCTCTTTTTCTCTAAGTAGTAAACTCTCCCTGTATCTTTCCATTATAATTCTCCCTCTTTCAGTAAACTTCTCCCTCTTTGACAACAATGCCAAAGACATTGACATCTCCATCATGCAATTTCTTCTGTTCTAAACTCTGTATCATGATGTTCCTGTCATCTTGCTTATGACTGATTTTCTTTTTCTATCCTTGTCTGTCTTTCAAAACTTTAGGCAACATCCTAAAGTGTGACTTGTCTATGCATCAATGTGAAAAATATTATAAATATAATATTTTATGCAACAATACCATTCTGAACTAATTAGCCCCAGTTAGGGGAATCACCCCTAATTTACCTTGCAGATACTCATGAGCATCCTTGGGTAGGGCCTTTGTAAATATGTCTTCTAATTGTTCCTTAGTGTTCACATATTCTAGTCTCACTTCCTTCTTCTGAACTAGCTCCCTCAAGTAATGATACTTGATAGCTATATTCTTTGTCTTAGGGTGCATTACAAGGTTCTTTAAAATGTTAATGGTGCTCGTGTTATCACAATATATGACAACTAGTTCTGTGATCTCTTCTTTCATACCTTTCAGTAGTATCTTCAACTGCACAATATTAGAGCAATTAACTGTTGCTGCCACATACTCGACTTCAGCTGTAGATTGTGAGGTGCAATTTTGTTTCTTGCTTGTGCATGAAACTAATCTTTTTCCCAAAAGAAATGCTCCTCCTATGATTCTTTTTCTATCATCTACATTTCCAGCCCAATTAGAATCAGTATAAACTCTGAGTTCAAATTTCTCATTCCTTCTATAATACAAAAAATATTCATCTGTTCCTTTCAATTATCTCAGAATCCTTTTTACCACCATCATATGAGTTTCTTTGGGATTGGAAGAAAATATAGCAACAATACCAACAACTAATGTAATATTAGGTCTATTGTGTACAACATATTGCAGCTTTCCAATCATTGATCTATATAGTGTTTGATTTACTTCTTTTGTCTCATCATTCTTGGTTGACTTCTGTCTAGTAGCCATGGGAGTACTCACTAGTTTTGAATCTTCCATTCCAAAAAAATTTAGTATCTCTTTGACATATTTTGATTGATTAATATAGATACCATTCTTCATCTGATATATTTGTAAGCCAACAAATTTTTTTATCTCACCCAACATAGACATCTCAAATTCAGTTTGCATCTCCTTTGCAAATGCTTCGCATAACATATCTTGTCCACAAAATATAATGTCATCAACAAAAATTTCAGCTAATAAAGTACCTTTACTTTGCTTTGTCTTCAAATACATATTGCTATTGTCATTGGTTCTAGCAAATCCAATCTTCATCAGAAAGTTGTGCAATCTTTCATACCATGCTCTGGGTGCTTACTTCAATCCATATAGTGCTTTGTGTAGCTTGCAAACCATATTCCTTTTGCTTGGATCTACAAATCCATCAGCTTCTTCAATATAGACTTCATCTTCTAATATTCCAATTAGAAATGCTAACTTCATATCCATTTGATAGACTTTAACTCCATTGTAAGTTGCATATTCTAGTAAGGTTCTGACACCTTCCAGTCTTGCAACTGGGGTGAATGTTTCTCCATAATCAATTCCTTCCTCTTTTGCATAAACCTTGCATACCAGTCTAGCTTTGTTTCTTGTTACCTATCCATGTTCATTCAGCTTGTTTTTCAATACCCACTTAGTACCAATTACATTTTTATCATTCGGCCTAGGTACAAGTGTCCAAGTATTGTTCTTTTCAATCTGTTCAATCTCTTCATTCATGGCTTGAATCCAGTCTTCATTTTCTAAAGGATATTTTACTATTTTAGGCTCAAAATCACATAATAAGCAAGTATCTCCTCTCAAATTTCCTCTTGTCATGACTACAAAGTCTTTTGCTCCTATGATCTGATCAGGTTTATGGTACCTTCTAACATATTTTTCCAAAGTAGATTCTTTCTGTGCTTCAGATTGATCATTCATGTTCAATTTAGGTTGAAACTGTTACTCAGAATCTCCATTAGATAGCTTAGTAGTCACCTCTTGTTGCCCGAAAATTTTGTTCTGTGACTTGGCAAGTGCAGATTGTTGCTCAACAACTTCAGTTTCAGTTTTAGGTAATTTGTTAAAATCTACCTTCTCAGGATAGGTGAATGATTTGTAATTCTCAGGCTCAGTCATGCTTTCTTCTTCATTTCTTTCTGCATATTCATTAATTCTAACATTTGTGCTTTCCACAATTTTGTTCGTGTTAGATTTCAAATGCTTATATGCCTTACTTTTGGTTGAATATCCAAGAAATATGCCTTCCTCACCTTTAGTATCAAGTTTTCCATTTCTGTTATCCTTCAGTATGAAACATCTACTTCCAAAAACTTTAAAGTAGCTTACACTAGGTGCATATCCATACTATAGCTCATAAGGTGTAGTATTTGTACCTTTCTTGACTTGTACTCTGTTCAGGGTATAAACTACTGTACTTAAAGCTTCTCTCTAATATTTGTGTGTAATATTTTTCTCCATCATTAGTGTTTTGGTACAATCCATGATAGATCTATTTCTTCTTTCAGCTATACCATTCTTTGGTGGAGTCCTAGGTGTGGGCATCTATCTTTTTATCCCTCTATCATTGAAAAACTTGTTAAACTCATTAGAAATAAACTCGCCTCCTATGTCAGATCTTAGACATTTTAAATTTTTACCTGTCTCCTTTTCAACTTTTGCCAAGTACCACTTTAAAAACTGGAATGCATCAGATTTTTCTTTAAGAAACATAGCAATCATCATTCTAGAGTAATCATCAACAAATAAGATAAAATATTTGTCTCCACAGTAACTTTTCTCACCAATAGGTCCACAAAGGTCAGTATGAACCAATTCTAGAATATTCTCAGAAGTATGAGTTTTGCTTTTGAAGCTAGATTTAGTCATCTTTCCTAATTGACATTGCTTGCACATTGCATTTTCAGGTTTCTTTAACTTAGGCAGCCCTCTAACCTTTTTCAATTTGCTTATGCTTTCCAAGTTATCAAAGTTTACATGACATAACCTTTTATTCCATAACCAAATATCATTATATTGTGAAAACAAGCATGCAGCATTAGCTAAATCCATATAGAACAAGTTACCTTTTGTTTTCTCACCACTTCCAACTAATTCTCCATTGGCATCATATATCTTTGCTTTCATGTGATGGAATTCAACTCTGTAACTAGAAGTATTCAGCTGTGAAACACTCAATAGTTTATACTTAAGATCATCAACCCAATATACATCATCACATCTAATTTTTTCAGTCAATTGAATTGATCCTTTCCCTTTAACACGACATGGTGTACCATTTCCAAATTTAACATAACCACCTTTACACTGATCTAAGGTTTCAAATTTGTCTTTATCACCGGTCATGTGATGTGAAAAACCACTGTCAATAATCTAACAATCACCTTTACTCAAATAAGAAATTAGTGCAGTCTTCTCATCATCATCATCAGAATCATCTTTCATTGCAACATACACAACTTCTATATCATTTTCATTAGATTTGATAGAATCATTATCAGAAGCTTCTTCAGCTATACAGCAGGACTTCTTACCTTTGTCTTTGTAATCCTTGTACTTCCTGAAGTCTCAGTCATCCTTTCTATCTTTATACTTGTTGTCTCTTCTCTCATATTTTTCATTCTTATCAGGACATCTTGCAGCAATATGACCAACTTTGTTACATGAAAAATAGATAATAGGAAGTTTACCTTTGAATTTTCCTTTTCCTCTTGATAGTCTTCTTTCCATAAGTGCCTCAAGTTCTTCTAGATCATCATTAGAAGTGTCACTGTCACTATCTACACATTTCTTTCCTTTGTTTGATTTGTTGAGGACCATATGGGACTTCAATGCAGATTCAATGTCTTGTGGAGTATAGTTATAAAAATTTGACATCTCAAATGCAGTAAGTCTTCTTACCAAACTTTCCGAATTCAAATTGTTGTTAGGAGAACATCTCAATTCTCTAATTGCAGATACTCTAATAGCATAAATAGGAAGAAGTCTTCTTAGTGCCTTGCTCATGATAGTTTTATCATCAATGGTTCGTTTAGCTCCTCTAATAGAATTTACAACTTCCTTTATCCTACCATAATATAAAACTATCTTCTCTCCTTCTTGCATTTTAATTTCATCAAACTTACCTCTCAAGATTTTAGATTTGGCTCTTAGCACATTTGTGTCACCTCCATAGATGGTTTCAAGAGTATCCCACATTTTCTTTCCACTTGTACAGTCCTTTATGTCTTCAAACTCATGATAGTTTAGGGATGATGCAATCTCCAACATTGCTTGATTATGTTCTTGATTTTCTTTTAACTGTGCAACATTGAGAGCTCCTGTAGGGGCTACATATTCTTGTTAAACAAGACGTTTAGCAGAATCACCAACATGAGCCAAATGGAATTTCATCAAACTTTGTCATGCTGGAAAGTTGTCCTTGTTCAACTTTGGTACCTCCCTTTTATACATCTTTATCTTTTGCTCCAAGTATGTTCAAAATTTTTCAAGAGACCAAAGATCTGATACCAATTGTTAGAATGAATTTAGAATAACTGAGAGCGGGGGTGAATCAGTTATCCATAGTTCTAGACATTCCCATTTAAACTTTATACCAAATTAAACAACTCAGATCTCCTCGGCAGTGATAGCATAAGTCAACAATATAAGTATGCATTTTACTGTTCAAATGAAATAAGCTTGCAGAAACTTAACAATAAAACACAATATACACATTCACACAAGTTGACACCAGTATTTAACATGGAAACCCAATTTGGGAAAAACCACCAATAACATGCTATCAATTTTTCACTCTTCTGAAGTGATTATTGGCAAGTTGACTCCCAGAGAATACATGACTTATTTTGTGTTGTCATTATGGAAACAAAGTCATATAAAGTTTCTGTCAAGTAAACTCGGAAGACAAAAATGACTAAGTATAGAAAATAGGGCAGACAGAGTTATGCAGTGATCAGCACACCATCGCATGTGTGAGCGATCAAATCAGGGTATGCGTGTTCACATATATGTTCTATGTTATGTGTACATACTAAATCCAGACACGCATGGTACGAAATGACAGTACAGATAAGTTATAGCAAGAACAGTACTACTGCAGTTCAGAAGACAGAGCATGGAGCCGACTTATGTTTTGGATTAGCGTATAATATTTTGTTTTGTAAAGGCCAAGTGCCTATGATAGTATATTTGTAATCATGTCTTTATTATTGTAGTAAATAAGCTTAAGCCAATTTGTTTGGAAGCGTTGTGTATTATGTTTTTGGGACGACTATGGTCTTGTTTTGGGTCACGTCTATTCAGGCATGAACATATATATATGTAATGATAAGTTATATTAGAAGGGTGGAATAATATGCATAAGAGAGATATAGAAGAATAGTATAGAGAAGTAAATATGAGATAAATCTCTTTAAGAGAGTAAGAGCATCAGTGCATACACATAACTGATCAGATAGCAGTGTCATCACAACAGTTCACTTTTGATATAGTGTATATCAACTATCAGAAGGTTGTAGCCTTCATCTTATTGAGCAATGAGCTCTGGCAGTGAGCCATATACCTTTAACAAGGTTTTATAAAGAATCCTAACAGGGTCATTGTACTTGCATTGTAAAGACTGCTTCTAATAGGGCAAAGGAACTTTAATAGGATCATTATACTAGTACAATATTTGTGGGTACTAATTCCCACCGGGGTTTTCCTTTGATCAAGGTTTCCCCATAATCATATCATGTGTTATGTGTTCTTGTGTTAAGCTTCATTGGATCTATATTTGATTTATGTTTAAATTGATGAAATATAATAAACAGACAAACACTGATTCACCCCCCCTCACTCTCAGTGTTTCTAACAATTGGTATCCAAGCTCTAGTCCTCTGAGAGAAAAGTTGAACCACTTGACGAGATCATGGATTCAACAAAAACTAAACATCTGAAAAATAATCTTGAAGCAGCCCTTGAAGATCTAGACAGAGCTAAGAAGGAAAATGAGGAACTTAAACTAAAAGTTGATGGCTCACAAATGCTTTTCAAAAAGTTAAGAAAAGATTTGAAAGATTGTTCTACAAATGATTTGGGGAAAATGGTCAAAATACTGAATGAAGAAAACTTATCTTTAAAGGATAAGATAAAATAATTGAATGATCAGTTAACTGATAGCCTAATAGCTATTGAAGAGAAGAATAAATAAAATAAATAGTTAGATGAAGAACTCATGCAAGCCAATATGAAAATCTTGGAATTGGAAAACATCAAGAATGAGATTGAATCTGAATTATCAGGAGAAAAAGACAAGATTGATAAAATTCACACAAGTTCTAATTTAATTCAATCAGAGATTTATGCACAAAAGCTAAAAGGTGAGTATGGGATACAGTATAGCTCAAATTGAGATCAATTCATTACAAGAAAGAATGAAAGCTCAAACAGAATCTACATAAGAAAATAAAATTGAGAATCATGAAGAGACTAAAGCAGGGCACAAGGCAGTCAACCATACTTGCTATGACTATAACAAACATAGTCACTTGGAAAGAGATTGTAAAGAGGTAAGACCTTTCAATGGTTATTGTTACTCCTATAACAATTTTGGACATAGGGATATACATTGCAGAACAAATCAAATAAATCAGTCACAACATAACCAAAGAAATATAAATCAACAAAATCAGAGAAATCAACCTCCAAGAAACTTGTAGAAAATTACATGTTAGATATGAAATTACAATGGACCATAGCCAAGCAGTGTAGCATGATAAATAATAACATTAGACCTCCTATCATTTGTCACTCATGTGGAAAGGATGGAAACATCTCAAGGTTTTGTAGATCTAGAACTAAAAAATAAGACAATCCTAAGAAGTCACTATTTGAAGAATTAGGAGAAGTCAAGTTTGTACAAGCAAAAGAAGATTCAGATAAAATATGGGTCAAAGTAAAGAAGGATAGTGATGAGAACAAGGTAGTAGATGAATCCATAGTGGACGCACCCTCTACTTCTGGATAGTTGACCTTCTTGGTCTTAGGGGGAGCTATTCAAGCTCTAAACCCCTGTGCAGATGGTATACTCACCTCCAAGTATGTGCCTTTGGATTTATTTTTATGATCATAATTTTTAGCAGTATGCATGCATGCATTGTCTATAATGCATTCTAAAGAAAGTTTGGAACTCTCTGTGAAAACTGCATATGGTAGCAATCATTAAATGCAGTAACCTTTATAAATATCAATAAATATTTGATGATCTTCACATTTGCATTTAAGATCACATAATTTGGAGAGCACAACAGCTCTGAGAATCAAAGCACTGAAGGATAACAGATTTGATGGTTAAGTGAATAGATAGAAGTTGGAACGGAACCCTAGCAATCGTGTCATTTCAATTTACTGCAAAACCCTACTTAATCAAGTTGTAAGTAAGTATGGAAACCCCAGTTGTATTTGACATTGCTAAAAGGAAGAGATTTGTCTTTAAGAAGCTTCCATTCAAGTCTATATTAGATGATGTTGAAGGAGAATTCTCTAAGACTTTGCTAGGAGTCGTGCACGTGGAAGACATTTGTGTGTACATCCACTACAAGAAGGAAATAGTTGGAGATAATAACACAGCTACTCTTATGGGTTCAATGTTGAAACTAGACTATTCATTCAAGGATGAATACACGCATCTCATTGATAACCCTATCTTTGAGTATTGTAATGCACACAAATTCTACGAGTCAGAATGGGTTAAAATCTTGTTGAGCAGGATACATGATGACCTCTACTGGATTGGTGAAGTTCCCATCTGCATTACTACAGACCTAATCCATGACATGACTGGACTTCCTAAGACTGGACCAGTTCTAACAAATGGTAAGGATGTTAAGAAATAGGTCGACCAAGCATGCTTATCCAGGAGTTATAGGTGCAGGATGACAGTTGATCCTATTAAGGAAAATGAGATCAAGCTCCTCACTATGATACTTGGTTACAAGTTTCAGCAAGAAAGCAGACTAAATAGTGTGTCCACAGCAATAGTTCTGGCAACAATAAGGATGGTGAGAGATAAAACTCAATACAATCTATGTGAACTATTGTGCACACAGCTGATTGAGAACATCAAGGCTATTAAGCATGACAAGAGCAAGATATTTAGGTTTGGCTCTTTGATCATCTACCTGTACTTCCACATTGTTGGTAGGGTTACAAATCTTTACCTAGACATAAGGAAACCCACTATGTCTCAAATTTCACTAAAAGCCACATCAGAGAGCAGTGTGAAGGATTCTATGGACATGGACATCAAGACATTCAGGATCAAAATGCAGAAGAGGTTTATATTATCTTAGAAAATATTTGAGAAGTATAAGGAGGCCATATGCTTCATGGTAGAGACTGACTGCACTTACATGGAGGTAGTTGAGCCTAGAACCAAATGGATTCACCCACTTGGTTATGAAGTTGAGGAACATGTGTTGGAAGGATATGCACAAGTTCTTTTGTCTACACCTAAAGATCCTAATGAGCCTAGGTGGGGCACTTACAAAGAGAAGACAAATGAAGTTGATTCTGTCCTATACAGTGCTGATAAAAAAAGGAAGGCATCTAGAATTACATCTAGCATCCTAAAAGTTCATGGGGTCACACAAGAAGAACTAGATAAAGCAAAGGAAGCCAAGTTTGCAAAATAACTTGAGAAAAATTCTGCACAAGTCAAAATAGAGAAGTCTGATGACATCTAGAAGAAGAGTAAGAAGACTGAAGAGAGCACTTCTGTGCCCTCTACCACCATTGATCTATAATCCTCTCCACCTTCTGTACCAAGCAAGAAGTCTAGAGAAAGGAAGGAAGTGCCCACTAGGCACCCATCATCAAGAACAACTCAGAGTACAGTAAGAAATAATCAAGCTTCTCCTGAGGTAGGATTCAGACCTAATCTTAATGTCTTAAGGAAAAAGATTGTTAATGAATGAAGAATAGATACAATCACAAAGGTTTATGACAACTATCAGGAGATAGATAAATCTTAGATACATTCTATGATCATCTCTCACATGATTAAGTTCAAAAAGTCAGTTCTAGAACTTAAAACAATGATACCAAACAAATTATGGAACATTCTAGAGATAATGAAAGACATGCAATTGAGGAAGATATGAGGATTAGATTAGAAACATTGGATAATCCTCTCCCTATTTGCGCACATGATGAGAAGGCAATTCTATTATATTTGGTAAAACCTCATCTCAGAACCAAGACAAGGACTCTTCATATTATGAACAAAGAGTATGAGTTAGTTGGGAAAGAGACTGAAAAATATTTTGCACAAGTGTTTATGGATAGACACATGTACCCATCAATATTTCCTACAACAAAGTTAACTCTAGTTCCTCGCAAATAGGTTACATAACTAGTGATTTAGAATGCACCTAAGACAGGTCCACAGGTTTAAGCACCTTCAGTTTCAATAGCCTCTGATACAACAAAAGATTCAGGAGATACTATAGTGATTGATGATATCAAAATATCCATGACTACCTCTGACAATGATATGGACAAAGTTGAAAAAGCATTTGTAAGCACTGAGAAGGTGTGCACTGATGACACATCTTTACAACAAGATGAAGTTCCCTCTACAGATCCAACAGGCTTGAATAAAGAGGAAGATAATAAAAATAATGAAACACCAAGCATGGAGATCCCAGTAAAAAGTGAATGCATGGGTACTAGTCAGAATACTATATTTACACCATCCATTCAACCATCTACTTCATTGTTGTCAAGCTTAACTCGTAACTCAGCAAGTCTAGATGCATGGGAAGAAGAAGACTTGATCAAGATCAGTGTCCTAGCTATGGAAAAATCCAAAGAGAAACAAGTTATGATAAACCCTCTCTTTTTGGAATCAGTGAACATTCTAAATGATCTAGTTCCTACAGATAAGAAAGTAGCAAAAATTTAGTCAGTTGATGATGTAGACAGCATCCTAACAAGCTTCAAAGCATATTTTACAAGCTTAGTAAACTCAGCTACTAGAATTGCAGAAGATGAGTATAAAAAGGAAAGATTAATTGAACTGGTAAAGAATTTTACCTTAGATTTAAACTCATTAAAGATTGGTCAGTCTATGTTGAAAGAGTTGGCAGCTAAAGGCAGAAATGTAATAGCAAACTGCATGGACAGAGTGAAATTCACCTCTGAATATATTAAAAACATAGAAGAGGCAGATATCTTGGCTGACAGTGTTATAAAATTAGTTGAAACATCCATGCAAGACATGAACATCTACAAAAATATCTATCAAGGTCAGTTGGACAAGATTGAAAAGGCAAAGTTTGAGATCAATAAGATAAGAATCAGGCAGACTCAACTGAGAAATGCACTAGCACCCTCCTTAGTAGTTCTGGATGAGAACATCAAACAGATTGATTCCACTATTCTCATGTATGATCAAGGTCCCTGCATGGATCTGATAAAAATGGAGAAGCTCACATATGCTCTATGCACCCATCTCCAGACAGTTGATGCAATGAAGGCATTTTGGTAGAAAGAGATCAAGTCTCTTCAGATTATATATCCATATGTATACATGGAGTAAAAATCTAGAGACTTACAAGTTTTTGGACACCTTTGTCATTAATGTCAAAGGGGAGTAATGTATATAAAGAATAAGTGTATATATGGGGAGTAGTGTATGTATATGTTAAAAATATATAATGATATACAGTTATTTTTGTTTTAAGTCAATTTTGAGTAACTTGGTCACATTCCTTTGTTGCCATTAATGACAAAGGGGGAGATTTTTGGCAAGTTGACTCCCAGAGAATACATGACTTATTTTGTGTTGTCATTATGGCAACAAAGTCATATAAAGTTTTTGTCAAGTAAACCTGGAAGACAAAAATGACTAAGTATAGAAAATAGGGCAGACAGAGTTATGTAGTTATCAGCACACTAGCGCACGTGCAAGTGATCGAATCAGGGTATGTGTGTTCACATATATGTTCTATGTTATGTGTACATACTAAGTACAGACACACATGGTATGGAATGAAAGTATGAATAAGTTATAGCAAGAACAATACTACTGTAGTTCAGAAGATAGAGCATGGAGCCGACTTATGTTTTGGATCAACGTATAATATTTTTTTATGTAAAGGCCAAGCACCTATGATAGTATTTTTGTAATCATTTCTTTATTATTGTAGTAAACATGCTTCAGCCAATTTTTTTGGAAGCGTTGTGTATTATGTTTTTGGGTCGACTATCGTCTTGTTTTGGGTCGCGTCTATTCAAGCATGAACATATATATATATATATATATATATATAT
>MU224023.1:143001-209832 GCA_018584345.1 Thuja plicata | reverse complement strand
AATCACTTTGCTCTTCTTCAATGCCTGAGAGAGCTTGGAAAACATTGTCTGTACTTGGATGGGATTAGACATTTTTGTAAACATCACTACATTTGTGTAAACATCAATGATAATACACAATTGAATAATTGTCATCAACAATCTCCCTCTTTCAAATTGATGGAAACACAACATGTCATAATACAAAGAATTATAGAGCAACAGACACAAGAATAAGATTTGATTAATGTCCTTAGCTTCATTCTAATTCTCATCTAGAAAACTCCTTCCGTCTTCACAATCTCTAAAATACAAATTTCTCCCTCTTACATTAATCTTTGTTTCTGATAAAATTTCTCCTTTTGTCATCAATAATCTTTCCCTTAATAATTTCTTTGGCATGACATAAATAAACTCTCCCTCTTTGACAACCAATGCCAAAGACACCATCTAATACATAACCAATGAATTTATAATGTACCTATTTGTATTGATTCATATGCAATAAGCTCTGACAATATGCATCAACATGTAAAATCTATTTTGTAGCTCAGTTGATGCATCACTAACTTGTTCATTAGTGAGCCTCAGTTAGGGGAATCACCCCTAGCTTTCCTCTAATGTACAAGAATGCATCCTTAGGTAATGGTTTTATGAATATGTCTACAATTTGTTCTTTAGTATTCACATATTCTAACCATACTTCCTTGTCCTGAACCAATTCTCTCAAGAAATGATACTTTATTGCAATGTGCTTAGTCTTAGTATGCATCACAGGGTTCTTTGAAATGTTAATTGCACTAGTTTTGTCACAGTAGATAATGATTGGTTATTTTATTTCTTCCCTCATAGTTGACAACATTTTTTTGAACCATATTCTATTTGAATAATTAACTGCTACAACAACATACTTTGCCTCTACTATAGACCGAGAGATGCAATTATGTTTCTTACTAGTCTAAGAAACTAACCTCCTACCATGAAATAAAACTCCACCACTTGTGCTCTTTCTGTCATCAACACTTCCTGCCCAATCAGCATCAGTAAAATTCTTCAAATCAAAGCTCCATCCTTTCTTATAGCATAGTCCATACTCTTCAGTACCCTTAAGATATCTCAAAATCCTTTTGATAGCCATCAAATGATTCTCTTTAGGATTAGCTGAAAACCTTGCAACAATACGAACTGCTAATGCAATATCAGGTCTAGTGTGAACAACATATTGAAGTTTACCAATCATGGATCTGTAGGTAGTCTAATGTACTTCCTTTGAATCATCATCCTCAGACAAATTATTTCTAGTAGACATAGGTGTCCCAACTGGTCTAGAATATTCCATACCAAATTTATTTAGTATTTCTCTGATGTATTTAGACCGAGTAATGAAGATAGCATCCTTCATCTGATGAACTTGTAAACCAACAAAGAGTTTGATTTCACCAAACATAAACATCTCAAATTCCTTACTCATAGCTTCGGAGAATGCTTTTCATAAATCATCATATCCAGTAAATAGTATATCATCAACAAATATCTCTACTAATAGTGTCTTGTCCTGAGGTCCTTATTTAATATACAAGCTACTATTGGCATTAGTTCTCTAGAATCCAATACTTAGTAGGTAACCATGCAATCTTTCATACCAGTCTCTAGGAGCTTTCTTCAGCCCATACAAGGCTTTGTGCAATTTACAAACCATATTCCTTTTGTTAGGATCAGTAAAACCTTCAGGTTGCTCAATATAGACTTGCTCCTCTAGAATTCCATTATGGAATGTAGATCTTAGATCCATTTGGTATACCTTGTATCCTTTATGTGCTGCATATTCCAGAAGATGTCTGACTCCTTCAAGTCTTTCAACAAGAGAAAATTTTTCTCCATAATCAATACATTCTTCTTGAGCATATCCTTTACACACTAATCTTGCTTTGTTTCTGGGAACTTCACCTTTTTCATTCATCTTATTTATGAAAACCCACTTAGTACCAATCACATTATTGTCTTTTGGTCTAGGTACAAGATTCCAGCTTTCATTCTTTTCTATCTTCTCAATCTCTTCATTCATGGCTTCTATCTAGCTTTCATTATTCAATGCATCTTTAATAGATCTAGGTTCAATTTCACTAAGCAAACATGTACCTTTAATTTTGTTCCTTGTCATTACACCTTCTGTCTAATCTCCAATTATTTGCTCAGGTGCATGATGCCTTCTGACATATTTTGCAACTATAGGTTCCTTCCTCTTTGATTCTGGGCTTGATCCACTAGGTTCACCATGTTCAAACATTCTATTCTATTCTTTTGTCTGGTACTCAGGTTCCACTGTCTGTGACTCGAGCGCCTCTGTCTGAGACTCGGGTGCCTCTATCTGCAACTCATTTCCCTCTGTCTGATACTCATTTTCTTCAGTTTGAGACTCAATTTATTCGGTTAGCATCCCAGGTTGTATAGGTTGCAACAAGATTTACGCTGATGAATTCAATGGTTGACAAGGTTGTTGTCCAATCACTATTGCATGTGTCTTAGGTATAGTATCAGGTTCATAATACACAAAACTATTGTAGTCCTCAAGATCTTTACTGCTCTGTTCTTCACTTCTCTCTGCAAACTCATCAATCTTTACATGCATGCTTTCCATGACTTTATGAGTAGTAAGATTTAAACATTTATATGCTTTTCTTTTGCAGGAGTAGCTTAGGAATATAGATTTATCACCTTTTACATCAAATTTTCCATTTCTTTCTTCCTTCAAGATGTAACATTTACTTCCAAATATGTTGAAATAAAAAACATTAGGTTTATAGCCATACTATAATTCAAAAGGTGTCTTCTTAGTACCTTTCTTCAGTTGAACTATGTTCAAAGTGTGAATTGTAGTGTTGATGGTTTCCTTCTAATATTTGGTAGCAACATTGTTTTCAATCATCAAGGTTCTTGCACAATCCATAATGGATCTATTTCTTCTTTCTTCTATCCCATTCTATTATGGTGTTCTTGGGGCAGATAATTGTCTCGAGATTCCTCTTTCATTGTGGAATTCATTGAACTCATTAAAAATGAATCCACCTCCTCTGTTAGATCTTAAGCATTTAAGTTTCTTTCTTGTTTCCTTCTCAACTCTGGCAAGTTACCACTTGAACTTCTGAAAAGCTTCTGATTTTTCTTTGAGAAACATAACATTCATCATTCTAGAATGGTCATCAACAAATAGAATGAAATAATTCTCACTTTTCTAGCTTTTTGTTCCAGTTGGTCCACACAAATTAGTATGCACTAACCCAAAGACTTCTTCTGTATTATAATTCTTGCTCTTGAAACTAGTCTTTCCAATCTTCCCAATTTGACATTGTTTGCATATTGCTAATTCAGGTTTCTTAAAGATAGGAATACCTCTTTTTTGTTCTTTCTTATGTTGACCAAGTTATCAAAATTTACATGGCATAACCTTTTATGCCATAACCAACTTTCTTCTACTTGTGCAATAAAACATGAACTTTCAGTGAGATCACGATAGAATAGATTACCTTTTGTTTTCCTTCCACTTCCAACTAGGTTTCCCTTACCATCCTGGAGCTTGGCCTTACCATTCATGAATTCTACCTTCAAACCAATGTTATTCATCTATGCCACACTTATTAGATTATTCCTTTGTCCTTAAACCTAATAAGCATTATCACGTTTGATTCCTTTTGTTAGAGAAATACAACCTTTACCTTTTACATAGCAAGGTTCATCATTCCCAAAACTGACACTCCCACCATCATAGTGCTCAAGATGTTTAAATTTAGTTTTATCACCAGTCATGTGATGAGAACAACCACTATCAATTATCCAAGTGTCATTCTTGCTAATATGAGAGTAAATTACAATCTTTTCATTATCCTCATTGTCTGACTCATCCTTAATAGCAATGCAAACCATTTCATCTTCATCTTCATCACTATTAGAATCTTTTCAATATAACAAGATTTCTTACCTTTGTCCTTGTAGCTTTTGTACTTGTTGAAATCTTTCTTTCCTTTGTACTTGTTGAACTTTTTCTCATCTTTTTTTTCTTTGTTTGGACACTTAGCAACAATATGACCAACCTCATTACATGAAAAGCAGATCAATGGTATTCTTCCTTTGTACTTTCCTTTGGAAGCTCTCTTTGCAAGTAATGCTTCAATGATTTCCAGATCTTCATCATCAGACTCATCATCACTGTAATTATCAATGTGTTTTTATTTTTATTTTCTATCCATCTTACCAAGGTTTAATTTAGCTTTGAATGAAGACTCAAAATTTCTAGGATTAGGAGAATAATTGTCAAAGTTGTCTAAGTCAAAAGTTGTAAGCCTTACAACTAATGCATCTAGAGTTATATCATTACTACACCTAATCTCTTGAATAGCTTAAACTCTAGTTGCATAGATAGGAAGTAAAGTTATCAATACCTTACTAACCATTTTTTTGTCTTCAATTGTTCCACTGGTAGCTCTGATGGCACTGACACTTTTCTTGATTCTTTCACTGTATTTTGCAATGTCTTCTCCTTCTTTCATTTTCATCTGATCAAACTAACCTCTAAGACTTTCTTCTTTGGCTCTCTTTTCATTGTCATATCCTCCATGTATATCATGTAGTTTCTTCCACATATCATAGGCAGTAGGGCATTCCTTGACTTCATCAGATTCAACATAGCTGAGTGAAGAAGCAATATCAATCATCATTATGTTATGATTCTTCATGTCTATCATTTGTTCCACAGACATAGGTCTCGGTGGTTCCACATACTTGTGATCTATGAATTTCAAACCAGTGTCTCCAATAGTAGATAGATGTATCCTCATCAAATCTTTCCATGAAGCGAAGTTGTCTTTGTTAAGCTTGGTGATCTCCCTTCTCTAAGACATCTCTAATCTTTAGCTTAGGCCTTAAAACATTTCCTAAAAGCACCAATGAGCTCTAATACCAATCGTTGGAAATGATTTGAGTAACTAAGAGGTGAGGGGTGAATCTGTTACCATAAAAACAAATCGAAGTCCCTTAGATGTCTTAAACAAACTTTTTATTGTTGCTCGGTTAACACAGATATTCTACTGTCACTCGGTTAACATAGCAAGTGTTAAGATATTAACTGTGATTATTCTTTAGTGATTAATTGTAGAAACATAAAGCATAAATAAAATAACATGTACACAAATAACACCAAGATTTAATGTGGAAACCCAATATGGGAAAAACCACCAATTGCAACTAGTTACTGTTTTTCACTCTTCTGAAGTGAGACATGTTAGGAGCCAACCCTGTTAAAGGTTAAAATACACACTTTTAGGTGTGACCCTGTTAGAGGATTTAATCACCTTGTAAGGATTGGCCTTGTGAGAGGTCTTCAAACACTTCAATGTGGAAATGTCACCTTGTGAGAGGATTTACAAAAGTCTGTTAAGTCTACTGTCTTAAGATATTTGGATCACTACTACAATTGCTAGAGAGTAACAATGGATTGACCTATTTCATGAAGCAACTGTCTTTTCTGATTCAAATCTTTGCTCTGGATTTATAGTTGGATCCTTATTGATCAAATTTTCTATTGTAGCTATGTCTGGATGTTCTTTCCTTAATCACAATCCCATCTAAATTTGCCTCCACATTTTATATCATAAAAACACACTTCTTAACATCTTACTCATTCAATCCAAAACTTGACCATATATATATATATATATATATATAGGCCTTGTCAATTCAACTTGAATAACCTTCCAAATAAATAATAAATATAAAGTCTGTCGGCTGAATATAACCAATTAAACATAAAATGTAAACTACTGTTAGTCGGTTGACATTGAATGCTTAACTCGGTCAACACTGTAATCCTTCAATGCCTGACCGTCACTGTAATGCCCGAGTGAACTTAGTTAGAACTGAAAATCACTTTGGTCTTCTTCAATGCTCGAGAGAATTTGGAAAACACTGTCTGTGCTCGGATAGGATTAGACATTTGTGTAAACATCACTATATTTGTGTAAACATTAATGTCAATACACAATTAAATAATTGTCATGAATAGATGGCATGCACTTTACTACGGAGAATATAATTTTGAAACTTCTTTACTGCCTAGACAAGGGTGATTGCATGTTTCTCAAGGGGTAAATATTGAACTTTTTCATTCTTGAAGGGGGAGCTCATGAAAGAAATTGGCTGTTCTTCCCCTTCAATACTGCAGCAGTAGAGTGGGGGGAAGAAAAATAATATATGTGAAAGGGGAGGAAATAGTCTGTATTTTCCAGGTCCGGGGCCTCCATGATGGCCTACTTAATCTAAAAAAATTCTTATTATTTCCTCTAGGACCCACTCAATTTTTGTGTCCTTCTTTGTCATATCATTTAGAGGCTTTACAACCTTGGTGAATCCGATGATGAATTCTCAGACAAAGTTTATCTTTCCAAAGAAAGACCACATTTCCTTCTTTTTGTCAGGCATTTGCAACTTAATAAATACCTCCACTATCTCAGGTTCAATGGATATTCCCTCCTCAGAGATGATATGCCCCAGGAAATTCCCTTCTGTGAACTTGAATGTGCATTTTTGGGGGTTGAGGGAAATGTCAAACCGACAACACCTCTTGTAGATCTTAGCAAGGTGGGTGGGGTGGTCACACCTGTCCCAAGAGAAAATGGTTAAATCATCCAAGTAGATGATTATATATTTATTTCCCAACCCTTCAAAGGCAATATCCATGGCCTTCTTGAACTTTTCTGTGGCATTGCTTAATCCATGCAGAATTCTCCCATAAGTGAACATTCCCCACTTGGTAGTGAATGCTATCTTAAATCTATCTTTGAACTTAACCCTAACTTGGTTGTACCTAGAATACCCATCTAGGAAGGACATCATCTGAGAATCATTGATGATTTGCAACACCTCATCCAGTGAAGCTAGGGGATGATTATCCTTCTTCAAATATTTATTCAAGTTTTAAAAGTCCACACAACTGAATTTCCCCATTCATTTTCTAGATTGGGACTAGGTTGGATACCCAGGTGGTGTACCGGATTGGGAAAATTATTCAACCGGCTAATAAATTTTGAACCTCCTAGTATGTAAGAGGTTTGATTAGGGGATTGAATGGTCTCTACTTTTTCCTGAAAGGTTTAGCATCGAGTTTCAAGGGGATGGTGTGTGTCATGATAGATGTATCATAAGTCTTAAGGTCTTCATATCCCCAAGAGATTACATCTATATATTCTTAGAGGATTGTGAGAATCATCTATTTCTTCTCTAGGAACAAAGAGGTACCTATATGAACGTATTTCTCTTTACCGCTCGTCTCAATGTTCACTTTCTTGTATTTTCCTCCTTCAGGGGATTGGGGCGTCTTGTCTTTAACCCAATGATTGGAATCAAAGATTTGTTTGAGGGCCACCATCCCCTTTTGGATGATGTTGGTGGGTAAATTGAGGATCCCATCCTCATCCTAACTTTGTCTTGTATCATCATTCTCTTCCTCTATAATGATCTGGTCTTTGAAAACACAAACGTTCTCCATGAAGGCGAGGATATGCTTATCATCCTCAAAGATGTGAAGATGAGTTATATTATCAGGGACGGAGGGTTTGGGGACCATCTATACTAAAAATATTTGGACTCGAGAGCCTTCCATGGTCTTGAGGGTGCTGGCTGACATGGCGAGGGCGTCTGAAACAAAAAAAAATCTAGGGAATTAACTCGATGTCGAAGGCATCAAATTCCTCTATCAAATTCCATGCCATATTGGGGTAAGTTTCCAGCCATTTTTTGTGACATGTATACTGGATCCAAAATTTCTTAACAATGATTTTTGAGTCACCCATTTCCTAGAGGCAAGTGACTCCCTTTCTTAGTGCAAACAATAGATCGAGGATCATAGCCTCGTATTCTATGATGTTATTGGTGCTGTCAAAATGCAATTGATAAGACGCAAGGAAGGACTTTCCTCAGGGTTTGATCAATTCTACCCTGGCCCCACAACCTTGTTTGGACCGAGATCCATTGAACTTAAGGATCCAAAGATAGTTATCCATATAACTTGGATTGGAGGGATGAGTAGCGAGTGATATTAGTTTGGAATGGGAGGGGGCTTTGGGTGTGTCTCCAAAAGGGGAGGCACAAGGACCAAAAAATCTTCTAGAGGAATATTCGTTGGGGATTCCTCAACAAGTGGTCTATTGGATGTGTTTTTTGGTGGACCACGATAGGTCAGGGCCTTTTCCCTACATTTCTCCACTTGGAAATTCTCAAGGCGGATAATGGAAATGTCAACACATGGCTGGAATTCTAATTCAGAGTGCTTCTAGTAGTGCATCTGACACCACGTATCTGACAAGAGGGTGGCTAAAGATGCATCTACATTTTGATGATTAACATCATGTTTCAATTGCATGATGAGATCCTGAACCCTCTGGGTGATAACATGATCTTCACCTAAGAATATTCCACCGAGAATGAAGTCTAAGGTCAAGATTTATTTGGCTCTATACAAGCAGGGTTCCAGTTTGGAAAAAACTACTTCACTCACCTCACCATAATTGGTAAGGGCTTGTTTTTTTTTTGAGGTTTTATTTCTACCTTAATATGATTGGATTCCCCACACCAAGGGAGCCATAAGTGGGAAAATTTAGTTGAGATGTACCCGTTGATGGCCTTGGACCAGTTCCAGCTTAGAAGCATCTTGTATGTCTCGGCAATATCGACCACCTAGATGTTGATAGCACTAGACACCGAGGGGTCTTGGAAAAGTTGCACTTGGAAATTTTTCAACTCACATACCATTTTGACAATAGTCTTGTCCAATTGGACTACGACACCTTTAGAAGGTGTGGGCACCAATCCTAGCTTCTTACAAATAGACAAGGGCATAACATTTCTTGAAGCTCCAAAATCTACCAAAATGTTGTGTAGGTTCTTAACATGGATCTTAAGGCCAAGAAAAAAATGAGGGGTCCTCTATATTTCCCTAGAATATGACCACATTGCCATTATCGAAGGTGACGGTCTTGGGTGGGCGGTTACGAATTTCCAGGTTTTCCAAGTATTGCNTGTTGTGTAGGTTCTTAACATGGATCTTAAGGCCAAGAAAAAAATGAGGGGTCCTCTATATTTCCCTAGAATATGACCACATTTCCATTATCGAAGGTGACGGTCTTGGGTGGGCGGTTACGAATTTCCAGGTTTTCCAAGTATTGCAAGAGGGACTTTCTCTGCTCAGCATAATTGAGTAGTACTTCCATGAAGGTCAAGGTGATTATGGTGTTCTCCATCACCTTTGTGATTTTGAATTTCCCCTTAGGGGCAGGGAAAACTTTAGTGGCAATTATTCACCATTTGGCGAATGTCACATGTCAGCGACCCCAGAATTGGTGAATATTTTTTATATATTGGATTGACCCTATCACCTGACATTTATTAATATTGAGTCCAATTCCCATGCCCATCGCCCATCAGTTTATTTAATTTTCTCCATTTCTTACACATTATCGCCAATGGAATATAACTTTTGGTCCGGTAATTTTAAAAATTTTGCCTATAATTTCTAAGCGACCCCTAATAGACGGCCTATATTTGCCAATAGTTTTATACATATATATTTATAGGCAGCCCCAAATTCACCTGACATTTTATGGATGCGTGTCTCAAATTGACGCAGTTTAACCAACTTTATTAATCATACAAAGGTGTTGGACGACCCATAATCACCTCGAAAATAATAAAAGACGTGTTATAATTATGCGGGCTTCGCAAAATATTTGTATACCTAATACCTCCCGCATAATTCACCAAATAAGGATTAGTATAAAAACATTATGATATCTCTATTTGATCAATAGAAAAGTTTCAGACTATTGAGTGCAATTGCATACTGTATTGGCGAGTCGCGACTGCATTGCTGCAATTTAATTTGAGGCAAAGGTAAGTGATACTTATTCTGTGACTCTGTAATTTTGAGTTCATTATTCTGGAATAGGTTTGAAAAAATGGGTTTTCCTTTCCCTTTCAACCCGAAATACACCGCACGTTGTTGATCTGTGCTCATCTAATTGTTGCTGGTAGTCATTATCATGTGTCACACTGTCTCAGGTCCCATTAACCTTTGGCTTGTCATCTGATGTCACTAGGACATGTGTCACTTAATCATTTTAAATTACAACTTCAACTTATTAGTTATTATATTTAATAAATGTTTAGTTTTACAGTGTAGTCCAATTTAGATTTTAATTATACTTAGTTGCGGGTTAATTCATGACATGTGCCTTGTTTCCGGAGTATGTTTGCAAAAAATAGGGTCTCTTTTCCCTTTCGGCCTAAAATTCACTGTACATCATTGATTTGTCCTCATCTAATGGGTGGCAGTCACTGTCTTTAAAAATATTACATCTCTAATTAAATTAAATATTTACCAATTAATTATACTTTGAGTAATGTTTAACTCAGACTTTCACATTGAATTCACTGTACATCATTGATTTGTGCTCTATCTATATTATAATCAAAATTACATTATCACACATCGATATGACACATTGGAAAATTAAAAATAGAAACTTTCTTTATCTCTGGACTGATAAAGAAACTTAATCATTTTAAAAATTCAGAATCTCAGTCTTCAAATTTAAAAATGGAAGTACTAATTCATTGCTTAAGCATACTTAAATGTCTAATAAATAGGAAAAAAAATTAAAATATTGTAATCACAGAGAAGTCTAAGAATCATTTTTTGTATGCATAAAAATAAAATTGAAACGAACTTGGAAAATTTTTATTATTTTTTTTTCATAAAATTACATTGTATAGTAAAAACATAAACCTACTAGGCAACTTCTTATCGATATAAAAAATGAAAAACAAAAAAGTGAAACTTTTCATGTCCATTGTCAAAAGACTAGGGTAACGGGAATGGGTAAACTAGGGATCTTTATCTTCCCTTTCGTTTGAGTAGAATTTTCCAGAGAGGATAACCTATGAGAATTCTTCAAGCCATGTGTAGTCCGGCTCATCGAATTCATCAAGGAAAAATCATTTCCAGAGAAAATCCCTCCCAATCTGTGCCCATTTCCTGTGTCGCGTTAGTTTCTTGTCATTGAGGTTCAACAGAAATGGTTGTCTGGCCACATTTCTTCCCAGCTCCAACAGCTTGGTTATATCTATTGGCCAAGGGATCCCCACCCCTAATTCCGCAAAAATAGAAACATCGACATCGTCCTCTAGGAATTTCTCTTTAAAAACCTTCTTCAACAGCATCAACATTTCCACCTTCTGTCCTCCGAGGTCGAGGAGAAATCGGGATGTACTTTCCATATAGACATGGTATCTGTCAACATTATCAAGGATATATCTACCCAATAACATCAACACAATAGAATTTATAAAAGTGTCTCCACCAACCTCCCTACAAACGGAAGTGAGGATTTGTTTCGAGACATTGCCCAAAAAGGACCTCTAGTCATCTAGGGTTGTGCATCTCAAACGGATTGGTGTGTTGATCTTTAATTCTTGATAGCCTAAAGACCTAAAAACCTAAACCTTAAAACTAGAGGTATAATTTCAACCACCAGCGGCTCTGACTGTTAATCTACCAAAAGAAAAATGAAGAAGAAAGAAGCCAGATTGTCTATAAATAGCCCCGACCCCTTGATTAATAGTAGTGATCACAAATAATTAGCAATTGATTATTCTTTCTTGATCATATTTAATCCATTTTCCTTAATATTTAATGTAAATCTCTCCATTAATGCATTATGTGTGTGAGATTTAAATCCATTGTCCTTAATATTTCATATCTACATGTAAATCTTTCCCATAAATGCATGCATACTATCACAGTTAGAGATGGTAGTTAAAGAATGTCATTGACAAGGCATTTATTTCTTATCAAGTTATGAATTACAAGTTGCAGTTGCACTATCCACCGTCCATGTAAACAAATAACCAGTAGTAATCAACGATCATGGTTATGATGCACTTTTTAAGGCTTGATAAGTGTCATCATTTCGGTGACTTCCTGCAGAATTCTGTTTCCTTCAAGAAATTTGGCCCAAAATTAAATTTCATCCATTGATCTAGGATCATCAAATGGTCTCAAATAATATATTTAACAATATAAAACAATGGATATTACTAATTAGGTTACGTTTCCATCTGTGATCTTTTATAATCGCAACAAATAAAGGTGATATTCGTTGGACGCGATATTGTATTAATTACAATGTTACATCTCTAATAAATTTCCATTTTGCATTGGCCCACATGACGATTCCCATCCTTTGAAAATTGCCAATAAAATATTTATTTTTCCCATAATTAATGAAACATTAGCCAATAAAATAAATATATTTTCAAACAGTAGATAAAATTGGCCAATACATTTAATTTTTTTTCCCTTAAAAAAATAATTGCCTCATATATTATAATTTTTTAATTCAAAAGAAAATCATTCACCTCATACAATATATATTTCCCCCCACATTAATGTACTATTTGCCAGGATTTTATGGAATGTTCATTCGGCAGGGAAAACATTTGCCTTCAAATTTATTTTAGTTTCCTAATTTGGAAAAATAATTTGCCTTCATCGAGAAACATTTCCCCCTAAAATAATGTAGGATTTGTCAGGATTTTACACTTTTTCCTAGGAGGGGGTTTCTTAAAGTTATCCCTGCTTAGGGGTCTATTGATTCCTCCCTACAAAATCTTGTCTGTGATTGGGAGTAGGTGCTTTCAAAGGGGACAGATTGACATTCGTGAGGGGATCTAGTGGGAGATTTATACTCTTCAGGGGAGTCAACATGGTGAAGGGGCCTTTGTTGGATTGACTCCTTGTGTTGTAAGGAGTCCAAGAATTGGTAAAAGAATTGATCTCAAAGGCTGGAATATAGTCATCAAACAACCCCTGCAAATCAAGTTCCTCGTTATCCTCTTCGTCTTCCCCAAATAAGACAATCTCACAAGAAAAAGAAGAGTGATGGTGTTTGGCTGAGGATTTCAAGGGAGGTGAATTGACACTTTGTTGCCTATCAGACTAGGAGATGTGAATGATTTTCTCTAGTGTGGCACAATTTACCACAAATGCAAACCAGTATCATACAACCAACACCATGATGTCAAGAGGAGGAATTCAGTGAGTTGTACATTGTGACTAGGACCTGCACCCCCTTGGGTCTTATGCTGATTTGGGGGAACACCCCCATTGTTTGTTGTGTTATTCCATTTTTGGTTGTTAGGTTGAATGTTTTTGTTTACGCTATTGTTGTAGTGATTCTGGGGCCCAGAGTTGTTAGAACTCCACTTTCCAAAAAAGATATTTCTTGTTGGATGATATCATATTTGGGTACTGCTTATGCTATTGATATTCATTTTTTTTCACTGATGTCAACATATGTCTTTGTGGAGATAACATACTGGTTATTTTACTGACATAAGTGTACGGACATTGTACGGAAGTTTCAAAATGATCAAAGTTGGTGATATGAAGAAGGATGTGTGTTGACCTTATTCCTAAGGTCACTTGGCTTTATATTTCATATTGAGGGTGTTACAATTGTTTTAGTGAAGATTGGTTTCTGGACTGTAACTGTGATGCTTGACAGAGTAAGTCTCTATGTTTTGGGTATATCTTACTGGCGAAGATATTTCAGGTGATGCGAGCTTAATAAAAGACAAAGGACATATTGAGGAATATTGGGTATTGATCGATTGTCATGAGCATGTTGGTGACATCATATGTGGCGTGTATTCTGGAGGAGACCTATTTGGTGGCAAACTTTAGAGATGTAGCGTGTATTATTAATTGTGAGTGTGTATTGTGGATCTTGGAATATAGCTGATGTATTGTAATTGATGTTTACTTGTTTTAGGTACCTTGTGTATCTTAGCAAGGTGTTAAATAATTTTTTGTATTTGGAAAGCCTTAATTTGTTGACCTAATCAATTGTTTGTATATTGGGAAAGATTAATTAGCCGACCTAATAAATTATTGTAAAAGGGTATATATGAGAGATCTTTTATTTTGGAAAGTTGTGGTAGAGATTGAAAAGGAAGAGATGTCTGGGAGCTGCGAGGCTTGTTTGGCTGTTGGATGTAGAGCAGAGTTTGTGTTTGTAATAATTCTTTAGAACTTACCAAGCAAAGATAGGTTCTATCATACAATTCACTAGATTTTATATTTCTGATATACACTTGTTTGGATTGTTAATCCTTGAGGGTGGATTTAAGCTTCTTTGGGCAATGTGTCTGGATAGTGAGCCCACTATTATTGTTGAGTCCTAATAGGGTTGGCCCTTTAACATGGACTATGTACTGTAATGTTGTAACAAGCTCCTAACAGGGCTAAATATTTTAATATGGATACTATACTCTCAGTAGATCATTTGTGGGTGATAATTCCCACCAGGGTTTTACTTTTAACAGGGTTTCCTCGACAATAAGTATTGTGTTATTATGTTGGCATTTACTGTGTTATCATTTGCATTATTGTTTTGGTTTATAAATTTTAAATTTTAATAATCTATATCACAACTGATTCACCCCTCCCCCCTCTTAGTTTTCTTGTAGACTATTATTCCTAAAATTTCCCCACTGGGAGGAGTTGGAGTTATGGGACATAGAAGGCCTCATCTTCAACTGCCCCATGTCCATAGTGAGAGACCACACTAGTCTCTAAAGAGATTAAACCTTGGCAAACAAATAGGTAGTTGTGTCACAATGTGATGACTGGGGTGGGGAAGTAGGTGTTGTAGTACCTAGAGTTGTGGAGGGTAATCCCCAAACATGGACATCTGGAAGAAGGTTACTCTGAAAGATTGAGGCATTTGTTGTTGTGGTTGCACCCATGGCACATACTCTAGGCCCGAAGGATTTTGGTGGTGGGTGGGATAAGTATACCAGGTTACCGAGTTCATTGTTGGGGCACCTATTTCTGAATTAGGGTTGTATCCCCTACATAGGCATTTTCTCTAGGTTTCATGTTATATGGTACACTCTATCCAATATTGTGTGGAGCTTTACTTAGGTTTCAAGACAATTCTAGGGAAAGGTTGTAAACCTTTGCTAGGGTGTCCCTTTCGTTGGCGATGGTAGTTATCTTGAAGAGGGTTGAAACAAATCGATTCAGGGAGCTGAGGTAAGTCTGGATGGTCACCTCAGTGGATGGGCTAAAGGGACCCATGCATAATTTCAAGTCCCTTTGCAAATTATGTAAATGAATTGGCTATGGGACCAAGTGGGGTCTAGGTATACACAAAACATTTTCAAAAAGGCTACTTACATGTCCTATCAACTATTGATGGAGTTGGCAAGCAAGTTTAGGTACTAGTTCATCCAACTCTCCCTAAGGGACAACAACAACATCTTGCTTAAAACATCTTCATGCTAGATATGGTGCATGTTTATGGAATCCTTGTAATCTTGCAGGTGGTGTTCTTCTGCAGTTCAAGGACCTAGGTATTCATACTTGGGGCATATCTTCTCCGGGTGTGGAGGAAGATGATTGACTGTCTTGGGGAATTGTCCCATCAGGGAACCAGTATTGTTGAAGTACACGACCATTAGGACCATGAGATTTGGAAGGGTGGTACTGGTTGTTAGTGCAGGTTGGGAAACCCGGATACTCTGGGAAGCTATAAGCCCTAATAAGCATTTCAAGGACTGATTTTTTTGGTAATGCATTTTTCCTCAGAATGGGGGTTCAAGTTCAACAAACTCTCTAGGATTCAAGTTTGATTGAAAAAATCTCTCAAAGCGCAAAGGAGAGAATGACCCTAACCTATGGAAAGATTTCTCTCTGAAACTACTACTTGAGAAACCCTCGAGAGTTGTGGTATCAAAGTTTTCTGGGGAAGATGAGTTGTGCCCTCCCTCTAGTGCTATTTTCTACTGATGGGACTTTATGACGGCCTCGTCAATAGGGAGAGAATTTTCACCAGGTACCAGAGTACCGACCAACTTTTCCTAAAGAGGTTTACCAAAGATAAGACTCTCCTAGCCTCCAAGCACCTAGTAGTCGGTTCACGACAATGGAGGGGTAGGTTAGTTGAACAAGTGATCAATCATTTTGAGGGGATAGTTGGTTTTTTACTCATTTGTCTCCAGAAACTTGAAATATTATTGGGTTTCCTGAAAGTGTACTTACTTTCAACAAAAGGAAATACAAAATCCAATTCAGGGTTAGAGATAATTTCTATCTATAGTCATGAAATATATTTCAAAACATCAAGAAATATCTAGATGAAAATTAATAGCAAATACCGAGTGCACACATGATTATCAATCAAACATACATCAGTAGCAAGGTGGATTATTTCATCTAATTACCAAAGAACTGGAGAAGAAGACATAAGGAAGCATACAACATGAAAAGTGCTTGCTAACTCCGAAACCAGAAACAACATGAAGCATAGTTCTAAGAGGTGCTTCTTATTCCTTTATTAACTTCGCAAGTCCAGCATCATTGGTAATTACATTAGTGGCTCCATGGGAGCATTAATCTACTAATTTTTTTGAACAAAGTAACTAAAACATAAGAAAATAATAATCACTTGTGGACAACAAAATCATCAATTCGTTGACCCTTGCAATGGTGTTGGACACATTATTTATAGACACCCTATGTGCACTGGGTCCCTAACCTATAAAGATAAATTTACTTTAATTACAATATTCAGAGTCTGTACTACCTACACTGTCATGATCATCCTACTATAGACAATCACTTGAGAAGACAAGAGGGGAGGAAAGAAGGAGATAAATCCTCAAAATTAGCCATTGGGATGAGTGCCTTTGTACTTTTAGACATGATAGTGCACCTTGGATTACTTAGGCCATACGCCCTCATCAATGTGCTTCTGGTTCTTGGTCTTTGAGTGACCTTCCTGTATGCAAGTATTAAATGTCAAAGTGATGCCTTGGAAGTTGGGAGATGTCTACAACAAAATTTCCTCGTAGTAGTCACTATCAGGTCGTAAAGTACCACCTTATGTCTAACAAAAAATATTGGACAGTGATTGGTTGTCTCTAAAGAAGCTAGCAACACACATCATTGTAAAGAATACAAAAATGGAACCTAAAATATTCTGGGCTCCGGGATCTTGCGCTCAAAGAATAAAGAATTACTTAACAAACCTTCTGAAATGGAAGAGATTCTTGAAGTTTGGGAAATCTTACTGACCTTTGAATTTTTCATTAGCTTCCAAAATCTAACACATACCCTCTTCCTCCATGTCCTTCAAACAATCCCAATGATCAATAGAAATTTTGAGATTATCACCAGAATCCTTGGCCTTTACTTTCAATTTTGAAGCCACCCTGGCGGCATCGTGGGACTCAAGCATCAGTTGGGAGAGTTGCACCATTATGGTGCTATCAAAATCTCTGGATGACCAGAATTGAGTCTCGGCCACTTAATTGAACTTGCTGAGTATGGTATCTATGGGAGTAAAAGTCCTAGGACTAAGAGGATCAGCCAAAGTAATTATCTTGATGAATGCAGAATACTAGTCCAGTGGGATCCGAACTGCCAAAAGATGCTCTTCCAAAACCTTACCAGTTTCTTGCCCACCTTGATGTTAAATGCAAGTCTAGAGTACTGGGTTTTGGGGAACTTGTAAGACTCGTCCCCTAGGATTTATGTTTCCACCAAGCCGTCCTCCCTATAATTCAAGATTTCTCCCATGTCGTCCGTCCATTCTTCATACATTTTTATCTCTTCTTGCCACCAAGGAATGATGGCCTCTAGTTGGTTCACCGTGTCTTGTGACTGAAATAAATCGGGGAGGGGCTTGGATAGGAAGCTTCTAACTACTCCAATTTGTTTGGTTATCCACTCATCGATGGCCAGTGCTTTCCTTTTCAATGTCCTTAGCGCATCAATATCACCCTGCGAGAGCAACATTCTAGACATAGATGGTGCGAGTGTTATAGAGGTGAGGGGTTGTGTTAACTCTGTCAGGAGCTTGAGAATATTTGTATTTGTAGATTTTAGTTCCTTCACCCTCTAGCACTACTTTTCATACCAGTCGTGAATATCTCGGCTTGCCTCATTAAGGAGATCCAACTCCCCTTTCTAGTCCCTTTTCCGTAGAGACACCTATGTGATTATATAGTCTTGGACAGTGACCTCAGCTTCATCTTTCCCTATCAGTGGGGATGCTATGACTGCCACCACATTCTCATCTGGATCCCTCTAAGTTTTATGGATGGTGCAATCTCTTTTTGGGCTTCTTCGCTACCTAGCCTTCAACCAATATTTTGTCTAGTGTCAGTGGGGTCACTACTGTCATCGAAGCCTTTCTCCTCTGGGATTCTACTAACCATTATGGCCGTCCTAATAACCTTCCCATTACCATCCCCAAACTTGAAGTATCCCCTAGGTCTCTCTTAGGCTCTCCCATTGATGCATTTCCATCCATATTTCCAGGATCTTCACTTGTGCTTCCTTTCTCTCTCTACACCATCCCCCAAGATATCTTCTTTTGGTGGACCAAATGGTGGTGTCTATAGAGGCAGCTCATTCAAATCTACCTATTGAAACATTGTGATAGCCATATCTTTCTGTGTATATTGGGGTGGTTTCTGGCCTTAGCTTCCTATTGGAGTTTGGATGAAAACATCCAGGGGTAGGTTTGTTCCCACATTTATGGTTTCCCCTGACATCAGTAATTGCTCCTCAACCCGCTTATCTTCTTGTTCCTTTTCTTCCAAGGTTTTTCTTTTGGACTCATCCTACCAGAGTTCTTTTTCTTGGGCCATCCTCTCAGCCTCTTCTTTGTTCTCTTCTTCTGTGGAGACATAAACCTCTTGTCTCGCTATTTCTTATGTTGCCTTATCCACCATATCATGTTGACCTCTCAAGTCTATGATTTGGAAGAAGTCATCGATATCAATCTGAAACATCTTTGGGAGATCCTCCAGAGTATTTTCTTTGTCAGAGGAGGAGGAGATCACTTCAACATTGACCACACTCATGGATGCAAGGCTCAGGTCTCTATTTCGTTGGGGCCTCTCTACCTTCTGATTCTTTCTCTTCTTGAGTGGCACCCCAGCGGCCATGATTACTGTGTGTTCTTTGGTCTCCTTTTTGGCAGTCATGCTAATTAGTGTGTCCAAAGAGGGGGATTCTCTTGATGGGGGATAGGAACCCACCAGAGTGGCTCCCATACTGAATGTTACCCAGGAGTTTGTTGTGTCTTGCAATTTTTAGGACTCTTCTAGCTTTGTGTTTAATTTCTCCCTTAGGGGGGCCAAAATGGGGTCCATGGCTTGAGGGGGAGCACCTACCTTCTATTTTCCTTGAGCTATGGATTGTTTCGCTACCTAGGAGCTAGAGGCCTCCAAAAATGGTTGTCCAATCAGAAATTATTTAGGTAGGTGGTGTAGGAGCACCTAGCACACAAGCATCCAAGGAGGATCATAAGGTTGTGAATCATGAAAAGATTCAATTTATTCATATTTTAATTGTAATGTAATTTGAAATCATGATGCAAGGCTATGTAAAGCCAAACTTGTAAAAGTTGTCCATTTAGGACCTAGATGGGTCAAATGGTCAAAATGATGTGAAAGTAAGTACCCATGGAAGGGTAAGAAAGTTGCAAAAGGTCATGTCTAGTCTATTTTGAATTTTTATAAGGTCTTCACAAATTTACAAGGTCATTTGTTTTTAAAATGTCAAAATTTGCAAAACTAGGTAGAACTTGCAAAATTTGCAAAAGATGCAACAAAATGTTGTTAAGGCTAAATGGTTGGTTTAAGGTGGTTGAGAACAATTCCAACTATCAAGGAACATTATAAAATGATAGATTATGGTCTAAATTGGATATAGAGGGGGAAATTTAGAGGTCTCGTTCAAATTTGGTTGATCATTTACCTCTGACTCCTTCTCCACTTTTGCAGATTGGAGACAGTCAGGAAGTTTGCAAGGAAGGAAGTTGGAGAATCCATAGGAATGTGATGGAAAAACATGTAAATCCATTTGTCTCTCCGTAAACAATGATAATGTGTTGGTTATTTGTAATTTATTGAATGAAAAGACAATTCTTTTCTTTTGGTTATTTTCTGAGACAGTCACTTCATAATTCTGATTTATTTCATTGTACGGTGTGTTAAGGGATTGAATGCACATAATAAATAATTGGAATATGGAGGGAAATGATTTATCATTCGATTAAGACAAATTTGAACATGTTTCATGATATCTAGGAAGAGATCCAAAAGGTTTTTGTAAAAACTATTTGAAACCCTCAATTTCTGAGTTTTGTTTGACAGTAAATTTTATTCTCTGTATGGGGGGCATAATTATGTATTTCACTGTTGGATATTTATCCATTTTTAATATGTATTAAAAGAACTATTTCTCCGCACTCTGACTAGAGATAATTTACAAATTATTTTAGGGTCAAAAGTTATAAGTAACAGAGTACAGGACTATTCAAACTATCATAACTAGGACATTCATGATTTGATCCCAAGTCTTATACATTGAATGGAATTTTTTTTTTCTAAGATGGATATGAATAGAAAAGATTAGGATTGGATGTTTCTAAAGGCATTGAGATATTTTTGATGAATTTACTAAGGGTTGTGTTTGGAGCATAGGTTACATGGTAACAATGGGAAATGACAAATCTATATTCACTGCTACTGATTGAGTGCAGGTAGGAACTTTAGGACAAAATGAAAGGACTCTTGTAAGGGATGGAATAATGGCTTTGTGAATGAGTAATATTGTGGTCAGATAGGTTATAGCCTAAACCATCTGATAAGAATGAATTTCTAGTAGGACTTTGAAATATGTGAATGAGATGTGGTGACTGATTGTGTATCTACAAGGGATGTTATTAGCAAGACCGAATTGTGTGGTTAAGATTGATGGTTTTTGTTCTTTGAAAAAAATTGAATGGTATGCGTTTATAGATGTTTAGTTGGCTTGGATCCTTAAGGTGGATTAGTGATTTGAGGAAATTGAAAGTTATGATTGGTGATGCCTTGAGAAATTTGAATTTGAACAAGGATGTGTGAAAATGGTTGAATGGATCGTCATGATCCTAGCATAATGATGGTTTTCCCCCATGCTCTGCATCAGTAAGACTTCATGAAATATGCATGGCTGCATTCAATTATGGTTATCAAAATGACCTCCATGGTCAAAACTTCCGTAGTATCCCAATCCACCAGAGGGAGGTCCTTCTTATCAATGCATGTTTCTTTATACTCAAGGTCTTCAATTAGTCTTTTATCAGACAAAGTTCGTGGGCATATCCTGAGTTTGAGACATTCCATCATTCCTTTTGGCATCCTAGAATAATGTTGTTTTGTACATGAAAATAATCTTGGCAATTTTTGCAAAAATATTCTAGGTGTTGTTCATGGGGGTTGATTCCCTGAGACATTGACTTTGCTAGCAGACCACACGGATCATAATCTTTGTGAATCAGTGAAATTTTAGCCAATCCCAGGCTGCTTAGCTCATTCTCTGCTTCTTGGGCCACAATGAGGGAGCAGGTGTATTTGTCACACATAAATAGGAAGTGAATGGAGGTGATCTACTTTGTGGCCATCAAGGTGTCTACCTCTAGGATCTGCCTACATAATTATGACAAAATAATCCTATCCCCACAATGCTTGGGCAACAAGAGTGGGTAGCCAGAAGATCCAGATACCCAAATGGATGTATATTGTGTGAACTGAATGAAATAACATCCCCATAAATCTACCAAGGCCATGGCCTCCAAGGAAATTTTGGACCCCAAATCATTGGTGATCACCTTGATCCCATGGAAAATAAAGGGATCTTTAACTCTGCAAAAATTGGGGTAAATTTTGTTCAACTGAATTTTGGGAAGTGATCCCATGGGGTGGCCTGTGTGGTCATGGTCTCAAGAACGCCGACTGTGTTCAGTCCCCAAATTCTTGGATACTACTAGGCTAATGGCCATAGAAAGTAGGAAGTCATGTAGAACTTGTAATTTTCCCCAACCCTCCTCATCTAGTTTCCCACATGGTTAAATATAATGGTGGCCTAGTCAAAGCATAGTAGGTGGTCATACAATACAGGAAGTAATACATCAAAGGGCAAACTCCTGAGCATGCAGTTCCCCAAAAATCCTACAAAAAAATATAATTATGGCTTGGATGGGCTCCTTGAAGTCAAAGCAAGGAATATCCATCCACATCTTCTTGAAGTCCTAGCATGGGATTTTCAGCCATTCTATATTAAGGTGGTAGGGCCATATCACCTACCTCCAAAAATTGGTCCATTGAGGTTGCCCGAGTGAGAACCATAACATCTAAGAAGAATAGAATATGCCACCCTAAGGTGGTTGCATCATGGTCTAGGGAGATGATGGGCACCACATAACCTAGGGGGTAGGACAAGACCAACATAGAAACTCTAGTGGTTGGGTTATAACTTTTGGCCAGGACTACTATTAGTTCCAACACCTACACTAAGTAACGGAAGCTAGTCACTTGAGTGATTTTAGATGCCGCTAAGTTAACATAGATAGAGTCATTGGCTTGTCAATGTTTGTGGAATACTTGGATAAGGCCCTTCAATTCATCCTAGGTGTCGAAATCTGTATCTATGACCTCTTTCAAGGTGGACTCTATTCGAGATCCTAAAATTATCCAGCCCTTCTTGTATTTTAGAGTCAATGGGAGCTTCTCCAATACCTTTTCTGTCTTAGAATTTTTGGAAGTACTTGTTGAGGCACTTGGAAGTTTGGGAATCCAGAGAGGTGATCTTGCTGAAGCAATTTCTTCCTTGCTTTTACGTATACCTAAAAACCAGACAGTCATCAGTACCCAAACATTATAAGCAAGGATTCCAGGTTCTAGGACTATAGGTGAGATTCTCACTTGCCATACTGAAAATAGAAAAGGTTAGTTACTTTGAAAATACCCAAGAATTATCCCCGATGCAAGTAAGCAAAAAACATGTGAAAATATCNTTGCTTTTACGTATACCTAAAAACCAGACAGTCATCAGTACCCAAACATTATAAGCAAGGATTCCAGGTTCTAGGACTATAGGTGAGATTCTCACTTGTCATACTGAAAATAGAAAAGGTTAGTTACTTTGAAAATACCCAAGAATTATCCCCGATGCAAGTAAGCAAAAAACATGTGAAAATATCCCACACACGTAAAGAAGCAGAAATGATGACTCAGATGGTGAATGTGATGGATGTGTTAGGGGTTGCCAAGACACCCAGAGTTTGATAAAAAAGAAGGCAAACATCAGCGATGGGACAGACAACCTTGTCATTGTACTTTAACACAAATACACCTGCTTGCTTGAGTAATGACAATTAATTAACATCTATTTTAGCACAGGTGGCATGAATTCCATGTGCGATAGATTTTAAATGTTTGCATATGGGAATTAATTCTTCCATTAAGATGGAAATGATGGAGGAGAGATAAAATTATGAAATGAACCATCTAACCTGGTTCTTGGCCTCAAATGGAAGGCTGCATTAACCAGAGAGGCATGGGGCCAACGCGTTTACTGGACAAGTGTGGTCATGAGACATCGCAAATCAATAATATCCATCCAAATCTTCTTGAAGTCTTAGCGAGGGCTTTTCAACCATTCTATATTAAGGTGGTCAGGCTAGATCACCTACCTCCAAAAATTGGTTCATTGAGGCTACTGGAGTGAGAACCATAACATCTTAGAAGAATGGAATATGCCATCCTAAGGGGGTGGCATCGTGGTCCAAGGAGAAAATAGGCACCACATAACCTAGGGGCAGGGTGAGACCAACATAACAGGTCTAGTGGTCAGGTTATAACTTTTGGCTAGGAGCACTATTAGTTTTGGTGTTTGCACTAAGTAAGGAAAGCTAGTCGCTTGAATGATTCTGAATGTCACGAATTTAACATAGATAGAATCATTATCCTGTCATTGTTCATGGAATGCTTGGATAAGGCCCTTCAATTCAGCTCAGGTGCCAACATTTGTATCTGTAACCTCTTTCAAGGTGGACTCTATTTGGGATCCTAGAATTATCCAGCCTTTCTTATATTTCAAGGTGAATTGGAGCTTCTCTGATACCTTTTATGTCTTTGAATTTTTGGCAGTACTTGTTGAGGTGCTTTGAAGTTTGGGACTCCCGAAAGGTGATTTGATTGATGTCATTTATTCCTTGCTTTGACATGTACCTACAAACCGGATAGTCATCAATACATAAACATTATAAGAAGGGATTCCAGGTTTTGGGACTTCGGAGGAGATTATCACTTGCCATCCTGAAAAATAGAAAATGTTAGTTACTTTGAAAATACCCAGGAATTATCCATGATGCAAGTAAGTTAAAAACATGTAAAATTATCCCACATAGACAAAGGACCAAAAATGATGACTTGGATGGTGAGTGTGATGGATGTGTATGGGGTTTCCAAGACACCTAGAGTCTAATAAAAAAGAAGGCAAACATCAATGATGGGATAGGCGACCTTACTTCCATACTTTAACATGTGTACACCCACTTGGCTGAGTAATGACAATTAATTAACATTTGTTTTAGCATGGGTGACATGAATTCCACTTGTGATAGATTTTAAATGTTTGTGTGTGGAAATTAATTCTGTCATTAAGATGGAAATGATGGAGGAGAGAGAAAATTACAAATTGAACCATCTGACCTAGTTCTTGGCGTCAAGCGGAGGGTTGCGTTAACAAAAACACATGGGGCCAATGCATTTATTGGACAATCATGGTCATGAGACCTTAGAAAGCAATAATATCCATATGCATCTTCGTGAATTCCCAGCGTGGGATTTTTAGCCATTCTGTATTNCAGATCACCTACCTCCAAAAATTGGTCCATTGAGGCTGCCCGAGTGAGAACCATAGCATCTAAGAAGAACATAATATGTCACCCTAAGGTGGTGGCATTGTGGTCTAGCAAAACGATGGGCACCACATAACCCAAGAGATGGGGTCAGACCAACAAAATAGCTCCAGTATCTAGGTTATAACATTTGGCCATAAGCACTATTAGTTTTGGCGCTTGCACTGAGTAAGGAAAGCCAATTGCTTGAATGATTTTGGATACCACTAAGTTAACATAGATAGAGTCATTGGTATGTCGCTATTTGTGGACTTCTTGGATAAGGCCCTTCAATTTGGCCTAGGTTCTGACATCTGTATCTGTGACCTCTTTCAAGGTGGACTCTATTTGGGATCCCATAATTATCCAGCCTTTCTTGTATTTTAGAGTCAGTGAGAGCTTCTCCAATACCTTTTTTGGCTTAGAGTTTTTGGCAGTATTTGTTGAGGCTCTTAGAAGTTCAAGACTCTCTGGAGGCGATCTAGCTGAACCCATTTCTTCCTTGCTTTTACCTATACCTACAAACCAGATATTTGTCAGTACATAAGCATTATAAGTAGGGATTATTGGTTCTGTGCCTNCTTTCTTGTATTTTAGAGTCAGTGAGAGCTTCTCCAATACCTTTTTTGGCTTAGAGTTTTTGGCAGTATTTGTTGAGGCTCTTAGAAGTTCAAGACTCTCTGGAGGTGATCTAGCTGAACCCATTTCTTCCTTGCTTTTACCTATACCTACAAACCAGATATTTGTCAGTACATAAGCATTATAAGTAGGGATTATTGGTTCTGTGCCTTCGGGTGAGATTCTCACTTGCATTCTGAAAATAGAAAATTTTAGTTACTTTGAAAATACCGAAGAATTATCCTTGATGTAAGTAATTCAAAAACATGTGAAATTGTCCCACACACGCGAAGGACCAAAAATCATGACTCATATGGTGAATGTGATGGATGTGTCTAGGGTTGCCAAGACACCCGAAGTCTAATAAAATAGAAGGCAAACATCAGCGATGGGACAGGCAACCTTGCCACCATACTTTAACACATGTATACCCACTTGGCTGAGTAATGAAAATTAATTAACATATGTTTTAGCATGGGTGGAATGCATTCCAATAGGGACATATTTTAAATGTTCACGCATGGGAATTAATTCTTCCATTTGGATGGAAATGATGGAGGAGAGAGAAAATTATGAAATGAACCATCTAACGTGGTTCTTGGCCTCAATAGGAAGGTTGTGTTAACTAGAGAGGCATGGGGCCAACGTGTTTATTGGATAAGCATGGTCATGAGACCTTGCAAAGCAATTTTAAGTAACATCATCCCTCAAAATATGTCTCCATGGGACCTGAACTATGAGCAACCTGCAAAAATTGCATGGTCTCCATAGTGGCTCAGCAAAACAAAATTTTAACAGCTCAACAATGTACATGGCTTTACCTTACTATCAACACATGGTACACACTATTTACAGAATTTACAATACTCTACCGAATGACAGTTTATAGAAATCCACAAAGCTCAGACAATCCCATATCTACAACACTAACCAAACTATAGATCAGGACAGTGAACTAACTATCTACAACTTATGCACACTAAAATATAGACAACCCTCCTTTGAGCAGGACTAGCCTTGAAGGGAAAGGGGCCGCACAAACAGGCCCAAGAAAAAAAACTTGCCTAATAGAAGGAATGGCTTGGATGACGTGAAAAAAAACAAAAAAATAGAAGGAACGCAAATGGGCAAAACAAAGCACAAGCAAGACAAGAAAAATAAAAAAAAGAAACACAAACTAGAAACCAACAAAGCAACAAAAAAACAAAAGGAAGGGAAACCAAAAAGGGCCTACCTAAAAACTCAGAATACTGGAAAGGGAGGTTGAATGTCATTCCACTCTGTCACCAAATCACTGTAGATGCATCAAACACACCTCCTACTCTCTTTTAGGGTAAGGGCCTTAGCTCAAGAAATACTTAGTTTTGCTTCTCAAACAATTCACTTGGAGGTAATTTGTTTGTGGTAAATATAAAATGACAGAGTAAACAACCTTAAATAATTCCTAAAAGGAGTGTATTAATTACCAATTACCATTCTGTGCAACAGGTCAGCCACCAAAGTCCACACTCCAGGACATATGGCAGTCAGTCCTTCCAAAAAGGTGAGGGTAATACGATAGGACCCCAGGGTCTGGAATTTTTTGGCAACCAAAGGGACAAATCTTTGGGATCCAGATCCCGAAGTAGACCAACAAGACAAACAAAATACAAGCCAAGGGAAAGGGCTTGAAAAGAAAAAGGAAAAAATGGTGGACCCAACATTTTTTTGAGAAAATATAGGGATGGGTATGCAGGGCATAACACAACCTCAGTGTAGTTGGGAGATGGAGAAAGAGACTTTCCATAAATGGCATTTATGTCTCAAAACCCCAAAGTCTAACCTCATTAATAGGGGTCTTTATGGAAAATTTGTTTGGGATTGGAATAGAGGAAGCGAAGTTGGACTTTGCTTCCCTAATCCTCATACTTAGGAATGTGAAAAAAATTAGAGGGGGATTAGGCTAATGAGCTAGGTTAATTAGGGGCCAAATGGGTAGGTTAGGATTTTGCAAGTGGATGGGAATTACGATAGGAATTTTGATTTCTTTTAATTCAAAATAGGGGAAAGGGGATATTTAATTAAACACATGGGTTTATTTAATTAAACCAATTTGGGCATTAGATAAATTAGATTAATTAATTTATCTAGAGGGATTGGGAAGAGGGTGGAATTAATTAAAGAGATAGACTATTTAATTAATAAGGTGACTATAGAGGAATGGGTACTAATTATTTAATTAAATAAACATAACGTCCATTTAATTAAATAGGATAAGGATGTTAGAAAAATTAAATAAAATAATTTACCTAGGGCTATAGAGGATGAGTAATTAATTAAATAAATAAATAAATTATGTTTCGGATTTAGGAGTCTACAAGACATATAGCCTATAATGTGTACTTGTTTGAGGGTTTGTTTTTTTATCTTTCTTCATCTGCGTAAGCTCAGATTGCATGCCCTGAAGTTGTTTCATGAGAAGTGATATAGGTGTTTCCTCCTCTTGTGCTATGAGTTGACCAATGTCAAAATTCTTAGGAAGCTTTACTCCAATAGGAGCAAAATGCATTAAATACCTCACTTTGTCCAGTTGTAAAAGTGTTTGCATAATCTTTTGAAACCTTCATCTGAACTCTCGCCATGCATGCTATGATTTATATGTGTATTATTATTGCTATGATTGGCATAATTTTCCAATTCATATCCTGACATGTTGGAGTTGTGTTGATGACTTGAGGAAGCTTGTGATGATTTAAACCCGATTGTTGATGACTGGAGGAGGAATTCTTATGACTAGAGGATATCGTTTGTTGAATCGATGATTGTTTAGGAGTTTCTATAGACTTCCTTTCAGGTGATGATAAGATTTGTGATAAGAAATTTTGGTTTATACCGACGTGAAAAATCAAGTGGAACCAAAGCTCTGATGAGGTAAGATTGAATTATCAAAATTTGGGTGATAGGTAGTGTCCCTTGTCCAAGAAGCAATAGCTTGGGTGAAAAATGATGATGTTGATCCAAGAATTTTAGGGTGAGGTTTGATTACTTGATGGTGAAAATCTGAAGACCAGGTTGATTAGGGTAGATCAGATTGATATAAGATAAGAGGGAACACTAGGTTGATGTAGAATATGATCAATCAGATCAAACATCAGTATAGACAAGGTAAGAGACCCTATTTTAAAAGATGCAATTATTGAACCTAAGAGAGGAGTCAAATGGGTATCCAAATCAAAAGTCAAAGTTGATATCAGAATTCAGGAAATAGCCTATGTGTCTGATATGAAAATTTGTATAAAAAAACTATAGGGTTTGATGCAAAACAAGGAAGCTTTCATACAAAAATGTATGGGGTGTGATACAAAACTCTAGTAAACTGAGCTCTCTTAAACCTTGTTTTGTAGAAAAAAAGATGGCAGATGATACAAAAGTCTAGGTCTTAAACCATGATTCATACAAAAAACTATGGGGTTTGATGCAAAATTATGCCCAAATGACTAGTTTTCCACTAATGTGAGGAAAATTTGGTTTGTTGTGAACATGTTAGGATGAAGCTTTCTATTGTTTGGGTTCGTGAACACACACGCCAAACAAAAAACATTATTGTATTGCTTCTATAGTCTTAAGTTAGACATGCTTTATCCTTAAGGAATTGGTTGAGTGATCAAAACCTTTTCTCACAACTCGGTATCCCTCAATAACTAAAAAGAATAAAGCCAAAGGAGACTGCACAATCAGACCTCCAATGTCATATTATCAACTTTAAAATTCTCAAGGAGATATATATGCTGAGTGCCTTCAAGAGATATATCTCTCCTTGAACAAATATTATAAACACTTTTGAGGTGAACCAAGTAAGCCTCTACTCCAAAGAGTCTAGTAAGGTCATCCATTCAAAGATATCTTATAAATCATACAAGGCAACGTATTAGCGCAAGTGCTATTTAGGATCTAAAGTCCCTAATAAACACCAAGTACAAGATATCTTTTTCCTCTGAGACTTTAATCTCAAGGAGGTGTTGTATTATAGTGGACTAAAAGAGGTTGGATTTTCCTTGTTCCCAGTTGGGTCGTTCCTGTGTGATTTTTTACCCAATGACATGCCTGCTAATAGGAAGACATGAAAGTAAAATGAATAACACCTTGAAGTATAGATTTCTTATTTTCTCAAAGGGAAAAGAGCATGCTCTCCTATTAAATGTGTTTCTCCCAAGCATGCCAACGCCAAACACATGATTCTTTTACCAACAATAACTTGTACGTGACCAATTGAGCACTTAAAGGTTTCTGATTTTCCTTAAATGAAAAGAGCATAATCCCCTAATGTCCAAGAAATCACCTGCAAATTGCCTTTCTAATTAGGTCTAAGTGTCTATAAATCAAGCTAATGGAAAATCCATGGTGGGTTTGCTTGAAAATTTAAAGGTAACCTGTACCCACAAAATACATCAGTAGTTTGATTTCAAGGTCTTCTTAACATCCTACAGAAAAAAGAATTAGTAGTTTGTAGGATTTGTTTGCAATAGGATGATATTGACAAGCATAAAATATTGGACAATCGACCTACACAAACACGTTAGGCTGTCAAATCCATCAGACAGAGACACAACAAGCCAATATTAATATTAGAAATCCAAAAACCAATTGAACAAAAACTTAAAAATGCCCTTTATTTGTGAAATGAAACTGTAAAAGATAACAAATATTTGTACGAAACACTTTGATATGCAATACAAAACTTTAACAATTTAACAATCTTTCATACGAAGACATCTAAAGTGCAATATGAAACAAGATTTTTATGCAAACAAAGGCATATACTCATATGAAATAAGAATCCTACAAAGTTAGCACCATATTTTTGTACAAAACAAGAAATGATGCAATACGAAACAAGACATATTAGTATATTTTTGTATGAAACCCTTTATGCTGCCATGCAAATCAAGATGAACCAGAGGCCAATCAAGCACAAAATTGATCAAACTTGAGGCTAAAAATGATATCCACCCTTATGGTGGCCACCAAAAATGTTTGTGAAAATTATACCTACAAGAATCTGCAACACTACACTTTAATATGCCGTTGGATCAATGGTTTGTAACATCAAAATAAATTGAAAAGCATAATAAACCAAAGAAAATCAACGTATTGCTTCCTAATTAAGGTGAGTATGATCCTAATTAAATGTGTTCTCAGTTTTGTGTGTGTGTGTGTGTGTTTGTGTGTGAATATTGTACTTGCAAGCTGCAACACAATACTTTAATATGTTATTATAAAATAATTAAAACTATGAAGATTGAAGGAAAAACATAAGGAAACCATCAAAAATGACATGTTGATTCCTATCTAAGAAGAGTGTGATTAAATGTTATAATTTCCCTCAGATTATGCATAAATCAGTGACATATACAAGCTTAGAATGGAAGATTAAATGTGAAATCAAGATAATTGTTATGCAAAGTTCATTTTAAAGCACCAAAGAAGATTATGAAATTATCTATGTGAAATTATGAACTAAGAATGCATTTAGATTTATAGAAATTAGAGAAACATAAGAGTATAATTAAAATTCTAAAAATTGGGGCCAATTAAGCTCAAAATTCAATCCTTTTATAGAAGAATTTGAGAGATGAGTGGTTGAGATTGATTTGTGAAGAGAGGTGGAGATTGGATCTTTGGTGATCCATGTGAGTGAACTCTCATTGGCTCATGGATTGACTTTCCATGTGCAAGTGATGAGTTGTAATTAGAAATTTTATTAAATTCCTTTTAATTAATTACTTTAGCCAAGTATTTAGTTGTTTTGATTTGATTTAGATAGGCCAATGTAATTAATGTGAGTTAGTGATGAAAGCACTTTGATTTTAGGAGATTAAATTGATTTTAATGAATTATGCCAATATTTGAATAATTGTCTTGACATAATTAGGGGTATGATCACACTTAGGAAAAATAGGGTCTCTAGTTAGAGTAGACCAAATTAGGGTTGTTACATTGTCCCCTCTTTGGATTGATGTGTAAGTAGCGCATTGATTCAAAGAATGTCTCATGTTGACTTTAGAAAGTTTGAGACTTCTGCCCTTGATTGAACAAAATGGCTGATGAGATCAGTCTTGAGATTGATTGAACTAAGACTGATAGTATCAAATTTGAACTTGATCGAATAAAGGTAAATAAAAAAGATCTAAAGATACCAATTTTGAACTTGCTCAAACAAGAATTGATAATACTGAATCTGAACTTGATTGAGTGAAGGTCAGTACAAAGCTGCTAAGAGCTGTGAGGTATCAATTCTGAACTTGATTGAACGAGAATTGATAATAGTGACTCCAAACTTGATCAAACAAAGGTCAATACAAATCTTGTGAGAACTTGATAAAGATATAAGAGATTTTAAGCATAGATATCTAGCTTGTTTAGCATTGAAGCCTTCTATCCAACAGTGCCAACTTGATTGAAGGAAACTGCCATGCCCCTAGTATTTTTATGATGAAGCCAATTTTGATTTTTGAGAAAGAATTTGATTGAATTTAAGTGTGATCATGCCCGCTCAAGAATAAAATCAAAGTAAATAAAATAAAATCCCTCTGTAGAATGATAGATCAATGGAATAGATAGATTGGATTGAGAAAGAATCAATTAGAAGATGTAATGAAGCGAAAGTGTGTTAAGAGAAAACACAATTTTTCCAACTCAACTAATTGAAAATGTAAATTTTTAGTCGGATAAAATGATGTAGGACTAATATTTTGATGAATGATGTGCAATTTGTTGATAGAGAACCTGAAAAACTGATTGTGTAAAGCCTGCGAATCATTTTCTGAACATATAGAACAATTTTGCATTTAGAACACATTATCACAAAATGTTTATTGTGCTATTAAAAACATCATCTGTGTGCTCGATTCATTCCCAATAGGTCTGAGAAGAACCAAATTAAATTTTGATAGTCCAGCTAGAGTTCTAGAGCTTCTAGACAACTCAAAAAGGTCAATATAAGTCTCAAAAATTGCTTTTTACCCATTCATTTTCACTTTCATCCATAGTAAATCCTTGAGCTCTACAAAGAAGATGGTGGTCCCTATGGAGAGACATTGATTTGAGCTAGCACATCATCACCAGCACCCGACCCATTATGCACAGTCGGTGAGTACATCGATACCTACTTTTTTACACTTTTTTTTTTTTATTTTGTTACCTTTTGCAATAGTTAGGACACTTTGAATTTTGAGTCACATCCAGTGTCCTGGATTACATCCGGATAATCCTTTGTCGCATCTAGTTTTCTTACAGAATTTTGGATCGCATCTTGTTAGGATTTATAGAATCATTTTTAGTATTTTATATCCATCCTTTGAATTGTGTCGCATCCTTTAAAATCAAGGTTACATCCTGTTAAATCAAGATCATTTCCCAGATTCCCCATCACATTTTATAAATTTTGAATTTCATCTGGTATGCACAATCACACCCAAGAAAAACAGTGTCATTTTCAGTATAAGGAGTTAGTTTTTCCAAATTTGACTTTTTTTCTCTTTGTGAAGGCCAAAAATACTTAACTGTTAGATTTTTTGCATAGTTTCCTTAGCTAGGATATTGATGTAAACCTGTAATTGTAATCTTGGCAGATGGATTTTGAGGTTGTGTCATTTGGAGGACCCCATCTTTCACGATTCCTTGCTCTATCACATTTATTGATAGATGCAGAGCTTTAGATTATAGGACATCTTGGATTGACCTTATTGATAGATTTACCTGATATTAGGGAAAATTGAGGGTTGTTGACTGCTCTTTCTGGGAGATGGCACTCAGAGCATAAAACCTTCTATCTCCTGACTAGCAAGATGATAGCCACACCAAAGGATGTGTGGCATATCATGCACATTCCTATGATGGGTCGAGATGTTTTTTTTGAGTCATGTTCTGCCATAGAGATTGCATCTGCATGGAGGTATTTTGCAAATCCATCCATACTCCAGAGATATCTAACCTAGGACTATATGTGTGATCACTATGATCAATTACCTATATATCTTGTTGGGTTTATTGGAGGTATTCTAATGCCTGACCGAGGACAACATGGATTCATGTGCGACTGGGAAGAGACTTTAGAGAAAATGGTCATCTCCTCACATAGATTTGGCTAGGGGAGTTGTATACTGACACATATGTATAAAGATCTACATGAGATTGTGTACGAGTATTCCTATAGCATGATTGTGGGGATCTTGATTTTATAGATCTCGTCCTGGGAGCACCTCCCAGTGACACAACTGATTGTGGATTGACAGAGCACTAGAGGAGCCGTCTGTGTACATGTATTCAGGTTTCATCCAGCAGCCCCATCTGGGTAAGATGGAATACTGGCGACAAGTTTTTGATGATATCACAGTGGTTGAATGAAGACCCTACTTAGATTGTGAGGATTGGACCTAAGATAGGTGACATATGTCTTATTTCTTTCAGAGTAGCTATTTGATCGGCCAGACATGATAAATTGTTGAGAGATTCATTGTTACCCATGTCCTCAAATAGTTTGGTCAGGTTCAGGGCATGTCTAATGATTTGACTACTTACGCTCAGATCCATGATGAGGGGCCATAGTGGGGAGCCAACTTGGTGTACAAGACTACACAACCTAAGATTAGTCAAATGGTTTTAGTTGGATGGGATTATATTCCTGATGTTGTAGATGCTAGCTGCACTGATGTCTATCTTTCACATTTGTTATAGTTTCCATTTCCTTAGTTCACAACACCTGATGAGGTAGCACCTAACATAGAGGATGCCTTGATTATGATCCTGTAGATGATGGACCCGTGAGAGGAAGACATAGATCTAGGACAGATGGTAGAGGTGGGGGTGNATTAGTCAAATGGTTTTAGTTGGATGGGATTATATTCCTGATGTTGTAGATGCTAGCTGCACTGATGTCTATCTTTCACATTTGTTATAGTTTCCATTTCCTCAGTTCACAACACCTGATGAGGTAGCACCTAACATAGAGGATGCCTTGATTATGATCCTGTAGATGATGGACCCGTGAGAGGAAGACATAGATCTAGGACAGATGGTAGAGGTGGGGGTGGTAGGGATGGGAGAGGAGGTGGCAGAGATGGCAGGAACCCTCCCTAGGGCAGAGGTCAGAGACATGGTCATGATGATAAGGGAGATGATGGAGATGACAAGGGTGGTGGTGGAGTGGGTGGTAGTGGGGAGGGTAGACAGACTTGATTCAGATTCGTGCCTCCACGTATGGATCCAGGTCCTTTACTGACTAGGCAGCAGCAATATAGACCATCAAGGCAGGGGCCGAATGGAGGAGGTGGACCTTTAGGATAGGATGCTCCTAGGGATACATGAAAAGATACTAGTAGGGAAAAAGATCCTTTATCATAGTGCCAGAGAGAGAAAGAGCAGCTTAGAGCTAGTATTATCACTTTGGAGACATTGCTAGCTAATAGAGATAGACAACTTGATAGATTAAGATCTGAGAGATTAATATTGTGATAGGATCATAGCAGAGGGAGACATATAAGCTCACATAGCTACACATCAAGGGCAGAGAGCTACATATTATTTTTCCTTATATTGCGTTGTTGTTCCACAACCTCAGAGAGCTCCTTTTTATTCTATTGTAGCTTAGCATCCAAAGGGAGCTATGCCTCCAGCATCTCAGCATCCACGAGTGGATGCAACACCTCCTCCTCCTCTAGATCAGGGAGAGGGTGGTAGTTAGACATGATTTTTAATTTATATCTACGATATTTTGTATATTGATCCTTCTGTGATCATCCATTGTACTGCAGACATTTGATATATGTGTATATGCTTTATCCTAATATCACTAGTACTTATTGTAGACATTTCCACATTTTTTATCCGATATTCACTGATATATATCTGAGATAGTTTCTTCTGATTATGATATGCTCATTGATTCTCTTTGTTGATAGATGTTTAGATTGATGCACATTGTGATTATGTACTTGGTCTTTGATTATTTAGAATAGATTCATGTGATGACATCATTTATGCTCTTTGGTTTTTACTGATATATAGATGTATTTAAATGATTCTAGATGAATATGTAGATGTATATTTTTGAGATTTTCTTCATCCAAACATATGTATGGATGCACTTAGGATGTAAAAATGCAATGCTTGAATGCTTTGTTTTTGTATTTTCTCTTTCCCATTATGAATGCAAAATGAATGTCATGGATATGCAATGACATGAATATATTAGTAATATAGATTAAGTAGTCAAACTTGGATTTTGAATGAACCAAGAAATCATTTTGAGCTCAAACCCTTATGCTATTTAAAAATGAATCATGCAATTTTAAATGCAACTAAATGCAAACTTCTAGGACTGTCACTGATTTGTTTACATTTTAGCATGCTATCATCATAGGGTGTTTATGTAATGGACATCATCGGATAGTACAAATATTAATAATACCTAGAAAGTATCATGAAAGTATGAATAATATGTTAATTGGATTCAATTTCAAAAAATAAACCTAAGCATCATGGCATAGAGGCCAGGATGACTTGTCAGCTATCTCCTTTTTCTTTAAGAATCATCTTCTGTTCATTTGTAATGTAAGATATGTAACCTGCAATGACCTTCAATATTCATATCCTTGGGTACATAATATGTTGTACACCCTACTTAGATTTTGATTAGAAATAGACAATGAAATTGATTCAACCTCACCTTCACTTACACATAACAAGGATCAAGATATATGTGGCTATCCACTCATGTTGGAAGCTCTTACCATAAAAATCCAAGTTAGGTGAAATATATAGGATCATTGAAACAATCACCATATGAAGAAAACCAAGAAAAGATTATGCCCCCTATCCTTGTGACTCTTTGTCTTTGAATAGATGACATGGAGTAACTTGGAAGACATAAAAAGAAACAATTGATAATCAGTCAAAGAAAATTTATAACTGCTTACATGCCCCTAGTTGTAAACATCATTGAAACATAAAAGAGTAGTAATCAAACCAAGATCATTCTATATGTGCTTAAGTGGTATTAAGGAATACCGTTGATTCATTTTTCAATCACGGGAGATAAATTATCAGTCACTCCTTAGAATTAAGCAATATGTGTGTATGTCTGAATAAGTGAGATAAAATTTATCGACAATTGCAATCCAATGTAGTGTTAAGGAACACTTTTTGATTAAAGTGTTGAGAAACACTAGTATGATATCTATTATAGGTAGGTGGTGTTTAAGAAACACCCTTGTTTGTGATAGTGACATTTTGATTCAAGTATTAAGAAATATTGTTTGTAGTGGCAAACCATCCTAGACAAGGACCAAGGACAACCTAGCAAATGTTGATCGAACATGCTAGTATAAATGCCCCCAGTGCAAATGACTATCCGTAAGATGCAAATACAGACAAATCCCAGGCAAGGATAAGACATTTGTGAGGAATATATAATCAATCAATAGCACAGGTGTGATCATAAAGGATTAGTGTCAGAAGTGCATTGATAGATGCCAGGTTTTCACCACTCGGAAAAACTTTTTATTTTTGCTACCAAGATGCCTGTTTGCCAAGTTTTTTCCAAGGCATTTTTTCTATTTTTCAATTTTTTTGTTATTTTTTCTTTTTTCTCTCTTTTGTTTGTTAGTATCAAAGTGCATGTTTTCCAGGTTTTCACCAAGAATACCTTTTATCAAGACTTTTTCCACTATTTTTGGCTTTCTTCAGGATCAATTTTATGATTTTTTTGGTATTTTCCGATAATCGTTTCCACTGCATAGGCCCTATAGCCTAATGTCAAGTGTAGAACTGCTTCAAGTGTAGGGTATTTATGGGATCGGGAAGGACATCTCCCTCAGGTGTAGCTAATTGATAAGCTCTTGTCCCAAAAGTTGCTATAATAACAAAAGGCCCCAGCCAGTTGGGTTCAAACTTGCCTTTTTGTTCTCTATTTGGCTGACTTTTAGGATTCTCTCTTAGAATGAGATCCCACACTTGAAATTGTTGTGTCTTTAATTTATTTTTATACCCTTTTGAAATTCTTTTCTGGTACACCTTGAGATGATTGAAAGCTTGTTATCTGCACTCATCTAGTAATTCTAGTGCATAAAGCCTAACAATGTAGTATTTCTCATTTGTAACAAGACCTTGGAGAGATAATCACAAAGAAGGAATTTATACTTTAATGGTAGCACTTCTTCTTATCCATAGACTAGAGAAAATGGTGTGGCTCTTGTTGGTGTTTGGATACTTGTTCTATAGGCCCATAGTATCAGATTTAATTGTAAATGCCCATCTCTGCAACACTTACTCACAGTTCTATGTAAGATTTTCAAGATGTTCTTGTTAGAAGCCTCATCTTGTCCATTACCTTGAGGATAATAGATTGTAGAACAATGTTGAGTGATGTGAAATTGTGTACAAAGGTCCTCAATATCTTGATTTTTGAGCCGACCCCCATTATATGCTACAATAGTAGAGGGTATCCCATACCTACAAATGATGTAGTTCAAGATGAAGATAGCAACCTATTTTCCAGTGGCTTTGATTAGCAGCACTTCCTTGACCCCTAAGTGAAATACTCAGTGATCGCAATGATGTATTTGTGTCCACTTGAAGAATTAGGATAAATCTGTCCAACAAGATCAAACACCCATTGCTGAAATGGCCAATGTATTATAAAAGGTATGATTTCTCTGGCTGGAGCATGGATAAGGTTTCGATGTGTTTGACATTTATTACATGTTTTATCAAATTACATGACATCTTCTTCCATTGTAGGCCAATAGTATCCAACTCTTAAAATTTTCTTATCCAATGAAAAACCATTTGAGTGTGATCCACATACACCTTCGTGAACCTCTTTTAATGCACGGTTAGACTCTTCTTGCTATAAACACCTAAGGAGAATTCTGATAATACCTCATCTATATAAGTTAGTAGTAATGAGGACATAACGTGATGTTGTAGTAATTAAAGCCTTTTTTCATTCTTAGATAGGCCATTAGGTAAGGTTTGATAAGTAATCTAAGCAATTATTTTGGCATATCAAGATTGGTCTGGGGCGTTTAAGGCACAAATAAAAGGTGTATCAAAGGCGAGAAAGGATAAGTCTTCCACCAAGAAATCATAGTGGAATTGATGTTCCTCCAGTTGTAACATGGATGCTAGTGTAGCCATAGCATCTCTAGCTTTGTTTTTTGTTCTTGGAATTTGTTGGAATGTGATGAAAAGAAAGTACTTTTTCAAATATTCTACCAGTTATTTATAAGGCATCAACTTCTCATCTTTTGTCTAATAATCACCATTCACTTGGTTAATAACAAGTTGAGAGTCACCATACACATGTAACTCTATGATTTTCCATTACATAGCTAGCTTGAGCCCGTTCACCAATGCTTCATATTCTGAGATGTTATTAGTGCATAGAAACATTAGTTTATACACCTTAGGTATCTTGTAGCCTTGAGGAGTGATAAATAGTACCCCTGCTCCAAATCCTTATTGTCTAAAAGAACCATCAAAATACATCTTCCAAGGATATTATGTTAAGTGTATGATTGTCTCATCTTAAAATTCTATAATCAAAGATGCATCATCTTGCAATGGTGAATCAGCTAGTTGATATGCTAGCACTTGTCCTTTTATAGCCCTTTTGTCTACATACTCGATATCAAATTCACTTAGTATCAAGACCCATTTTTCTCTTTCCTCCGGTCAATGCTATTTTACTCAAGATGTATTTAAGAGGGTCAATTTTTTCTATAAGTTTCATTTTATATGAGAGCATGTAGTGTGTCAATTTATGGGATGCAAAAACAACTGCCAAGCAATATTTTTCAATGATACTATAGTTGAGCTCATAAGACACCAAAGTCCTATCGATATAATAAATCACCCTTTCCTTTTTGTTGTCATCCTCTTGGGCTAACAATACTCCAAGATATGTAGTCATAGCTGAGATATAGAGTAGCAATGGCTTTCCGTGAATAAACACCATGAGAATAGGAGGATTAGCCATATAGTCTTGTAATTCTTTGAAATTATATTCACAATACTCATCCCATTTGAAAGTAACACCATTATGTAATTATTTTGTGAAAGGTTGTGGTCTATCTGCTAGTTGGGACATGAATCTCCTCATGGACTGAATTCTTCCTTGTAGCGTCCTCATTTGACTGATATTGTGAGGAGGTGACATTTCCATTATTGCTTTTACATTTTTGGGGTCCACCTCAATTCCTTTAGCTTTTACAGTAAACCCTAAGATTTTCCCTGATTGGACTCCAAATGCACATTTCTTTGGATTGAGTCTCAGATGAAATTGGTCCATTTAATCTAGTATCTTCCTCAAGTCTTCAACATGAGTTGTTCTTATTTTTGACTTGGCTAATGTATCATCCACATAGTCCTCCATGTTTTTGTGTATCATTTCATGGAATATTGTCGTCATATCTTGTTGATATGTACCTCCAGCATTATTTAGCCCAAATAGCATGACGTTCCAGTAAAATTGTCCCTATGTGCATGTAAGATGTCTTTTCCTGGTCCTCAAAAGCAATGTTTATTTGGTTATAACCTGAGAATCTATCCATGAGTGAATACATTTGATATCTTGTTGTGAGATCTATAATCATATTAATATTTGGCGGTGGAAAATCATCTTTAGGACAAGCTTTGTTTAAGTCTCTCAAGTCTATGCAAATCTTGATAGACTTATCTATTTTAGAAACTGGTACATTAGAAATCCATCCTGCATAAGTGATGAACCTTATGAATCCATCTTTTAAGAGTTTTTCTAGCTCTGCTTTGACCAATAATGCTACATGTGGGTGCATCTTTCTTATTTTTTGTTTGACAAGTTTAATTCTAGGAGCTATAGATAAGTGATGCATTATTAAATCAGGATGTACTTCAGTCATATCAATATAAGACCATGCAAATTTGATCTTCTTCTCTTTGAGGAATTTAGTAAACTGTATATTTTATTCTTCTGATAATGATTGTGCTAGGTGAAAAAAATGAGGATCTTCTTGTTAATCCCTAAGTTTTGTTGATTATTAGTGACCCACTCTTAGTCATTTACTTAGGCAGTTTTAGTTGGTTATCACTGTGGTCGAGCTAAACATTCAAGGCTGAGCAATGTTTCTGAGCAAGTTTTAGGTTTTTGAGTTACATCATGCCAAGTCGAGTAGAATATTAAGTGTCGAGCGTGAGAGATGTTTAGTGCCGAGCAGAACAGTTTTTGCATACATGTCAGGATTAATTCAAACTTCGGTGTAAATAGTTTAAGCCGACTTCTATGAGATCAGAGCTGACATTTGTACACATTTAATATTTTTCTACTAAGTTAATTTTGCATTTAATTGTTTTATACTATGTATGGCATGGAGCCAATCAGGAAATCAGTATGCATTGGAGGTATAAACAATAGATCTTGATCGTTGATCTATATCTCACTGCCATATCCAAAAAGATATAGTAAGATTGCTTCTAACCCTAAAAGAGAGAGAAGTGAGAGCAAGAGATATATAGAGAAGGGTTGTATGTTCATGAGAGATGAACATTAAGTCATTTTGAAGATGAATCCTAGATCAAGAAAAATGACAGAGCAGTGATAAGCAGAGTAAAGATATATTAGATTGAGAGATCATAGAAGTTATTGGAAAGAGAAGATCCATCATCAGCATCTAAGTGCATAACAAAGGATCACTACTTGGAACATTCTAACAGGTGTATCAGGTGAAATCTCTTAAAAGAGTGGTTTTAGCAGATCATTTCAAATCTCTTAGCTGAGTGCTTACTTTATAGTAAGTTGAAATCCTTTAACAAGGTAGATTATAATTATCTTTAGTTCTTAACAGAATAGACCTTTAACCAGGTAGATTACATATTGCAATCAAACTTTTATAGCCCTAACAGGCACACTTTATTGTTGTAGTAGTGAATATTTTTTGGGTGTCATCCCTACCCCATTTTTACCTATTTGGGTTTCTGGGTTACCAAAATTATGTGTTATGAGTTACATATTTGATGTTATGGATGCTATCTAATGTTAGGTTAAATTCATATATGTATGAATCTGGATCAATTTGTTTTAAGTTGTTAAGTTTGAAGATCTAATTCACCCCCCCCCTCTCAATATCTTTCTTTCCCATTCTTGTACTTCCAACAATTGGTATCAGAGCGCAACACACCTACAAAAGGTTTTAATTAGCTTGTGAGAACAGATCTTGAGATGAAGGTTTACAATTTGGGTAAAGTTATTGAAAATCAAAAGATTGAGATCCAGCTAGCATTACATCAGCTTGAGATAGCAATACAGAAATTAAAGAAATCATTGACAGCTGGGAAAGATTTGGCCAAACAAATGAATGATACTCATTACCAGGAAGATGACATTGCAAATCTATTTCAGAATGAAGATTCTACTGAGAGCGATGTAGAAATTACAAATCTACTAGAAAATAACAATGCACTGTGTGAAGAAGTCAGAAACTTGAAAAGAGAACAAGAAATGCAGATAGTAAGACTATTTGAAGTATTGGAACAAAAGAAGAAAGCTGAAGATGAAAAAACTATGGCAGAAGAAGACAAAAGAGTGATATCTTTCAGACTTGATGAAAGGACACATGATGTGTAGATGATGACAATCAATCAGGTTGACATGGAAAATCAACTGCTACTTTAAAATCAGAAGATTAGTAGGAAAGATATGGAAATGATAAATCTGAGATCTGAGAACAATCAATTGAAAGATGATTTGAGATCTGAGAAGGAACTTAATGAAAGGTTGAATAAACCTAATGAAGCCTTGAATCATTTTGAGAATCTAATGGAAGCATCAAGAATGTCAAAGGATTATTCTGGATTAGGTCACACTGAACCAAAGACATCTGCTGAGAAAGGAGAATCATCTAAGAATGGTGAAAGGAGGAATGCAAAGACAAAGAACAACAAGCATGTTTGCCACCACTATGGAAAACCAGGTCATACAGAAAACATTTGCCAAAGCAAGAAAGGTAATTCCAATCCTAAACCTAAGTTTAATGGTTACTATTTTAATTGCAAGAAATTTGGACATAAAGCACATGAATGTTGGGCTGAAGCAAGTCATGCACCCCCCCAAACCAAGATTTAATGGTTATTGTTACAAGTGTCAGAAACATGGTCATAAGGCACAGGACTGTAGATCCAATGCTAAACAACAATGGACATCAAAGACACAAAAAAAAGAATCTAAGAATGGCAACACTTATAACTGGGATTATAATACAAGGCAAAGTTGTCATTACTATGAAGAATATGGACATACACCTAAAGATTGCTTAAAGACACATGTTAGAGGGAAATATAAGAGTTGGATGAATGGAATCTTAGTCTGTTTTAGTCATTTGAAGATAGGTCACACTAAGAGAGAGTGTAGGACAAGAGTTCCTACTACTGTTGAAGAAATAAGAGCACAGATGAACCATATATGGGTAAGGAAAACATAGCTGAGTAGCAGTGAATCCACTGAAGCCAAGGTCACCCAATCCAATGGATTAGGTGATCACACCATCTCCAACTAAGCAATAGAGGTATGTAAGGAACTGCATTCAAATTTCAAATCTTACATCAGTTCCTAATATGTAAATATGCCAAAGTCCATATTTTTGCATATGTTAAGATGTACCAGGACATATTTTTGACAAGTGCCGAGAAGAGTTATCTGCACTGAAGGTGCCAAGTTGGTTGGCCAAGTAAGTTGTATGATGGTCGAGTGTGGTAAGCTGAGTAGTATGCAAGTTGTGTTGGTCGGTCGATGACAGCTGGCTTGCACTAACCTAACTGGAAAAACATTTAATGTTTACCTATCTTGATCTTTCAAGTCTATATAAGGACAAACGGTCTACTATTCACTTTTACCTTGTGATTTTCAGCATTCACAGAGTGATCAAAGAAGTTGTAGAATTTGATCTTAGCCAAGTTTTTTTCAATAATTTTCATCAGCGTGTTGTTGGCAACCCTAAGTTGAACAGTGTGAAGTTATTACTTGCCGAGGTACTTTGTTCTTCATTCTCGAACCCTAACTTCAAGAGATTATGGCTGCAAGTTCTTCCACACCAGACAAAGGAATGGAGGAGGATCTGAATCAAATAAAGTTAGTAAGGAGTGATGCATGTGCACCACCAAACTTTTGGGCCATTCCAAAAAGTGTAATTTTGGGTGATTTGAATAGAGCCCTCTCATCAATGCCGCCAAAGGTACTTATGATTCACGATGTAAGATCTTGTTACATGGTTAAAATTGGCAAAGTGGGCAATAGAGAATTGAGGAATTCCTATGACAAGTGTGAAAATGAAATTCTAAAAGATGAATTCAAACATTTAGCCGACAAAGGGTTAACTCGTGCCCTAGATTTTCTGACAGAATTCAAGGATGAATGGATTAAGGTTGTCCTAGGCTGAGTTCATAATATGCATATGTGGAAGGACAATGGACCAGTAAAGATCACAAAAGATATTATCCAGCAAGTTATTGGATATCTTGTTATCAGTGGTAAATGGACTATGAGAGACCAAAGTAAAGAAGAGATAGCAGCTAACACAAGAGTTTTTTGGAACAACAGAGGTATGACTATCTCTACAATTAAAGACTTAGAACTTGACTTTGGAGTGAGAGTGATTGCACACAAGATCTATCAGTTGATCTGATTGGATAGTGTTCCCTGTATAGCCATGGACCAGGCATGGAAGATAGTCAAAAAGAATCACACCTATGACCTTGCTGAGTTGCAGTTGACACAACAAGCCAAGAACTTACAATAAATTAGGAAAGCTAAAATCTCATCATGTAAGTTTTTATCTTTATTAATGTGTATATTCTTCTATGTATAGAAGTCATTTCCTACACTAGGAAATATTGTTTGGAAGAAGGACAGACCCATCACTTTACAGATTAGTGAATGTATTTAGAAATTAGGCAGCAATTTCAATGGTATTATGGGAAATTATTTTGTGGAATTCAAAAAGAGAATGAGGTTAAGAACTAAAATTCCCAATTCACTTGTGGAGAAGCACTATGATGAGATATGTTTCTTAGTTGATACAGACTACACCTATATTCAGGCTATGACACCTAGGGTATCATGGCTGGAGCCATTTCCCTATGAAATTAATATTGATGAAGCATCAACATCTATCACAACACTCCTAGCAGAGGAAATTGATACCAAATCAAAAAGATTCAGAAATTTTGATGAAGCAAAGGCAAAGATTTCCATGAATCTTAAGGCAGGAACCATGGAGAGAAAGAGGAAAAAAATTGTGAAAAATATGAAAAAGATGGTTGGCTTGCCGAGTGATGAGGAGCTAGAAGATGCACCTCTAGACATATCTACTGGACAAGGAGAAGATGTGTCTGAGGAACAAGAAGTAGAAGTCAGTGAATCTGAAGAAGAGGTTACTGCTAAGGCAAAAGGGAAGAGGCCTGCAGAAGCAAAGGTAACAAAGCTTAGTAAAGAAAAGCCTAGAGTTACCCCTCCCATTGCAAATCGTCCAAGGACAAGGGCATTTTCTGCCACATCACTAGTAGAAAAAACTAAATTATATGCAAAGAAGATTAGAGAAAGTAGTTCTGGATTGAAGACTAAATTTACAACAAAGGCTATGCCGAGCCTACAAGTTAAGAGACCAAGAAAAAAACTGCATTTGGATCCAAAAAGTGACGAAGAAAAGACTAGAACTAATGAACCTAGAAACATACCAATAGCATCATTCAAGAGACCTACATATATTAATGATTTATGTGAAAACTTGAGAAATTATGCAGGGTTATCTGGTTTTAATTTTATAAGGTATGAAAAATTGAAGATAGAAGGCAAGCATAAGGTTCAGAAAGCTCTCCTAGACATGATGTGTAATTTTAAGTTAACACCTATAGAAATAGGAAATAATGTGTCGAGTGAGTTGTATGAATTTCTATCTGGCAAGTGGGAATTTTCACTCACAACTGAGAGACAAATAAGAGAAGGCACTTTAGCTCAAGTCATTCCTGAGCTAACCAAGAAAAAAGAGCAAATTTTTTTGAAGAGTATAAGCACAAATTTATACCTAAATAGAGAGGTTATGCTATTTTAAAGAATGATATTGAAGGGATAGTACAACAGAGTACTACAATTTGGAAGGAATTTTTTGGATTGGTTGTTCCAAAAGAAAAGAAAACTAATGAAGGAGCATCTGAGCTGAAGGATAAAGACACTGAATCCACCCCTGTACCACATAAATATATAGTTCACATTTTAACTGAGCCTAAGAAGACTATGATAGATGCACAAGAATTAGAGATAGTTAACACTGTTGATCTGACTATTGACAATCCAATTGATGTGACAATTAACGACTCTAGCAATCTAGATGTCGAGGGTTAGGATGAGCTGAGGGAATCAACTAGTGAATCACCTATTAAGGCAACTGAGGCTGGAGAAGAAAAGGGTACATAGGAAGATGAAGAAAGAACTCAAAAGGAATCTGAGGATAAAGATGCTCAAGAAGAACCAGAAAAGGAGAAAAAAATTGAACATGAGGTAATTGTACAACATTCACCTATTTTAGAGGTTGTAAAATCAGTTCTAGATAGCAGTGAGGAGATAAGAGATACTAACAGTGAGCCTAAAGAACAAGAGGCAGTGCAAGTGTTGGTTTATTTACCACACTCTACATAATCAACTCCCACTGGAACTAAGACAGGAGGCATGCCTGATCAGCAGGCAATTTTGAATGAACTGAAGGATGCAATGGTGACAACTACTAAATCTAGAAAAGGTATTGTAGAAATGAAGCCGAGCAGTAGTTCACCTCAATTCAAGAGGAGGAAAGTTATGAGGAAGAAGTCTCCGATTGTAGATGCCACATTAGATGAAGTTATTGTAATTCCACCATGGGATCCCAATATTTTGTCTTATGAACAGACTGAGACTCTTCAGGAGCTACTTAAGAGGAAGAAAAGACAGGAGGAACTGAAAAGGGAGAAAAAGAAAAAGCAAGTGTTACATGACATAAAAGATATATTTGTAAAGACTTTTGACATGGAGAATGAAAATCCTCAAGCCCCTATTCTTGAACAGTTAGTTCACATTATGCAAAAGGAAAATGATGACAATATTGAAGCCAATGAAAAGTTGTTGCAATGGTCAAAGATAAAGTTTGAGAACAAGGTACTTGCAAAAATCTCAGGAGAGATTGCAATAAAACAGGTTGAACTTTCTTCTCTGGTAGAAATTTTAGGAGTTGCAAAAAATGTCTATTCATTGTATAAGAGTTTATCTCATGTCAAATTTTTCACAAAGGATAATCAACATACTTTAGAGAAATTACAACTAGACCTAAAGTCAACTGGAAGTTCGCTGAGTATGGATGCTAGCACTAGCTCCTTACATTTTAACAGGTTGACTTATGCACAAACAAGGATAGCCAAGCTCATGGCTGAAGATGGTCAGATTAGGACCAAGTTGATTACTATTCAGACAAGTCTGATACCTCATCTAGAGGTCATTCAAAAAGAAATTTCATCTGCAAATGAATTGGTTAAGAGAGATTCTCATCTCTCCACTACAGAAAGTTTAGTTAGTCTAGCTGCTGAGCTAGAAGTGAAAATAGAGGTTATGAAGTTTGTCAAGGATAGTTGGGACTCTTCATTTGAGTCTACCTTACAACTTCATAAATAGTTTTTGGATAAGTATAATTTGACCCCACCTACAATCAGTGACAAAAACAAGGGGGAAACTGACAAGACTGACAAGGATACAACATAAAGGAGATCAGTACAGGTATCCATGTAAATATTTTTTTTGAAGGCATGTATACTATGTAAATTTTTGTATGTAGTATGATGTACATTCCTAGGGGGAGTACAGTGTGTACTTAGGAAACATTTTGGATGAAATGAATTGTAATGATAAGTGTGTTTTTGTCACTAATATCAAAGGGGGAGATTGTTAATCCCTAAGTTTTGTTGATGATTAGTGACCCACACTTAATCATTTACTAAGGCAATTTTAGTTGGTTATCACTGTGGCCAAGCTAAACATTCAAGGCCGAGCAACATTGTCGAGCAAGTTTTAGGTTTCTGAGTTACATCATGTCGAGCTGAGTACAATATTAAGTGTCGATCGTAAGAGATGTTTAGTGTTGAGTAGAACAATTTTTGCATACATGTTAGGATTAATTCAAACTTTGATGTAAACAGTTTAAGCTGACTTGTATGAGATCTGAGCTGACATTTGTACACATTTAATATTTGTCTACTGAGTTTATTTTGCATTTAATTTTTTTATACTATGCATGGCATGGATCCAATTAGGAAATCAGTATGCATTGGAGGTATAAACAATAGATCTTGATCGTTGATCTAGATCTCACTGCCAGATCTAAAAAGATATAATAAGATTACTTCTAACCCTAAAAGAGAGAAGTGATAGAAAGAGATCTACAGAGAAGGGTTGTATGTTCATTAGAGATGAATAGTAAGTCATTTTGAAGAAGAAGCCTAGATCAGGTAGAATGAAAAAGCAGTGATAAGCAGAGTAAAGACATATTAGATTGAGAGATCACATAATTTATTGGAAAGAGAAGATTCATCATCAGCATCTGAGTGCATAAAAAAGGATCACTACTTGGAACATTCTAATAGGTGTATCGGGTGAAATCTCTTAACAAAGTAGTTTTAGCAGACCATTTCAAATATCTTAGCCGAGTGCTTACTTTACTGTAAGTTGAAATCCTTAACAAGGTAGATTGTAATGATCTTTAGTTCTTAACAAAACAAACCTTTAACTAGGTAGATTGCATATTGCAATCAAACTTTTGTAGCCCTAACATGCACACTTTATTGTTGCAGTAGTGAAGATTTTGTGGGTGTCATCCCCACCCTAGTTTTACCTATTTGGGTTTCTGGGTTACCAAAATTCTGTGTTATGAGTTACATATTTAATGTTATGGATGCAATCTGATGTTAGGTTAATTTCATATATGTATGAATGTGGATCAATTTGTTTTAAGTGGTTAAGTTTGAAGATTTGATTCACCCCCCCCCTCTCAGTATCTTGCTTTCCCATTCTTGTACTTCCAACACTTCTTCTGTTCCAAAATTAACTGGGTGTGTTGGCTATATCAGTACTGAATATCTTTCTTGAAATTTCTCAAGGAGGATATAAAGAACCTTATCTTTTGGAGCCTCTGAGAGGTTTTCACCATCAGATACGTCTTTTATTTTTACTATTTTAGAATCAGATACTGCCACAACATGGTTTTTAGGATCAGTTCTTTATTTCTTTTTATTTTTCAATTTGTGACTAAGAAACTTGATATCCTCCTCTATCAGATTCATGCTCCTTGCATTGGTGGAAGAGGGATAGGGTTCACAAGAATTTAGATAATAGGCCAGAGTATAGTCATTGGGAAAGTTCATGATAGGAGTAGGGTCTGAATTGGTACAATCAATAAGGTTGGGGTTTACCAAGGATAATGATTCATAGGTTTGTAAGGACAATATCACATCAGCATCAAGACTATCAACTAACAAGACATGTTTTGTTAAGTCAGTTTCTATAGTGTTTAGATCCTGAAGATTCAAATTGTCATCATTAGGGTCATTGTAAGTAATATGCGGACCTAACTCTAGCGACTCATTAGTTGAGATTTGTTGGAAACACTGAGAGGGGGGGGGGGGGTGAATCAGTGTTTAACTAATTATTCTATTTTAGCAACTTCAAACATAAATCAATTATATATCACTTTAAGCTTAACATAAGATCACATAACACATAATCCGATTATGGGGAAACCTTGATTAGAGGAAAACCCTGTTGGGAATTAGTACCCACAAATATTGCACTAGTATAATGAACCTGTTAAAGTTCCTTTTCCCTATTAGGAGTAGTATTTACATTGCAAGTACAATGACCTGGTTAAAGGCTTGACCCTGTTAGGTGTCTTTTACAAATAACCCTACTAGGGGTGAGGACTCACTGTCCAAGAGCTCACTTCTCAAAGATAAAGAAGGCTACAACCTCCTAAGAATAGATATGCACTATATCCAAAAGTGAATTTTTGTATATGACACAGATGTCTGATCAATTTTGGTAATGCACTTATGCTCTTATCTTCTTTTGGGACTCTATCTCATGCTGACATCTTTAAAGTGCTCTTCTATATCTCTTCTCTACATATTTTTTTGACACTTCAAATATATATTTTCATTACACACACACACACACACACACACACACATATATATATATATATATATATGTTTATGCCTGAATAGACGCAGCTATAAACAAGACCTTAGTTGGCCCAAAAAAAAAATACACAATGCTTCCAAACAAATTGGCTTAAGCGTGTTTACAATAATGTTTAATACATGGTTACAAACTTACTACAATAGGTTCTTAGCCTTTAAATAACAAAAGATTACATGCTAATCAAAATTCTGAAGTCGGTTCCATACTCTGTATTCTGAACTGCTAGTGTACTTGTTCTTTCTGTAACATATATGTACTAACATTCCATACCATGCATGTATAGGGTAAGCATAAAAACATATCATAAAGTGTATGTCTGAAGGCGCTTAGTCTGAATCGGCCGTACACATGTGTGCTTGTGTGCTAATCATCTATGTATCTTTATGATCTTATCTTCTTTTGAGGCTCTATCTCATGCTGACATCTTTATACTGATATTCTATATCTCTTCTCTACATATTTCTTTGACACTTCAAATATATATTTTTATTACACACACACACACACATATATATATATGTTTATGCCTGAATAGCCGCGACTATAAACAAGACCTTAGTCAGCCCAAAAAAAAAATACACAATTCTTCCAAACAAATTGGCTTAAGCGTGTTTACAATAATATTTAATACATGGTTACAAACTTACCACAATAGGTGCTTAGCCTTGAAACAACAAAAGATTACATGCTAATCAAAATTTTGAAGTTGGTTCCGTACTCTGTATTCTAAACTGCTAGTGTACTTGTTCTTTCTGTAACATATCTATACTGACATTCCATACCATGCATGTATAGGGTAAGCATAAAAACATATCATAAAGTGTATGTCTGAAGGCGCTTAGTCTGAATCATCCGTACACATGTGCACTGGTGTATTGATCATCTATGTATCTTTGTTTTGTATTGTCTTCTATACTTAGTCAATTTTCACTACTAAGTTTGCTGTCAAAACTCCATATGACTTTGTTTCCATAATGACAACCCAAAATAAGTCATATAATCCTTGGAAGTCAACTTACCAACAATCTCCCCCTTTTTCATTAATGGCAACAAACGAATGTGGCCAAGTTACTCAAAATTGACTAACACCCAAAAACTGTATATTCTCTTCTCTTTAACAAATACTATATATTTCTTTTCATATATATACACTACTCCTCATACATACATAACTCCCTCTTTGACATTAATGGAAAAGGTGTTAAAATTGTAAGTCTCTAGATACTTACTCCATGTATACATTTGGGTAGGCTATCTATAGATTCTTCATCTCTTGCTGCCAGAATTCCTATAGTGCATCAATTGTTTGTAGATGGGTGCATAAGGCATATGTGAGATTTTCCATCTTTGTTAACTCCATGCTAGGTCCTTGATCATAGGTAGCAATGGTTGTATCAATATTTTTAATGTTCTCATCCAGAACTACTAAGGAGGGCGCAAGTGCATTTCTCAACTGAGTATACCTGATCCTTATCTTACTGATCTCCATTTTAGCTTTTTCTATCTTGTCTATCTGACCTTGATAGATATTGTTGCATATGTTTATATCCTGGGATGATGTTTCAACTAAGTGTATTATGTTATCAACCAAGATATCTTCCTCTTCTATCTTTTTGATATGTTCAGAGGTGAGTTTTCCTCTGTCCATGCAATTTTCTATAACCTTCCTACCTTTTGATGCCAACTCTTTTAATATTGATTGACCAATCTTTAATGACTTTAAATCTAAGGAAAAATTATTTACCAGTTCATTCAATCTTTCCTTTTTATACTCATCTTCTACAATTCTAGTATATGAGTCTACTAAACTTGTAAAATGTGCTTTGAAGCTTGTTAGGATACTGTCTACATCATCAACTGACTAAATTTTAGCTACTTTCTTGTCTGCAAGAACTAGGTCATTGAGAATGTTCACTGATTCCAAGAAGATAGGGTTTCTCATAACTTGTTTCTCTTTGGCTTTTTCCATGGCTAGGACACTGATCTTGATCAAGTCTTCTTCTCCCCATGCATCTAGACTTGCTGAGTCAGGAGTTAAGCTTGATAGAAATGAAGTATATGGTTGAATGGATGGTGTGAATATAGTATTTTGACTAGTATCCATGCATTCTCTTTTTACTGGAATCTCCATGACTGGTGTCTCATTGGTCTGATTATCTTCCTCTTTATTCAAATATGTTGAATATTTAGAGGGAACTTCATTTTTTTGTAAGGATGTGTCATCAGTGCATACTTACTTTGTCTCTCCAGTGCTTACAAATGCTTTTTCAAATTTGTCCATGTCATGGTCATGGATATTTTTATATCATCAATGACTATAGTATCTCCTAAATCTTTTACTGTATCTAAAGCTATTGAGACTGAGGGCACTGAAACCTGAGGACCTATCTTAGGTGAATTCTAAATCACTTGTTCTGTAGCCTGTTTGGGAGGAACTGGAGTAACCTTTGTTGTAGGCATTGTTGAAGGATACATATGTCTATCCATAAATACCTGCTCAAAATCTTTCTGATTCTCTTCACTAACCAAATCATACTCTTTATTCATGATATGAAATGTTCTAGTTTTGGTTCTAAGATGAGGTTTAACTAAGTCTAGTAGTATAGCTTTCTCATCATGTGAGCAGACAGGGAGAAGACTATCTAATGTTTCTTCTCTTATCCTCATATCCTATTCAATTGGTTGCCTTTTTAATATGTCCAGTATGTTCCATAGTTTGTCTGGTATAACTGTCTTGAGTTCCAATACTGACTTCTTGAACTTAATCATATGAGATATAATCATTGAATGAATTTCTGATTTGTCTATCTCTTGATATTTGTCATAGACATTTTTGAGAGATTCTATTCTACCTTCATTAACAATTCTATTCTATAGAACAGTTAGACTAGGTCTAAATCCTACCTCAGGAGGGGTTTGTGTGTTCTTTACCTTGCTCCTTATAGTTCTTGAGGATGGATGACTTGTAGGAGCTTGCTTCTTCCTTCTAGTCAACTTGTTGGGTACAGAAGGTGGAGAAGATTCTAGATCAATGGTGGTTGATGGCATAGATGTATCTTCATTTGTTTTCTTCTTCTTCTTCTTCTTCTTAGGCATATCATCAGATTTTTCTATTTTAACTTCAGTGGGAGTTTTCTCAAGTTCTTTGGCAATCTTAGCTTCCCTAGCCCTGTCTAGGTCTTCTTGTGTAACACCATGAACTTTTAAGATATTTGAGGTAATCCTTGATGCCTTCCTTTTGTTGTCAGCACTGCATAAGACAGAATCAACTTGATTTGTCTTTTCTCTAGGTTCATTGGGATCCTTGGGTGCAAATAGGAGGACTTGTGCATAACCTTCCAAAACACGTTCTTCAACTTCATAACTTAGAGGGTGAATCCATTTTTTTCTAGGCTCAACTGCCACCATGTAAGTACAATTAGTTTCCACCATGAAGCATATGGTGTCTTTGTATTTCTCAACTATTTTCTCAGGTATCCTGAACCTCTTCTGCATCTTGATCCTGAATGTTTTGATATCCATGTCCATAGTATCTTTTTCACTACTTTCTGATGTATCTTTTAGTGATATTTGAGACATAGTAGGTTTACTCCTATCTAGGTAAAGATTTACAACTTTACCAACAATGTGGAAGTACAGGTAAATGATCAAAGAGCCAAACCTAAATATCTTTCTCTTGTCATGTTTAATAGCCTTGATGTTCTCCATCAGCTGTGCATGTAATAGTTCATAGAGATTGTACTAAGTGTTATCTCTTACTATCCTTATTGTTGCCATAACTGTTTCTACAGACACACTATTTAGTCTGCTTGCCTATTGAAACTTGTATCTAAGTATCATAGTGAGTAATTTGATGTCATTTTCCTTAATAGGATCGATAGTCATGCCACGCCTATCACTTCTAGATAAGAAAACTTGTTCAACCTGCTTCTTAACATCCTTTCCAGTAGGAAGAACTGGTCTAGTCTTAGGAAGTCCAGTCATTTCATGGATTTGGTCTTCAGTGATGTAGACAAGACCCTCACCAATCCAATATAGGTCATCATGTATCCTTCTTAGTAGTATCTTCACCCATTCTGCCTCATAGAAATCGTGTGCTTTGGAATACTCAAAGATAGGGTTATTAGTGAGATGTGTGTATTCATCCTTGAGTGAGTAGTCTGGTTTCATCATTGAATCCATAAGAGTAGCTATTCTATTGTCTCCAACTTTTTCCTTCTTGCAGTAGATATACACGCGAATGTCTTCCATGTGCACGAATCCTAGCGGAGTCTTAGAAAATTCTCCTTCAACATCATCTAATATAGACTTAAAAGGATGCTTCTTAAATACAAATCTCTTCCTTTCAGCAATGTCAAATACAACTGGGGTTGCCATACTTACTTGCAACTTGATTAAGTAGGGTTTCACGATAAATCAAAATGACGCGACTGCTAGGGTTATGTTTCAACTTGCAATTTGTTTACCAACTGATCAAATTGATACCTTTGATTGCTTTTGATTCTTATTGCTTCTGTACTTTGCACAATTTTGATCTTAGATGTAAACAATGAGAATAATCAATCAATCCACCAATTTATATAAAGTTTTTTTGCATTTAATGCCGTAAGTACTATTATTGAGAGTTTCAAACTTTATTTAGAATGATGTATGGAAAATGTGTGAATGTATACTGCATTGTTTTTTTATCACTGACATGAATCCAAAGGCGCATACTTAGAGGTGAGTATACTAGCCACGCAGGGGTTCAGAGCTAGAATAGCTCCCCCTTAGACCATGAGGGTCAACTATCCAGAAGTAGAAGGTGGATCCACCGAGGATGCATCCACTACATTGATCTCTTCATTATCCTTCTTTACTTCAACCCATATTTTATCAGAGTTAGCTTTGGATTCCACAAACTTAACTTCTCTTGATTCTTCAAACACAGACTTTATAGGATTATCTTGTCCTTGTGTTCTTGACTTGAAAAACCTTGAGATGTGTCCAGCTTTTCCACATGAGTGACAAATGATAGGAGGTCTGATGTTGTTATTCATCATGTTGCACTTCTTGGATGTGTGTCCATTATAATTACATATCTGACATGCAATATTCTGCAAGTTTCTTTGAGTTTGATTTCTCTGATTGTATTGAGTCTGATTCCTTTGGTTCAATTGTGACTAATTTCTCTGATTTGTCTTGCAATGAATAGCCCCATGACCAAACTTATTACAGGAGTAACAGTAACCATTGAAGGGTCTTACATTCTTACAATCTCTTGCCAAGTGACCATGTTTGTTACAGGCATAGAAAGTACGGTTGACTTCTTTGTGCTTATCTTTTGGTGGTTCTAATTTAGTTTCTTCATGATTCTCAGTTTTCTTTTCTTCTGTAGATTTTGTTTGAGCTTTCTTTTTTTCTTGTAATGAATTCATCTCTATTTGAGCTATACTATATCCCATACCAGTGGTGTCACCTTTTAGCTTTTGTGCATAAAGTTGTGATTGAATTAAATCAGAACTTGTGTGAAGTTTATCAATCTTGTCTTTTTCTCCTGATAATTCAGATTCAATATAAATCTTGATGTTTTCCAATTCCAAGATTTTTATATTGGCTTGCATGAGTTCTTCATCTAACTATTTTCTTTCTTTTTTTCTTTTCTTCAATAGCTGTTAGGCTATTAGTTAACTGATCATTCAATTCTTCTATCTTATCCTTTAAAGATAAGTTTTCTTCATTCAATTTCTCGACCATTTTCCCCAAATCATTTGTAGAGAAATCTTTTAAATCTTTTCTTAACTTTTTGATAAGCATTTGTGAGCCATCAACTTTTAGTTTGAGTTCCTCATTTTCTTTCTCAAATCTATCTAGATCTTCAAGGGATGCTTCAAGATTCTTTTTTAGATGTTTTGCTTCTGTTGAATCCATGATCTCCTCAAGTGGTTAAAATTTCTTTCAGAGGACCAAAGCTCTGATACCAATTGTTGGAAACACTTAGAGGGGGGTGAATCAGTGTTTAACTAATTATTCTATTTCAACAACTTTAAACATAAATCAATTATATATCACTTGAAGCTTAACACAAGATCACATAACACATAATATGATTATGGGAAAACCTTGATTAGAGGAAAACCCTGGTGGGAATCAGTACCCACAAATATTGCACTAGTATAATGAACTTGTTATAGTTCCTTTTCCATGTTAGGAGAAGTCTTTACAATGCAAGTATAATGACCTGGTTAAAGGCTTGGCCCTATTAGGAGTCTTTTACAAACAACCCTATTAGGGGTGAGGACTCACTGTCCAAGAGCTCACTTCTCAAAGAGAAAGAAGGCTACAACCTCCTAAGAATAGATATGCACTATATCCAAAAGTGAACTATTGTATATAACATAGATGTCTGATCAATTATGATAATGCGCTTATGCTCTTATCTTCTTTTAGGGCTCTATCTCATGATGACATCTTTATACTTCTCTTCTATATCTCTTCTTTTCGTATTTCTTCGATACTTCAAATATATATTTTCATTATATATATATATATATATATATATATATGTATGTATATATATATATATATGTGTATATATATATATATGTGTGTNTGTATGTATATATATATATATATGTGTATATATATATATATATATGTGTATATATATATATATATATATATATGTTTATGCCTGAATAGACACGACTATAAAAAAGACCTTAGTTGGCCCAAAAACAACATACACAATGCTTCCAAACAAATTGTCTTAAGCGTGTTTACAATAATTTTTAATACATGGTTACGAACTTACTACAATAGGCTCTTAGCCTTTAAATAACAAAATATTACACACTAATCAAAATTTTGAAGTTGGCTCCATACTCTATATTCTAAACTGCTAGTGTACTTGTTCTTTCTGTAACTTATTTGTACTGACATTTAGTACCATGCGTGTATAGGGTAAGCATAAAAACATATCATAGAGAGTATGTATGAAGGTGCCTAGTCTAAAATGGCCATACACACATGCGCTAGTGTATTGATCATCTGTGTATCTCTGTTCTGTATTGTCTTCTATACTTAGTCAATTTTCACTACTAAGTTTGCTTTCAAAACTCCATATGACTTTGTTGCCATAATGAAAACACAAAATAAGTCATATACTCCCTGGAAGTCAAATTCCCAACAAGATTTCTCTTTCTTTTGTTATCATATTGAAACTCATATCTTGTATCCTTTGAAGTTCTTCTAGACCTAGTAAGACACCAGTGTCTTCATCAATAATCCTAGGCATTGCCATTTCATCAAATTTTGTGACAACAATAGTGTTATGGGAAGTGTTAGATCTTTATCCTCTCTCGAATAGAGGTTCAAATTTATGAATTAAATCTACCTTAATATCCATGGTAGCATCAGACATGTAATCCCATTTATACTCATGTGAGTCTGTGAAATTGTCATCAGATATGTTCAAAAACTCAGCAATGATTACCTGATGTACCCTATTAGCCATTTGTACATCTTTCCCCCAATTAGGATGTACATCTTGTTATTGAGGTATTTCTTCATTAGATTCTTCTGGCTATTGGACTTCTGGAGATTCTTCTTCTTCTTCCTCTACTTATTGGGCATCAGTTTGTGACAAGAAAGGAACATGATGCTATAGTTGTGCTACAAAAGTAGGTACATATCTTTCTCCTTGATATTTTGGATCCTTAGTACCAATGTCTAGTATTCTTTCATATTTCCAAGGTACAAGTTTTGTTTCTTCCTCTTCTTCATCACTTCCTTTTATCAAAGATTGGACCATCCCTTGAGGTGGGGTATTTTGAATTGTTATTGAAACCTAACCGTGTTTTGTCTTTAGAATCTCTGAATTCCATGTGTATAGGCTCAATTATTCCTTTTCCCTTATCTCCTAAAGGTCCCTTCCCTTTGTATCCAATTTGTTTGAGAAGGTCATAACCTTTGTCATACTTTTCAAGAGATATATCAACATGTTTTACTTCATTTTCTCTTTGTTCCTCTTGATAGAGCCAAGCCAAGACTGTTTTATCTTCTTTTTCATCCTCTTGAGAACTAGAGGTTCTAACCATACCAGTTGGTTTATAAATGTATTGTTCTTCTGAGGTAGTAGGTTTGAAAGATGGAGAGGGTTTCCCATAAGATCTTGGAGACACGGGAATGTCATCCAATGATGGCGTCATGTCTAGTTTGTATTCCCCCATGCTAGTTTCTTCAAGTTTTAGTGTTTTTCCAAAGCTTCTCATCACCATGTCTTTAGAGGTTTTAGGTGGGAATTATTTTGGGACTTCCTTATTGTGAGGAACCATACTGTCTGCTTTAACATTGTTGCAAGTATAACTTGAATCTGTAGGAATTGTCACTTCCACCCCATTGTGTGGGAATTTGATGCATTGATGGTAAGTAGATGACACTGCTTGCATTTCATGTATCCAAGGTCTTCCTAGTAATACGTTATAGGCCAATGTTAGATCAAGAACTTGAAAAATCACATTGCGTTCAATTGGTCCTATTCTAATTGGTAAAACAATTAGTCCTTTGGATGATCTTTCTTCTTCATCATAAGCCTTGATGGTTATCTTACTTCTTGAATCAATTGTTTGTTTTGAAAGGCCCAATTTCTTGATCAGATTGAGAGTACATATATTCAACCCTACACGTCCATCTATCAATACACATTCTACATGGGTTTATGGATAAAAACTTCAATGTGAAGGGGTTGATTATGGGGATGAGTCAAAGATTTGTCATCTTCCTCTGAAAAGGAGAGGTAATGCGGAGTTGATATGTGATTGACCATTGCCTAGAACTTGTCCACATCTATGTCTTTTAAAACATTTGCAAAATGTAGGGCTTGTTCAAGAAGTTCCCTATGCACTAAAGAGATCTTTAATAACTCAAATATAGAGATTTGAGCTAAGGTCCTTTGCAATTGGTCTACCAAGTTATCATTAGCAGATGGTATAGAAACTATTTTCCTTGATGTTGCTGGTTTAGGAATTGTGAAAATAGGTGTTTTAGATGATGTCACTTGTTTAGATGAGGAATTAACCCCTTTAATCATTATTTGTGCTTGGCTTCGAGTTACCATGTTCAAATGTGTCAATTTGTCTTTGACACCTTTGGTAGTGATCATATTGATTGATTCGCTTTTTTAGGCCCAAAATATTTATCACATTATCATTATGAGAATAGTTGTAGTTGAATTCATTTCCCTTTCCTTTAGAGGTTTCTCCTTTTCATGGTTAGGAAATGGTTTATTATATGCAGTGTGATCTTCATTATAGGTGTGTCTTTCCACTTTCATCTTTCCTCCTTCAATGAGATCTTGTATAACATGTTTTAGATTAACACACTCATTAGTTTTGTGTCCTTTATTATTTTGGAAGTCACAATAAGCATTACCATTCCACCACCTTAGTTTCACTTTGGATTCCCATGGTTTTGACTCTTGTATAGTGAGGACTTTGTTATCAAAGAGAATTTTCAAAACTGTTTCAATAGGTTTTTTCCAATGGAGTAAATGTTCTTTGTGGTCTAGACGTCCATAGTTTACTCTTATTGGTGTCATTGTTTTCTATTGGTATTGTGGTTGTTACCTTAGCTTCTTTTCTTTCTTGTAGGTTGTTTGTGAGATTAAACATAAGTGGTTTAGCATTTGTATTCGAGGCTTCCGCAACTCCATCACTAACAACATTCTTGTTTGTATTCCACCACTTAGGTTTGTTATTATAGTTGTTAGATATATTGTCACTTTGGAGTGTGATCTCTCCTTTCTTGACCATAACGTCTTCATCATGAATCACTTCATCTTTTTTAGGGGTTTTGTCATCAATCTAGGGATAGAGTTTCTTTGGATCACTTTGGACAAAAACTAACCTCGCGGTTGAGTCCAAAAGGCCCAAAAACCTCTATTTTGATATAAGGCATGACATATTTGGCCTATTGTGCCTCTACAGAAAAAAAAATTGGCCTCTAGGGCTATTTGGGCACATTTTTTCAAGAAAAAAATTTTAAAAATTTTAAAAAAAGAAAACACTTTTTCCATGGTTTTTAAGTGCAGGAGGTTGCGCCGCTCACGCACAGCCAACATGCATCCCTGGCTCGACCCACACCCAGCCCCTGCTGGAGTGCCACTACAGTGCAGCCTAACTGTCGTTGTTGCTCCTGCTTTGCCCGAGCACCACCCCAGCGCTGCCACCGCCCAATTGCTCCACTCTCGTACCACCGTCGGCCCAACCCCCTATGGCCTCATCTTCTGGGGGTGTGATGCCATCTTTTGTCACCAGAATCTTTTTCCCAACTGCCATAATATTCTCTGCCGATGACANACAGTGCAGCCTAACTGTCGTTGTTGCTCCTGCTTTGCCCGAGCACCACCCCAGCGCTGCCACCGCCCAATTGCTCCACTCTCGTACCACCGTCGGCCCAGCCCCCTATGGCCTCATCTTCTGGGGGTGTGATGCCATCTTTTGTCACCAGAATCTTTTTCCCAACTGCCATAATATTCTCTGCCGATGACATCAGTGATGGTCTTGTGATGGCTATATGACCGTCAAATGTTTTGCAGTTGATAGGCAATGGTCGTTGAACCGTCAAAAATTTTCCCGTCACTGTGTTTTTCCAGTGAGCTGCTCTTTGTGACCTCCTATTAGTCTTTTGGCTGTAACTTTTGCATATAGTATCATTTTTCAGAAAATAAAATATCACCAGAAAGTTCTTTTCGAGCTGAAGACTATGATGTTGGTTTCATTTGTTGATTCAGGCGTTTGAGTTCTTGATTTTGGAGTTGAAATAAAGTCTTCAATTTCCTCCATCTCTACATTTGGCGTCCAGGTTTTCTCCTTGTTTTTCATGCTTTCTCTAGTTATTTCTTTGTTGTATGAAGGATAGAATTATACATTATGGGGGGTGCATTTTACTTTCTATAATTTACTTCAAAAAAGACCCTTCTTCTATTGTCTTCTTCTCTCAATGTCGGACCCCTCTATGGCCCGGCTGACACCACATAACTATCACACCTTAAAAGCACACATGACCAGGCTGCTCATGTCACGTGGATTATGGTCATGTCTGGATGAGAACCAACCTATTCTGCAGCACCCTTTTGAGGTTCTTTAGCACATAAAGAAAATGGATGAAGTCATGGGCTTGAATGCACTGAACATCTCTGACAGTCTCCAATTTCACGTGGATGGTTTGACCACTCCTCAGGCTATTTGGGGCAAGTTGGTAGATTTTTTTGGCACAGTGAATGAGTTGCAAGCACTACAGCTTGATGTAGAGTTGACTAGTTTGACTCCTACTAGATTTCCCACTATTGAGGACTTCTTGATGAAGTTCAAATCTATGCGTTCAGTTTTGCAAGGATTATGAGTGTATCTTCCTGATACTCTCAAATTTGAGAGGAAAGTATCAAATCTTTTCTTCCACTTTCTACTCCACCATGGATGCTTTGGGTGCTAGGCACACCATGCCTTCCTTTGAGACATTCTTTGATTGGTTGACATGGGAACATGAAAAGATCCAACAGATGGATGCTTTTTGCTCTTTAAGCCAAGCATTGGTTTCTCATTCTTCACAGGGGAAACCAAAAAATAAAGCCAAACTAAAGAAAGATTCAGTAGGCACTGAGTATTCCTCCAAACCTGCACAGAAAATTGAATTCAAAACCTCTAGCTAACCCTTCAAAGGTTAAATCTTCTTCAAAGTTTGTTGAGTTTACCTCCAAGACTAAGAAGAAATTAGTTGAAACCTATAGTTTTTGTGGCAAGGATGGACATCCCATTTCTAGTTGTTGGAAATTTTTGGAGGATTTAGAGGAAGCCATGTAGGAGCATCACATTTCTTCTCCTTAGTTCACATCCTCCCCTATAGGGAACGATCATGCTCTTACTGCATGAGCAACGACTTCTGGGCCCACCTAGATTTTAGATTCCGGTGCCTCTCACCATATGACTCACACTCAGTATTTGGTCACCTCACTTTCTCCTTGTGCTACTTCATAGATTGCTATTGGGAACTCATCACATCTCTCAGTTTTGGGTTTTGGTTCTGTTGCATTAGATATGGGTTCTCTTCAAGATGTTCTTGTGGTCCTTGACATCTCGACGAACCTATTGTCCATCTATCAGATTTGCCACTCTAGCTTTGGTAAGACAGTTGAGTTCTCACCACATTATGTGTTTATGCAGGACTTACATGATTTTGATTTGATATTGGCTACTGGGAGTGTTGACTCTACATCCTGCCTATACAGATCTGATGGATTTGAACCTTTTGATGGTATAGGTTCCTGTCTTATAGCACATGCAGATTAAGTGAGAAGACTTTGGCATGATCATTTGGGTCATGTCAATTACAGATATCTTCAGCAGATGAGCACACAAGCACTTGTTCTTGGGCTTCCTCAGATTTCTCGCACTGATGGTGTTTGTCAGGGTTGTGTTCTTTGCAAACAACATAGGGATCCTTTTCCTTAGGGACAAGCTACTCATGCTTTGGCACCACTAGAGTTGACTCATAGTGACCTCATATCATTTCCTACTTCTTTTTCTAGTGCCAAATATGTGCTTACTTTCATTGATGACTTCTCCAGGTGCACATGGGTGTACTTTCTGAATTACAAGTCTGATGTCTTTGATTCATTTCGAGTCTTTAAGACATTTATGGAGAATCAATTTGGTCTTTCTATTTAGCAGATATGCACAAATAATGGGGGGAGTATGTGAACCAAGCTTTTAGGGATTTTTTCTTTGAACATGGTCTTCAGCATTAGTTTTAGTTCCCTACACCCCTCAGTAGAATGGTGTGGCAAAGAGAAAGAACAGAACACTTTGAGAGATGGCTAATTGTATGATTCAGTCTAGGTCCATGGATTCATCTAGTTGGGTAGAGGCAGTCAATTGTGCCAACTATATTTAGAATTGAATGCCTCACAAGGCAGTTTGACATATGACTCTTGAGGAGGCTTGGTCTCATGTCAAGCCTGATGTATCTTCATTCTGAGTTTTTGGTAGTGAAGAATGGGCATTTGTAGTTGATGCTCAGAGGAGAGAAATGGAGTAGAAGAGCTGACACCTCATTTTTGTTGGCTACTACGAGGATGTTAAGGCATACAGGTTGTTTGATCCTGATTCCAGAGAGGTCTTGTATTAATGGGATGTCCAGTTTCATGAGCACCTTCCTACAGTAGATACCCTACTTCCAAAGTCTACTTCACTTACCACTAATCCCTCATCCCTTCTAGATTATTTTTAGGATGATGAGGATGATGATCTTGGTTATCCCCATTTACCTCCACCACAGGATCCTCCACAGATACCTAGATGGGCTCATTTTATAGTTGAGGCTGTAGGATCTCTAGCTGGTGACCAATCATCTTCCTATCACACCTGGTCTCGTATTGCGGGTTCTAGCCTTCTGAGTCATGATATTTGTGGTGATCCTCAGACATTTTCAGCAGTGAAAATGAATCCTGAGTGGGATAGTGCTATGGAGGAGGAGTATTCCTCTTTGATGAAGAATCATACTTGGGATCTTTGTTCTCTTCCTAAGGGAAGAAAGTTAGTGTGATGCAAGTGGTTGTATCATACTAAGTTTTTTTTCTATGGTTCTATTGATAAGTACAAGGCACATCTTGTTGCAAATGGTTTTTCATAGGTTGAGGGTATTGATTACATTGAGACATTTTCCCTTGTCGCCAAGATGAACTCTATTCACCTTGTCTTATCCCACGCAGCTTCTCAGGGATGGCACATTTTTAAGATGGATGTGAAGAGTGTTGTTAGGGATTTTTCTTGTATGAACCACAGTGCTTGAAATGACTACTTGAACACCATGCTTTCTAATACTGATTCAGGAACAAGAAAATCCTAATTGCAAAGGATTGGATAAGGTCCTTCTTCGTTTTTGAGTTCCACATATACTCAGGCAGGTTTTACCTTTTATGATTGTTGTTTACACAGTATGTTATAGTGTGGACACTGATTTTCTATGTATCTTTGTTAAATCAACTTATAAATTACCTTGCAAATGCCCAAGCATAATCAGATACAAGATTCAACCATACAAACCATGATTGTAAATATAACAAGAATTAGTGATACAAGGATTTTCATCATTCTTCCTTTTATTATAGGAGGGATAACCTAATGATCCACTCTTCAAGGGATTAACAAACTGAATAGTATCCTGCTGATACTAATCCTTATGAGTTCAGCTCATTTGTTCTCAGTAACAAAAGTATTTTGATTAAATTGGTTTTGATATTGGATGAGGAACAGACTGAAAACTATACTCTAGACCAGTGCCTATCCCTTGGGCAAAGAGTCAATGAAAACATGAATCAACAAAGATAAACTAACAGAGATACTATAGAGTTCCTTACAAACTACATGCGGCTGAGATAGAGTTCCTTACAAACTATCCTCTCATATACATACATCTGCATCAAATCCTTATCACAATGCTTTGCTCTCTGAAGTTATCTATGAAACTTAGTCCTCTCCTTGAAAGGAACTCATAAATAATTAAACAAACTACCTTGTAACTGGTGTATTTCAAATGCCTTACAGGTGAAACACACTAGAGCACAAAYAGAATGCAAAGAGACAAGATAATATGAAAGAGGGAAAACCACACTATATTCTATTACTGTATTCTGCCTCAACACATCCAGACAATAAGCTTTCATGAATATACAAAGACACAGAAGTATAACTTACAATAAAATTTCCACAAGACCAACAGGGACCTGCTCTGGGCATCTGTAGGAAAAAACCAGAACAGAGCAGAGGAAAGGAACCAGGTTACAACTGAGAAAAGAAAGAAAGATATAGAAGAAGGAGAAACCCTAATCCTTCTGAGCAATTGACACATGTCTCCCCTCAAATCTGATTCGCATTCATCTTTCCAAAATATCTGATATATTCTATTAATAACTGAGTCCATCTGTCTGAAAATATCTGATATTATCCCTTTGCAAATCTCCTTCATTCTCCCACTGAAAAATTTCATCCAATCTGATTCCATTTGCAAAATATCTCTGAAATCCAGTCATATCTCTCTTTGAAAATCTGATTTCAAAAATCCTCTGGAAAACTCTTTCAAATTTGACTTGTGCAATTAAAATATTATGCATTTTATCTCATTTTCCTTAGTGCAAATCTAATTTTATTCTCTAATCTTCATTCTCTCCAAATCTGATTTCCAGTGTCTTTAAACAACCTCCAGGAATAATCATATGGATATTGCAATAAAACTATTAAATTCCCTATTAAAAATAACACTATGCACATTTTAAACTCTTTGAAAATCTCAAATTTATGCATACATTGCCCAGAAATCAGCAGAAATTGACAAGTGGCACCTTCTCATTCGCTATCACAAACTGTGCTTAACTCACCTTTGACCATAGTTACATTCAGCGACCATGCGACAACCTAGAAATCAAAGTCGCGAGCTAATTTTAACTCTACCTTTAACACTGGGCGACCTCGCGACTGGCATCCGGCGGCTTGTCCTCATTTGGCAACCATGCAGCAATCGGCAATCTCCTCGTCGCGACAGCTATCTCCGGCATCTGGCTACTTCGCGACTAACCGCTAGCGATTAGTCGCCAAGTCTTGGCAGTTAACTTTGATGTTTGGCAACTGCGTGACTAACCGCTAGCGGTTAGTCACCAGGTCTTTGAATTCTGGCAGTTACCTGTGATTTCACTCTCGACTGGGCAACTGGGGCTTTCGGCGACTGGGCGACCATGCACATCTCACGACTTTGCAACCAACAACAAGTGCTTACTTTCGTCAAAATTTCATCTCCTTCATTTTCAAGCACGAAAACTGAGGCAGTCAGATGAGGGCACGCATGTGGATAGCCTCCTCTTCAACTTCAAACTCATAAGTTCTTATTTTTGCTTATAAACATTTCAGTTTGCTTATGTGGGAACAATGTGGGATATATCAAACTTACTATTTTAAAGCATTTTTGAATTTCACTTCAAAATACTATGTAGAGCCTCTGAAATTTGACCCCCAGACCTCAAAGGCCTGCCAAGAGCCTCTGGGCTCTCATTCTTACTTCTAATGTTTGTGTTTTGGTATATAAATACCAAAAACACCCTTTGCACACTGAATGTGGCATATTGAAATCTCACTGTTTTTCATCTTCTTGGGACTTATCATCAAAACTGCTCTTTAATGTCAATGCTATCTGGCAAATGAAGACCATTAGATCATTTTTCAAGCCAAGGCACCCCTTACAGTGGATCTACTTCTGCAAATTTCATTTAAAATCATTCAAAAAACTTAAAATTTCTCCCCAAAAACCATCGCACACTGCTGGTAATCTCTGTTTGCAATGTCATTTGTTTTTAATATTCTAAAATATGCAATCCCCATCCAATACAACCAGCGCAGAAGAGCTGAGAATTTGGTTTTACACCTGCAGATTGCATAGCATGGAAGTTTTCTGTTCAAACAATTCATATGCCCCCTTCCATGGTTGATGCGTTGATTAATAGCAAAGAAAAACATTAAAAACTGCCCCCTCCAATCTTCATTGGCAGCATAGACTATGGTCAATACTGGATTTCAAAGGGATCTTTAAATTGAATGTTTCTTAAAAATCTGCAAACACCCACCAATACTTGCGCAGATTTCATGCCATAAACATTACAGTTACAATGTTTGAAAACTGCAAAGAACCTTCCCTTCCTACGCATCACAGCATGCCTCATCTTGTTTGAACAGCTCATGTGCCCTGTCTTTGTTTCCAAATAGCTTCCATTGCGCTGGGCTTCACTGTATAGCCTCCAAAAAGTAGCGCAAACCAGCAAACAATGCCTTAGCAATTCAAAAGTTTTAAAAACAACCTTCATATTATCTTGTGCAATAGTTTTTGTTGACATTCATTGCCTCCAATTTATGCATAGCATATACAAATAACACTTCCACGCAGCCTGGGGAAATGGCAACAGTTGGAAGCCTTGACTTTCTATCTGCCAAATGCATTAACAAAGCTTTGTTCTTTAGAGCTTTATTGACAAATATATTTTGAACATATCCTGCAATCATTGCCTTTTATGAGACGACATCTCTT